>JAVLUZ010000157.1:9455857-9718357 GCA_036768485.1 Mermis nigrescens | reverse complement strand
CGCCTCAAGGGGCTTGCATATATGTAAAGACTTGATTTAAAGACGATGGTAATTTCTTTTTAGGATAATTGTTCTCTGTTTAGGGTTTAACAGTATTCTTTCAATGCTCTTCAGTATCTTATTTTATCATTGCGCGCGCATATCGTAATTCATCTTGATTTTCGTCTCTAACTTCGAACAAAGGACATCGAAACAAATGTTTAGGCACGTAAGCATACGTGGGCAGCACCAGAATTCTAGACGGGGTGCAAGATTTTTAAAAGGTCAACAAATGGTCTCTAAAATAGTTGTATGGATAAAAACATCATTTTTCAACGTTTCTCATCGAGCACTATCCATTGACATTAAAAAATTGCGAAAAAACAAAAAAAAATTCAAAAATTGAATTCTGAGGGGTATTTTGGTTTCTGGGGTAGAAGCATTTCAATTTCTGGGGAATGCATACCCCCAAACCCCTACGCCCAGGTATGATTGTAATGGAAGTTTTGTCATAAACCTGTAAAAAATCTAACAAAACACCAAAAACTTCGTTTAGGCCAAAAAAGCTTTTAAGAGCCAGAAGCGCTAGAAAAGCCTATGACGCCAAATAAGCCAAAAACGCCGTAAAAGCCAAGGAAACTCAGAATTCCATTTCTACAACGCTCCTTATATGCTATAATTATCATGGTTTCGCCGTTTCTCCCGTTTCTCCTACGGCTCCGTGTATGGTGGCCCACGGCTATCATTGGTTTGCCGTTGCTCCCCTTCCCTTTCTCGCATGGCTACCTGTATGGTTGCCCACGGTTATCATGGTTTATCGTTTCTCCCGTTTCTCCCAGGCTCTGTGCATGGTTGCCTATGATTATTTTGGTTTCGCCATTTCTCCCGTCTCTTCCAGGCTCCGAGTACAATTAACACCTCAAGTAACATCGCTCAAGCACAGGCACGGCAAGCAACAGGCGCCTATGACCTGCCTGTGAGTCGGCCGAATATTATATAGGCAAACATGCGCGTGTCGAGACAAAATTGCATGTGAGGCGCTGACATTTTGACTGTCAGGCGCCTGTAGGACATGCGCTTGAGCAATGTTACTTTTGCTCGTGACTGTATGGTTGCCCGTGCTTATGATGGCTTCTTCGTTTCTCCCAAGGCTACGTGTGTGATTGCCTACGTTTATCATGGTTCCGCCGTTCTTCCCGTTTCTCCCAAAGGCTCCATGTATGGTTGCCCAACGATCATCATGGTTTCGCCGTTCCCTCCCAAGGCTACGTGTATGATTGCCTCTGGTTATCATGGTTTCTCCGTTTCTCCCGTTTCTCCCAGGCTCTGTGTGTGGTTGCCCTTGGTTATCATGGTTTCGCCCTTTCTCCCAAAACTACGTGTATGGTTGTCTCTATGGCTATCATAGTCTCGCCGTTTCTCCCCTGTTTCCCAGGCTCCGTGCATGGTTGCCCATGGTTATCACGGTTTCGCCGTTTCTTCCGTTTCTCCTAGGTTCCGTGCATGATAGTTTAACCGTTTCTCCCGATTCTCTCAGGCTCTGTGTATGGTTACCTGTAGTTATCATGGTTTCGCTGTTTCTTCCGTTTCTTCCAAGGCTCCATGATGGTTGTTCGCTCACGGCTATAACAAAGTACGACTGCCTATGGTTATCATGGTTCCGATGTTTCTCCCGTTTCCCCCAAAGCTCCGTATTCGGTTGCCTACGCTTATCGTGTTTTCGCCGTTTCTCCCAATTTCCCCAGGCTCTATGTATGGTTGCCTACGATTATCATAATTCCTGCTTACCTTTAAGTACTTTGTATACTTACATGCTGTTCCTTCCTCCCTATCTTTTTCGTTAGTAAAATTTACGGGTGGGCCGCTCGATTAGTCAATTCGATGCGCAAGCTTACGGGAAACATCAAATTCCTTAACGCTAAGTACAGACTAATCGTTAATTAGTAGCGCGAATCGTTCGATCCAAAAACATAGTAACGAGACAAAGATGATACAGAATAGAAAAGCAGAGGGTCGTAGGCGCCCTAATACGGAATAAAACCTGAAAAGCGAGCAAAAATAGGCGCAGAGGGAGTGAATAAACGATCAAGTAATCTAGTATGACTTAGTTAGCGGGACAGCGAGTTAGTCGAACAGTCAGTGAACGCGATTTAGTTCGAAATCGAAAACCCGAGTGAATTAAAAAACCCGCACTGACGATAATCAGATTAAAAACTAAAGAAAGCAAGCGGATTATAGGGTTCTACGAGTAAGAGCGACGTTCGTCATGTCTAAGCGGTAATTATAATTAGTGCTATAACACGCGTTTTCGATTTATCAATTAATCTAATATTTTTCGTATTAAAATGATAAAGCAAGAGTTAAACTAAAAAATTAACTTGCTAAAATTCGAAACTTTTTGATTTTAGTCGATCCCCTCCTTTTTTGTTACCAAGTCGTAACATATATTTCCGCGAACGCCGGCATGCTTTTGTCGAAATTTTACAATTTTTTTCGGCGCTTCGCGTGAGATTTTCGCTTAAGTTAATGAACTTTAAAAATTTTTCCGAACAAAATAGTCGAAAATTTGAAAATCAGTCAAAAAATCTTGCATTAAAACTTATTTCGATTGGAGATAGACAATGTGAGACTGCGACAAAAATTTTGCACGCATGTAGATAGCGAATTTCAGATTGCGGCTGAATTCTGTGAGTCAAGAAAAATTTAAAAGCTAAAAATAGTCGCCTGAACATTGATCCATTCCTCGACGTATGTCGTCGACCTCTACCAACTGAAAAAATCGCGAAAAAACTAAAAATTTTAAAAAGCTCCGTCTAAGAGAATTCTGTTAAGGGTATTCGAATTTTGGGGGTCAAACCAGGCCTCTCAAGTCAATGTGTATTTGTTACGTAGCCATAAAAGCATTCACATGCAGCAACCAAATTCTGAGATCCTAATCGGGCAAAATTGCGAAAAAAGTCTAATTTGAATTCTGAGGGTCTTTCAGAATTTAGGGGTTTAAATCACACATAAAATCAGAAGAACCCCAAAATCGATAGATCCCCAATTAAATTTTGGTGCTGTATCGGCAATTTCGCTCCATCGGACCTCCCCCAGAATTTGTTGCTGATTTTTGTCTTCAGACAACGACAACATGTTTACGTAAATGCATACGAAATCATGCGTTTGTTCCGTTTTCTCAAGTTTATTCTTTCCAGGCCTAAGGCAAAAGCCCGCACTAGCTTATTTCCTAGTCCTTCCAGCTATAAAAATATTTGAGTACGCAAATAATTCATGTAGCCCATTGCATTTTTAAGACAGTGGTCGTCAGCATAGGTGGGCGGCACCAAAATTCTGGGGGTGCAAAGGTTCTTCAAAGGTAAAAAAATGGTCTTAAAAATGGTGGCATGGCGAAAAAACACAATTTTACAACGTTTCTCATTGAACACTATCCATTGGCATCAAACAATTGCGAAAAAAACAATAAAATTTTCAAAAGTTGAATGTTGGGGGGTGTTTTAATTTCTGGGGTGAGGGAGGGTGTATTTCGGTTTCTTAAAGAGTGCATACCCCCAAAACCACCCACACCCAGGTACGGTCGTCAGCATACGTTGAGCAGCACCCAAAATTCTGCGGGGAAGGGGGGGGTGCAAGATTTTTCAAAGGTCAAAAAATGGCCTTAAAAATGGTGGTATGGTGGAAAAAACACCATTTTTCAACGTTTCTCATCGAGCACAATCCATCGGCATCAGAAAATTGCGAAAAAAAAACACAAAAAATTCTTAAAAATTGAATTCCGGGGGAAGGGGGCATTTTGATTTCTGGAGAGTTAATTTTGGTTTCTGGGGGGTGGGTGGGTGCACCCCTCAAGCCCCACGCCCAGGTGTGGTCGTCAGTCATCCAGAAAAGCAAGTTTTCCTTAATTTAGTCGAAATATTTTGTTTATTTTGAACTGCCTTTTTACGAAAGTTACGATTTGTATCCTATTTTACTAGCACAGAAAGAAGCTGCTGCTATATCTGTAAAAATGCTGAAAGAAATCAAGAACACCATTGACGTTGCTACGGGAATTGACGCAAGTAGGAAGACAATATCGCATTCACTGCATTAAGGATGAACTATTTAAGATTTTACTTATTTGTAACAATTCTCAATCTGAAGCAAAGAGAGATCAAGTCGGAGTCTTTATGAATTGCAGATTGCCTCACTCGTACTTTGAAAATCAAATTTCTATCTATATTTTTTGGCTTAAAATTATACTTTTTTATATTTTTTTGAGTAAAACAGCAAGATATGGCATAATTACGTTGAATAAACGGTAAAAGTTGTGCTAACTTTTGCTTTATAAGATTTGATTTTTTATCCGAAGAATTAGCATGAAATTCTTATAGGTTATGGTGTTCAGACGTAGCTTTTGTAATATAAAGTAGCTAATGCGAAAGTTTCTTGATAGCTTCATAATTCACGCATATTTTGTCTCCAAATTTGTTTTTTAATGTTAACCGCTAGAGATCGATAAGAAATGTTAAAAATATTGTTTTTGCCCGTCCGATTAATTTTTGGTACTGTTTGCCTATTGATATTTTCGGACTTTCTTAAGACTAGCATAATTTAATGTTAGTTAGGGACGCAAAAAATAATTGAAATTTGAGTTCATTCATTGTGAAACCGATGAACTAATTCGATATTCATATTTTGAAACGTCTTTTCGACAAAAAAGCTGTTTGAGCGTTCCTCTATTCAGGTGATATCAATCAATTGACATTTTATTATTTCAGGTGAAGGAGTGGACCTTCCGGAGATATTCCGTGATAGTTTGAGGAGAAATCGATCAACCACGAATGATGACGGAATTTGACAGATTTCACTTATTATTTTTTCGATTGAATGACCGTTTTTTTGGAAAGATAAGATGAGATCAGTTTTCGATTTGATAAGATAAACGTAGTGCATTAATATAATTTGCTCCAAACTTCTTTGAATTGTTCAGGCCAAAAGCATAAATAATTCAGCCAGTTGGCGTTAATTTCAAACCGCTTTAGGCATCGCTTGCTTTTGGGGGGTCTGGGGTCTGGACTACGCAGAATGGCAATTCGGAAAATGAGGCAATGTGAAGGCCAAAAATGGAAGAAAATTGAATATTTTCTTCTTAAGTGCCCAAAATTGACCAAAATTTGTGTAAAAACGTTTTTTAGCAATATTTTAGCGCTTATATTACTTTTTGAGGTCATTCTAACCCAAAAAATTCATTTTTGACCCCTCCCGGACTGGCTGACACCCCCCACCCCCTAGGTCGGCCATGCTGTACACCTACGGTGAGGACGAAGGAAGTCGTAATCACGCATAGCGTGGGGGTTTGGGGAGGGATTATGTGCCTTTTATTCTCTCAGAAACCAAAATATTCCCCCCACCCCACAGGAACCAAAACATCTCCCAGAATTCAATTTCTTTAAATTTTTCGTGTTTTTTTCGCAATTTTTGATGCTAATGAATAGTGCTCAATGAGAAGCTTTGAAAAATGGTGTTTTTTCGCCATACTAGCATTTTTAAGGCCATTTTTTGACCTTTGAAGAATCTTGCCACCCCCAGAATTTCGGTGGCACCCACCTATGGTCGTATTGCTGATTGGCTGAAGTTTTGTTGCTTCATTGTAAAAAGCGACTCAAAAGAATACTGAAACGGACTATAAAACTAAAGCTGGAGTGCTGACCGAGATGCAGAAAGTATTGAATTCCGTGGAAGTAATTCTTATACTGAGTTTAGTTTCACTTTTACCTTGACCAAGCTTTAGAGTCATTAACAGATATTACGTCGAACTCAGGCAGAATTGATTGAAGTTAGAAATTATCCTGTTCCTCGATAACAGTTTTCGTGGGTGTACTGAACACTCAAAATATATAGTTCTGGATGTATTCATTTTAATACTTTTAAAAACTAAACATTAGTCTTATTATTATTCACCTTACACTCTCAAAATCGGGTATGTGCCGAGTGCGCTACCTGTTTCGAGTGCGCTGCCAGGTCCGAGAGCGCTGCCGAGGTCAGGTGAGCTACCATAGTCGACTGCGCTGATAGGGCCGAGTGCGCTGCCAAATATATATTTAAAAATATATATTAGATTAGCCAAATATATATTAGATGATAAAATATAATTCGTCAATAGATCCTGAAAAATTTTACCAATATCGTTAAAAAGCTACGAAAATATTGTCCTCTGGTGAATTGAATGAGTAATGAAATTGTATCACGTGTGAAAAATTATTGAAAAACGATGGTCGTGAACAGGGCGAATCGTATTCTATTATTACGGTTCAGAACAACCGTTTTTTACGTAATCCGGACATTGGGCATCACTCACGCTGTCCCGGTTACGATTTCGGCGAACTCCATGCTAATGTTTTAAGTCGAGACGCTCGAGAATCATGCCGTCGGGGGATCAAGCGCCCTTTAGAAGCGCACACTAGCATGAATTCGGCAGTTCCTGAACGATTTAGAGACGAAAATGATGCTTGCAGTTAGGAATTTCTTGCACCTTCTTCAGCCTTTGCACAATCGTGATCAAATACGAGTAAGAAATCTGATGCGCAATTTTGCCTAACCCAGGGAAAGAGATCCCACGTATGTGGCTTTAGATGCCCGAATCCATGCTGCGAAATTTCGATTTGAAGTAGCGACTGCGCATTTATGGAATGTTCCTAATTTCGACGCTGGTGCTTTGCAAAATCATGAGTTTCAGCTTCTGATGACGGAAATACATTATTATCTGAGACAAATGCGTCATCTCATAGGAAAGAAAAGTCGAGTAGTGCTAAATGTAGAATGAAGAGCAAGTGTTATGTGTTTTTAACTAATTTCGCTAGACTTTTCGCTTAATTGAATGTTTTGTGTCATTTATCACAAGAATCACTCGTTAGCACGAACAATAGTTACGTACGTTGTTCTGCATGTATGTACATACATACCTACTTATCTCTGCGTACAAATTCTCAAATTAAAAGTGTTGGCGGAATACAATAATAGATATCTAAGCTAAATGCAGCATTGGAATAACATAAGTACATATTTCTTACTAACAATAAGGCTGCTTAGAATACGGTACAACTATGTATGTAAAGCTTGGGAATTCTGGTGGATAGGTCTGAAAAATTCTTTTTTGCTGGAATTGGCCATGTTGGGGTTTTGATCTTCCTACAAATCTCCTCAAAAACGCTTTTGGATTTCACTGTGATCAATTGTACCTACTCAGAGACAAAGTGGTAGGAAAAACATAATTGTGCAGATGTACCTACTTACGTACTTGGGTAACTATAGTCTATTTCATATAATTTTGTGCATGAATTATAAGAATTTTCAGTGGCAGTAAGCCGTGGGTTACGATAATTATATATCAGATTAATGCTATAATCGCAATCTGCCAGCTTATTGTCAGAGATAGTTTTAAAATTTATGAACGAAGTTGTGTGAAACAGACTATACATGCTGTTTATTTGGCAGCGCACTTGGCCCTGTCAGCGCACTCGACTATGGCAGCGCACTCGAACCTGGCAGCGCACTCGGACTTAGCAGCGCACTCGGACTAGGAAGCGCACCTGGCCCCCAATCTCAAAATCGAAGAGCGAATCGGACTGCCCCTAGGTCAAGGTTAGCCAGTGACTTGATGACATTTGCCAAGACAATAAATTCCAATATTTTCGTTACTTTTATATTTTCAGTTCCAAATATTTCATAGCACCTCTTTTAAGAATTTTGATGCAATAAACTGTCAGACAGTAAATAGAGATCTATGTAAAGCATTATGGACAATTTTTATATCTATAGATTTATAGGTACTAGCAAGAAAAAATGCTTGGATGGAGCAAAAAAGGTGAATATACTTGGATTTCTTCATTTCTAATGATGATATTTCATCTAAAATATTTGAACGTAGCTACAACATTTATCGGAGACATCGAATGGAATTTTTAGAAAAAATGGTCAAACAATGTCCCTTAAGCGCAAAGCACCGAAAAGATGTTGATACTTGACTCATAATATCGCCAAAAAGTATTTTAGGAATGCAAATTTTGTACGGTTTAAAAAAAAACGAATTCTAAATTATGCGCGTATCAGCGCCATTCTGAAGGGTTTACCAGCTTAGGTGCCCAGCATAACCAATTAGGGGGGTCAAAAGTTGAGCGTTTTTGGGCCAAAATGGCCTCAAAAACTGTTGTAAGCGCTAAGATAGCGGTAAAACTACATTAATACACAGTTTCCGGTTAGTTCAAAGCACGTTTGAAGAAAATTTGCAATTTTCACTTTTTTTGGCCTTCGTTTTGCCTCTTTTTCTCACAAGATTTTTTCATTTTTCCACTTTGGAAGGAGGTGGATCAGGACCTCCTCCACACTCCCTTCTACGCGCATATCTGGTTCCAGCTATATCTCAGATGGCTCAGCCCCCAACAATAGCACGACTAACAAAGGAAAATACTCCGATGGAACAAAAATGGTAAATATATTCGAATTTCTTCATTGCTAAGGATGTAAAAAGAGGGGACTAGGGAAAATTTCCCTCTATGCGCGAAGCCATCGGAATGCAGTAAGTTTTCAGACTTCCTCTAAACAACGCAAAAATCGGAGTATATTCTGCGGCCTGTGCGCATTTCTGCAGATTTTGTGTAGTAATTTCGATTAAGATGGCGAGTATTTTGATTATTTTTGTTCGGCAGATTTGAAGAAAATTTTTTTGGTTTTTCATGTAAACTATTGAGATGGCCATGGAGATGTAAAGTTCACATTATTATCTTTCACGTCAGAGCATTGTGGAAAGTCAAGATTTCATGAAATAAATAATACACTGGGTATCTAATAGTCATGAAAGGGTCTTCAAAGCTTTTTTGCGAAACAGTTAAAACTTTTTCCTGACCACACTCTTGATTTTTTCACAGGTCGCAGAATAAACTTCGATTTTCGCGTTGTTTTGAGGAAGTCTAAGTGTTTAGCACATCCCTATAGCTTCTGCGCGTAGAGATAAACTCTGCCTAGTCCCCTCCTTTTACATCCTTAACAATGAAGAAATTCAAGTATATTCACCTTTTTTTGCTCCATCGGCTCATTCTTTTCTGCTAACATTCTACTTAATCTAAGCATGAACAGCATGCCTTATTTTTTACCTTTTATTTATTTATTTATTTATTTATTTATTTATTTGTTATTATTTATTTATTTATTTATTTATTTATTTATTTTATTATTTTTATTTTATTTCATTCTTAAACACTGCATTCTCATTACAAAAGAAGGCAGTCTAACTAACCTCAATCAGAGGAGAAAACCCACGTAAAATCCCTCGTTGGATCGATTTAAAAATTAACGTAAATATTTTGTTAATGTATTTCGAACCAGGAATGCTAGAGGAAAGTCAAATACAAAGCTTGTCAGAAAATTCATTGAATTAAAATTTACGCCAATGACCTTACTAACCTAATTAAAGTCAAATACTGCATCGATAAAAACAGCAAACGATAGCCAGGCATAGGGCGCCAAACACAACCAACGCAATGATGTGTCGGCCGCTAAAAATCGCATGCAATTGAAAAATGCACGAGAAAACAAGACAAATTAGTAGTCGAGCAAGACAACATGAACGATTCCGGCCACAAATCAACAATTCGATCGACGCGTCAGCAAATGCAAACAATTCAAGAAAATTTATGAGCCGCAGACAGACATAAATTAGCATGGATTTTAAAAAAGAAAATATGTGGGAATCGGCTTGATAAAGACAAGACATAAGAATTATTATTATTATGAGGTATTTTTCAGAAAGTATTTTAAAAAATGTTTCTTATTTAAGCTAAGCTTCAAAACAGTGCATGTTTTCGAATAAAAATGATTAAACATGAGCAAAAAATCATTGAAATAAAAAACTGATCAAAAAATTTGCAATACAGATAAATATCAGCATTAGCTAACATGTGCATAATTCAAACTTCACCTCTTAAGAGCTCAACAACCTCCGGCTGTAGAAAAGTTTAAAGGTCAGATTCGTTATTCTGACGTTATAGATATCATTTCAAAAAAAAAGAATGACCATACCTAATGCTCTTAGTGGAAAAGTGTTTCTTAGCGTAAACTTTACTTTTGCGATAATAACGCAATATTGGATATAAAGAAACAAAATAAACTAGGATGTGTAGTACTTAGGTCAGGGCATAATTAAAACATAATCAGCATGTTCGTCTACTTAGCGGAGTAGCTGAAGAAATTTTTTCTCGAACCCATTACACTGAAACGATCACAGATCAAGAAATTTTGAGTCAAGAAAAGGGAAAAAAATATTTTGAGATATTGTAAGCTTCTCTATATTATAAAACCAACTGGACTGCACAGAAACCAAAATTGAGTTAGATAAGCTTTAGGACACACCAAGAGTAAAAAACACGTATACGTCACACTTTTGTGCAATAAACATAGAGTGCAAAGAAATTTCAAGGTCAGATACGTAATCTACAACTCAGGGGCAGCATTTGTTTATACAATTGTCCCTCCGCGAATTGTTTGATAATTCGTTTTACACTTTACACACTCCTCGATATTGAGTGTAAACAAATTTAAAAAAATCGAAATCGAGTTCTTTAATTATCTGACGATTGAAAAAACCGCTCCTCTTAGGTGGTGTCGTTGTTGCTGTGAGGGAAGGGCACAAAATTCGCAAATCACGCTACCAACGATGAGAGTCGAAAGTCGTTAGGGTGAAAACGGCAAGTTTATGTTTACGTTGTTTTCACTGTACAATGAAGATTAAGTTCTGATTCGCAAGTCAAAAATTCCCTGAATTTTGTAATAAGATTGCAGCTTAGAGAAACTGGAAGATGAGCGATAGCTCAAATGAAGGAGCATAAAATTATCTAACATATTGTTTCGAACCAACAAATTTTGCTTAAATCGGTCAAAAATAATGTTCAAAAAACCGGGTTTCTACAGTATACCTTAAAAATCATGCAAATTTGGGTCTTCAAACGTAAATAACTTTACGACTTAAGAGCGCGGAATCTAGCAAGATGATCGTTCTTTCAAAATTTCTATCCAAAAAGTATAAGTTTTTGTTATAACACTTAGTTGTTCTTTCTGCAATTCTCAAAAAACCTATATTTTGAGGTGGAAATCTTCAATGCTTTTTGACTTTTTAAAAATTTCTCTGTTTTCTGCGTGTAAATTTAATTGTTCTCTATTTTAATATAACAAATAAGGTATCATCTGAAAGCCTATAAAATGCTAATTCTTGTAAGCATAAATTAGTTATAATTTAAGCATTTGGTTCACAACTATCAACTTAGATACAATAATTATTAAATTGTAGAGTGAAAATAACGTGTGTTGCGTAGGTACACCTAGGTACTATGCATCATTTAGCCTTCACACTAAATTTGTATAGTCTGTTTCAAAATTCTCGAGACTTTTTTACAATAAGGTGATTCGAAGGCAGTAAAAACTAAGCCAAATGGCGTAAAGCCTTTTATCCGGTTAGCTATTGTCTTTGCACGTTATCTGTGTCTTAAACCTTGTGCTCTGGCACACTAGGTTAGTATGGTTTTTAGAAGCTCTGAGAGCTCAAGCGGCAGCTCTCGCGCTGGAAAAATATCTACACACACGCGGAATCGAAATCCGTATCTCTCGCTGGGAAATGAGCGGTAATACCGCTAGACAGTGACGTAGCCAGAGGACGGTCAGTGAGGTCAACTGCACCCCTTCCCCCAAAAAAAAAGGAAAATTCGAAAGAAAATTGCAATAGAAGTGGACTTTCTTGATTTTTCTGGGGCTTCGCGCATTACTGAATAAATTATATGCACAATTTTAACCAAAAACCGCAAATTTTTTATGGCGCTGCGCGCCCGCCAAATATATATTCTAAAATCATATATGCGAATAGCGAGCTGGTTCGGACGAGCGTTTTTTCTGACTGACTTACACGAACTTAATTGAACATCAAGCCATTCAATGTTAATAACAAATTTACATGTATATACGACGTTTTTTATACGCGTTAAGTAAATAAATAGTATTTGAACGTTATGCAAATTCGAATATTGAACAGGAACGTGGACATTACAGCACAAACGTTATAACAGGTTGCGTTTATGTATTAGTAAGGAAACAGTTCTCATTACACATTGTTTACATCAAAATTAAATATTCGCTTCAGCGCCTCCAATCTCGCCTATCATCTATTAGGCCAGTCCTAGAGGAAGGCTATGGGCTATAGTATACCTGGGCGGAGGAGGAGGGGTTTGGGAGTATCACCCCCCTCCCCCCGAGAAATCAAAATACCCCCCAGAAATCAAAATACCCCCCCCAGAATTCAATTTTTGAAATTTTTTCTGTTTTCTTTGCAATTTTTTGATGACAGTGGATAGTGCTCGATAAGAAACGTTAAAAAATGGTGTGTTTTTTTGCCATACCACCATGTTTAAGGCCATTTTTGACCTTTGAAAAATCTGCACCCCTCTCTCCAACAACTTTGATGCTGCCCACTTATGGGCTAGAAGTCACCAAACTAACCCAAACCAATGTTGCAGAAATGCATAATAGAAAAGTGAAATTTCAAAATTTTCCGACGCTTCGCGTCAGATTTACTTCTTTATGCTTAGAGCTAATCGTGGCAAATAATTTATGTAATTAAACAATTTATCAAGATTTTTCTGCAGTTATATCAACGATTAAATAATCCTCATGTTGATTTAACTGTGGTGAAAGTGTCATATTCTCTGCGACAATTAGCTAATAACCTTTCCTGCTATGGCAGGGTAAAATTTGCGAAAAACATTTGACCAAGAATTGTCGCCTTTCGCAGTGATTTGACAAACAGTCCAATAATATTCCTAGCTTTTTTAAGGCATACGGAAATTCTCGACAGTTTTCGGAACTTTTAAGCTTTATGTAATTATTGTTGTCGTGAGGAATCCAAGCCTGTTTAACGCACATTTCATCAAATATTCTTCGAAATTTTCGCGTCGTGCCTTATTTTATTAAAAATTGTACATGAAGCTTAAGGCGCGCATTCTAAACGCTGTCAAGTTGTTTTTACATTGTGCAACAGGATTCTGAGCTTCTAGGCATATTTTATCAGGAATTTCAAATAAAAATTTTTGGCTCTTCGCGCTGGACATTCATTAAAACTGTCTACATACATATTTAACATTAGAAGCATGCTTTCTTAGCTTTATCAAATTGTTACCGTAGTAGCAAATGCTACGATTCTACCGGCATTTCTGCTGATGCACCAAGATGTTCCGGATCTTCAGCCCATTCGCCTGTTATTTTTCTGAATGCTGTAGCCTTGCTGCTGCATGAATATAAGTCGTGATATACATAAGTGCAACATGATTCTTAGCTTTATAAGCGCATTCCATCAGAAATGCTCGAAAAAGCTCGGTGACTCGCATCGGTCTTGTTGATATATACTACGGCATTCACTTTACGCCCATGAAAATTAATGTTGTTACCAGCGAAATTGCAGGTTTCAGCTTTTACGCATCATCACGGAAATTCTTGAAAATTTTCAAAAGTAGCTTTCATCAAATCATGACTGCTTAACCAAAGCCGCAGCCTCTAGGCACTACAGAATTGTTGCTGCATGACGCTAACTTGTGCTAGAATGAACGTGTGTTCATCAACTTACTGAAATACTGCAGTCTGTTTTACACCAAACCTTATAATATGTTTAGAGGGAAATTTTTAATATAATCCATGTAGAAGCCTTTTCCAGCTCTAAAAATTAATACACTAGCAAAGAAAAATGCTCTAATGGGACAAAAAAGATGAATATACTTGAAATTGTGGATTGTTAAGGATGTAAAGGAGGAGACTAGAAAGAAGCGACCTAAAGTCGCAAAATCTGCTAAAAATCACACTTTCTCTAAGCAACGCAAAAAATCGAAGTATATCCTGCGGCCTCTAAAAAAGTGTCTTTTTTAAATAATTTCCAGTTTCAGATAAGAGTGTAGAAACGAAATCTATGATGTTTACTTTTTAAATTGCTGGCAGTAGTAACACGCTGATTAGCTTCGTATCTGATTGATAGAAAACTAAGTGGTATTGTATTTAAAGTTGTTTTATTCTGTTATGAGCATTATAGCAAGCAAAGCAGGGGCCATTGATTAGTGCATACAATCGTTACAGCCATGTTAGTATACCAACATTTAGTCTGTTTCAAGTCAACGTACGCGTTTCCTACTGTTTTAAACCAACAATTTCTTCAATTGTCCTGGATGCATCGATGTTTGCTATTTCATTCAATTGGCTTAGGAAGACTGTTAGTTTACTCAATATCATTTCCCCTAGCTACTGCATATTAATGTGCTGCTTTTTCAATCATTTTTAAGGTTAAATATTTATTTTAATCTGTTGGCCGCAGAATATAGGCAAAAATAGGCACTTTTGTTCTAAAACAGTTTCACGCTGGAAATGGTAAAATCAGTCATTCCTCTACAAAAGTTTAGAATAGGTACTTTTGTGATCTACATATTTAAACTTTAAAAAAGAGCTCGAACAATTGAAACAAAATATATTTGCCGTCTATTTTTAATCCGCTGCATGAAATGGTGCAATAAGCAAATGCCTTGTTACTCTTATACCCAAATTTTTTGATTACGCGACGGAGTAAGGAGACGACTGAGTCCGTCTGTCGAGCAGTGAGAAGTCGAAATTATCTACACTAATAAGCAAATCCACAGTCTGTTTCAAAATTCTTCAGACTTTTTGCAGTAAGGTGAATCGAAGGCAGTTTAAATTCAGCCAATTAGCCTTAGATCTGTCATATGGCTATAGCCTATTGCACTTTATTTTGGCTCTAAACCATGAGCTTTGGCACTGTGTCGGTCAATTTGACTCTTGGGAGCTGTGCAAGGTTGACCAGCAAACTCGCGCTAGAAAAAAATCTTATCACGCATGGAATCAAACTCCGTATTTCGCGCTGTGGAGTGAGTTGTAATCATAGGTGGGCGGCACCAAGGTTCTGGGAAGGGAGTGCAAGATGTTTTTAAAGGTAAAAAATGGCCTTAAAAATAGTGGTATGGCGAAACAACACCATTTTCGAACGTTTCTCATCGAGCACTATCCATTGGCGTCAAAAAATTGCGAAAAAAAAACCAAAAAAATTTCTAAAATTGAAAAGTGAGGGGAGGTGTGTATGTTTGGTTTCTGGGGTGAGGTATTTTGCTTTTCTGGGGGGTGCATACTCCGAACACCCTCCAGGCCCAGTATGGTGGTAATACCGCTATGGGAAGCCGCGGCGAACGTCGCCTGCAACTCATAATTTTTACACCGTCTCGGAGATCGCTCATCCGCACGTTGCGACCCCGGAAACCAATCGCGAGCGTTCCGATGCATTGCGCTGTCGTCCGGAGAGTCATTCTCGTTTTTATTCGTTAGAGCCCGGTCTTTTGGATCGATACTAATAACTTTGAAGCAAGAAGCTTAAAACTCTGCGATTGTCGCCCCATTAGCCAGCAGTTTTTATGGCCGCCAGATGCCGACTTTTTCACGGTTTTATCTCGTTTTTCTGTTCACATTCATCTTTGCGTTTTATCCTCATTGTATTTTTTCTTCATTTTAGTGCTATTTTTCTCGTCAGTATTACATATTCAATCATTATTACAGGTATTGTTTGATTTCTTTGCATGATTACATTCCTCGGTTTTACTTTGCCTCATTGTTTTACATTTTTTGTCTTTGCTCTTAAATTTCTCTTGCCTTACGATCTTGCCATTGTGCCTTAAAAATCTCGTGTCTTAAATTGATTATTGCTCATTATTTTAGCGCTTCTGTTGTCAACGCATCATAACCACACCTGGGCGTGGGGATTTAGAAAGGGGGGGTATGCACCCCCCAGAAACCAAAATACCCCCCCAGAAATCAAAATACCCCCCAGAATTCAATTTTTGAAAATTTTTTCGCTTTTTTCGCAATTTTTGATGCCAATGGATAATGCTTGATGAGAAACGTCGAAAAATGGTGTTTTTATCACCATACCATCGTTTTTAAGGCCATTTTTTGACCTTCAAAAAAATCTTCCCCCCCCCCAGAAATTTCTTGCTGCCCACGTATGATCATAACCTGTTAATGGACAGGAGGGTGTTACCCCACCAAAACCTTTTTATCTCAAATTTTTTTCCCTCGTGGGACTGTAGGGTTGGATTAAAGATATCCGTTTTGCATGTCACGGAACGCGCTTGTGCAAGAGTTTAGAGAGCCGGAGACTAGTTAATGACTTCAGATCAGCTCGCGTTATCCGTTTAATGAAAAACTCTGGCTGCAAAGATAAAACTTGAGTCGTGTGGAAATGCTTGTTCATGTCGAGATGCAATCATCCGCCGTCAGTATTGAAAAATTCGGCACTACGTTTCAAATTTTTTCGTAAACGTGGGGTAGTGTAAGTGCGATAGTTACACGTTACGAACATTTTATCGAACATTACGAATTAGCTGTTTTAGTTTTGCGTCACCAATGGAATCCCTTAACCAATTGAGCATCTATCTATACGATGAGTTAGCTTAGGTTATGCCTACAGTTCCCAATTTAATCCCATCTTCTTCACCTCAAAATTCTATTAGGTATGTACTTGTCCGGTAAAAAGGAGTTATATATGCGTCAAGATCAGTTATATAGATATTTGAATTACCGCTGTAGCGTGGCGTTTTGTTTTGTCTTGGTGCCGACATTTAGGTCGTGCGTTGTTTCATTAGTGTATTAATAAATTGGGCAAAATATTTACCCAGTGATCTATTATATCAAGGGTAAGGTCTGGGCCCCGATGACGATATTATTTTATTTTATCTCGACTGATTATAGAAAAAGGTAAATAATGTTGTGTCTTATCGTTGACTTATTTTTGAAAGTTTCTTATCTATTTTTCTCTACCCAAAAATGGTCAAAATATTATCTAATCTCTTAACAATGATGACTGTCCAGAATAGAGCATGCTGTTGTTTGAATCAATGTTTAGAGTGCTACAGGAACCAAAACATTTCTGGAAGCGATTATTAATTTGAAAACAAGTTAAATCATCAACTTTAGATTTGGGGTTGAAATAGGTCAACTGACCTTTGCGAGCATACCGGGTTACGAAGGTACTCAGTGCTAGGTTGCAGGGCGTATCTACCGAGACTTCCGAGCAAGAAGCGGTCAGCAATAATTAGGACCGAGGAAGTCGAGGTCGTAGGTTATTGAGGGCTGTTGGGTTTAGAGCCGAACTTCGTGCTTGTATAACCTGGCTAGCGCTGAGAGCAGAATAGGTACCTAAGTAACTCCCGGAGGTGAATACATGTGTCTTTGTGTTGCCTTGGTAAAACAAGGAACACCTCTGTATCTCTACATATAGAGTTCAACGAGTATTTAAATTGAAGCCGAAAGACGAATGTATTTACACTAACGTCCCTCAAAATTTCAGCGAAATCGGTGACTATCGTCGAGCCGATCAGGGCGACTCTAAAAATACTCCGTTTACCACGCCGCCGGAGGCGAGTGATGAATCACTTTATTGGCTTTTTTCTGTTGGTCTAACCTCGTTTTCGCTTTAGTTACATCGATTTTAATGGTTTAGCTTAATGAGAAGTTATAGAGTAGTAAAACATGTGCATTTTCCGGCCTTTTTTACAGTGATATCACAAAAACTCGAAAATGGTAAAATAAGGTTCTAATAAAACATTTAGTGGTCATTCATTTACAGCTTTTCAAATGCAATCCCTGGTTGTGGGTTCTTTTCTAGAATATCCCCCACCGTTTTTCCCAATGACTACTAACTTTTTAAAAATTTCATTATTAGCTATAGTGTACACATTTATTTACAAGTTGATTTTAAACTTTAAATGTAAGTTTAAACTATCAACGGCAATAAATCATTCATCTGTCAAACGTCATAGATCTATGGTTGACAGTTACCTTTGCGAATTATGTGGCGGCAAACGGTGAAAACCGGTGAATGCAGATTCGATAAAATTTTGAAGGATATAGCGTTATTTATGCCGGCACCTTGATTTACTTTGCTTATTTATGAAGCACTTATTAAATACGTAGTTACATCTGAAAATAATACATAGTTACCTACCTTGAAAGACCATATATAAAGGAATTCGCATAAATTTGTGTTTTCGACCGGATGGCGAGATGGTAAAGCGCTCAACTATAGAACTGAAGCTCCCGGGTTCGAATCCGACCGATTCCAAACGATTTATGCCGAAAAAGTTACGAAAATCGGTGGGGGAAATTCTAGAAAAGATCATGATTGTGTTTAACGCAACTGAAATCTTATTTATGTATGGATATACACCAGGCGCCTATTCTGATGCATTGCAATAGTTTTTAGTAGTACTCCTTTCAAATTCGATTTTCACAGAAAATAACATACATGTTAGGAAGAGCATAAAAATCGCACTAAATGAAAGTAATAACTGCCACAGCACGTAAACATGGTATAGCTTAAGGAGTTTCGCTATGATGGTGCACTTTGACCGCGAAAAACATGATGGTAAACGGAGAGTACACAGCATTCGCTCAATGGTTATCGACCTCGGCTTACTGCGATGAAAATTGTTGAAATTCATGCACGACGTTTATATGAAACAGACTATAGGTAGAGTGCATTTAAAGGAGTTCTAATCAGCGTGCATTTTAAGGGGATGGTGGCAATGCTGGAACTGCAGTGAGAAGATAAGAACAATGAAAATGCGGCTAATTCGGGACTGCATGGTCGATCTAGAGGGCCCAACCGGTCTAGGAAGAGTCAAAAATCGAGCTTTTTTGGGCGGAAATGACCTTGAAACCTGATATAAGCGCTGAAACAGCGTTAAAACTACATTATAACACAGTTTCTGGTCAATTTAAAGGCACTTTTGAAGTAAGCTTTCAGTTTTCATCCGTTTTGACCTTTATTTTGCCTCATTTTCAACACAAAATTTTCCATTTGATTCATTCTGTGGCTGGCGGTCAGGACCACACCTGGGCGTGGGGGGTTTGGGGGTATGCAACCCCCAGAAACCAAAATACCCCCCAGAAATCAAAATACCCCCCCCCCCAGAATTCAATTTTTGAAAATTTTTCGCTTTTTTCGCAATTTTTTGATGCCAATGGATAGTGCTCGATGAAAACGTCGAAAAATGGTGTTTTTATCACCATACCATCGTTTTTAAGGCCATTTTTTTGACCTTCAAAAAATCTTGCACCCCTCAGAAATTTCTTGCTGCCCACGTATGGTCAGGACCCTCAAAACATCACCACGTGCATGTCTTGTTAGGACTTGCTATGGGAATGTTGAGTTTCGCGATGGGAATGTAGGGACGGTGGGCATATGAGGGCCCATGCAAGCTTATCATGGCCAGTCTGGGGAGATAAAAATGGAGCTTTCCTTGGGCCAAACTAATGCTAAAAACTGTTATAAACTCTAAAATAGCGTAAAAACAACATTTTCTACAGTTTTTGGTCAATTTGAAGCATTCTGTATAGAAATTTTTTATTTTACTCGTTTCAAGCCATAGATTGCCTGTTTTTTCTTGAGAAAATATTTTGCTCTTTTCTCCTGATATCTACACCATGGCGGCACCGAAGTTCGTAGATGGTGCAAGAGTTTTTTAAAGGTCAAAAATGGCCTTAAAAATGGTAGTATGGCGGAAAAACCATTTCTCAATGTTTCTCATCGAGAACAATCCATTGACATCACAAAAATTGCGAGAAAAAACACTTGGGAATATTGGAGCTCGCGTTGGGAATGTTGGGACACGACCTCACGTGGGCCTGGCTGGGGGGAGGGGGGTTTGGGGTATGCACCCCTCTCAGAAGTTCGAATACTCCCATCAGAAACGCAAAAAAACCCTTGAATTCAATTTTCATAAATTTTTTCTGTTTTTTTGCAATTTTTTTAATGCCCAGTGATAGTGCTTGATGAGATACGTTGAGAAGTGATGTCCTTCCGCCATACCACCATTTTTAAGACCATTTTTCGACCTTTTAAAAGTCTTGCAACCCTCGTCCAATTTTAGTGCTGCCCACTTACTGGAGACGACCGAATTCTGTATACTTTGGTATCACCTTACTGTAAAAGTCGAAGAGAATTTGGAAACTGACTATACATAAAATGTGATGATCACGCGTATAGATTTCTTGAAAGTTCATCGAGTTCGCCGTAAACACAATCTGTTGGTTTAAAATAACTTGTCACATATATTTTAATTTCACAACTAACTTGTTGTCAGATCTCTACACTCCGATTTCACTCATTCATCTTTAATTTTCTCGCTTGCTTCACCAGTCCAGTTTGTTGCTGCGTTTTACCCTCAGTTGTACATCGTAATTTTGTCTACTAGAACATGGCCAGCTGTATTGATTCGATTTTCAAGCTTGTCGAGATTGTTGCTCAGATATCTATCGTCATTTTGTATTTGTTGCCTGATCGCTTGGACATTAATCCCGTAGCCGCTGGGATTGATAAAAATTTGAATCCAGATGAAGCCCGGATCAGTTTCACATTCGTACTGCTTTAGAGGAACGGCTATTTAAGGATTGCATAAAAGTCAGCTCAAAAGACGACTGTGCTGGACTGGTTCACTGACAAATGTCCGGGAAGTCGCGAGTCACGCAGGAAGATAATATGTGTCATGTGATTTAAAAATGCTGAAAGTCTTTCCTGTATGTTAAATTTATAATTAATCATGCACCGTCGCTAATTGAAGTCCGAACTTAAGTTCCGACTTAAGTTGCAAGTATCTCAAGACAGCATGGAGCTGTCTTAAGTCAGTTCAGACGCACAATTCTACAATAGTTGGCCGTCTCTTTTTATAATCAACATTATTAAATTCTGCTTCAAGCCAGTTCTCGTTTACGCCGACTTGATAAACACAGCTCTTTCAGTTTTTCAATTTCTTTTGTTGACTAATTAGATGATCGTTTTATCCCCTAGCTATTTAACAGTGCAACAAGGAAAATGGGACAAATAAATGAGGATCATCGCTTAGATGAATGACTATGTGATTGAGAGCGAGCAACAGGGCTTGTTGGACTCGGGACCAGACATGCATATAGGGGGAAGGTTTGGGGGGTCCTGACCCCCAAAATAGAAATTTAAAAATTTAGTGGTGGAAATCAGAAAAAATGAAGGCAAAAACGAATGAAAATTAAAATTTTGAAATTGAGAGTCATTTTGGCCTAACCATTTTTCACCCCTCCCCCAGAATGACTAACCTCCCTAGATCGGCCATGCTATCCATCTATGCTTAGGACCCAATGTACCCTCCTCACAAGTCTGTACTTGCCCTATACGCCTCCGACGGGCGGCAATTGAGCTCGATTTTCGCCAAAAACTTAAGTTCAAACTTAACGAGTTCGGACTTAATTTTTGTTGAAACTGACTTGAGTTCGGACTTATCCTAATTCGAACTTTCCTAAGTTCGAACTTAAGTTCGGACTAAAGCTTATCATATTGAAACCGGCCCCAGATTGTCTTTTTGATGGCCTTTCAATCTCAGCTACACTGAAATTCCATTCAAAATTGAATACAGATTTTTTTGCAAAGCTTAAGAATCGGATTTTTCAATTTAAAGATTGCAAGCGTTGAATGAGATTTGACTGAGAACGCAAATTTCGAGTGCTTGCAATCACACATGGGCGTGGGGGTTGGGGAGTATGCACCCCCCAGAAGTTGAAATACCCCCCAGGAATCAAAATACCCCCCCAGAAAAAATTTTTCTTGCTTTTTTAGCAATTTTTTGATGCCATTGGTTAGTGCTTAATGAGAAACGTCGAAAAGTGGTGTTTTTCGCCATACAATCACTTCTAAGACCATTTTTTGACCTTTAAAAATTTTTTCACCCCTGGAGAAATTTTTCACTCCCCAAATTTTGGTGCTGCCCACCTGCAATCGTAAATCTAGAAAAGGCACAGCGAGAAAACTATCAAATACATTGAAATTCAGATTCGAGATTTTGGTGTTTATGTAAAATCGACTGATCTTTGATTTTAAATCATGGCGATGATTTTTGGCGTAGTGAAGCAGAAATTTACTTCTTAAGCAGTCAAAGAAGAATTTTATTAAATAGAGTTTGAAAGTTGCGTAGCTCTTCAGGTCAAATTGAAAGCCGAATTGATCCCGTTATATTTAAGCTCATTCCTAAATCATTATCTTACTTCTGAAGGCTTTCGTGACTCAAAATTCAGTAAATCTCATTATTTATATACAAAAAAGACAAGATTTTATACGAAGGCATCTTTTAAAAATAATTCGAGCATTATTTTTGAATTCAAGAAATGCACAGAATTAAATTCGACCTAATATTATTTCCTAACTGAAAAACATATTTATTAATTATATGATTAGTGCTTTGTTTCATGTCCTCAACTCGGATACAAAGACTTTTATAGGACAAAACTTGCAAAATGTCAAAATTTTCTGAGAGCTTTGACACACAGAGGAGATAGTAGGGATTATCTACTCCGTGTGCCTTTAGACTGATTAGACTGATTCAAGTTTCAAGTTACAAAAGGTCAATAAATGTTGCCGCTTTAGTTCAATTACTATGCTATTTTTCTTAATGCTAGCACTAAGTTTAAAGACTTGAAAGCTCCAAAATGTTTTGTGGTAAAATAATATAATTGCTCTATTCAGATTTGAGTATACCAATCTTCTGTTTTATTTGCCTTCATGGAATTTCAAAATGCTGTTCAAGAAAATAAAAATGATAAAATTTGTCAGGAACCTTGACACTTGTAAAATTATACAAAGTGAAGGTATAAATTTCCACTTTTAATACTCATAGTGCGTTAGTGTATTTTATTAGCATAGAATGTATGTACGTGGAACAAAAACTGCCCACATAAACAGGACGTTTGAGGGTCGAGAATGTAAAGGGACCTTGGTACAAGAACACACTGCGTGAAACAATTAATTTTCTGTACGTCATTTTTGCTAAATGAAACTGTGGAAGTAAGTTGAGAATATGGTACTTTCAGGATACTATGAAATAAAGTTCAGAAGAGCGGATTCTTTCGCTCAGTACTTAGAACATGTTCAAAGAGAGCGCGGAAAAAATATTCATCCGTCTATGATCAATATTACAAAAGCTATGGGTTTCGTTAATTAGCCTCTTCTCGACTTACGCAAGCATCTACTCGACCTAAGTTTGAAGATTCAAACAGCTGAATGCAGAATCACACGTAGATACCCAATTTACGTCGATATAGGCATCTATATACATCGACCTACAAGCATCTATACATCTACCTAAGCATCTATACATCGACCTAAGCATCTATAAATCGACCTAAGCATCTATACATCGACCTAAGCATCTATACCTTGACCTGAGCAGGAGCACCTCGACCTAAGCAGCTTAAAACACCTTTTCAGATTACTAAGCCTAAGCCTAAGTATATTAGAAGCAAAAACTTAGATTTTCCTATATCTTATCAAGTAAAACCGAAAAAACATGCAAAAGAATGAAAATTTTTTGTAGGTTTTTTAAAATCTCAAACAGCTTTTCCGCGCCTTTTTCTTTTTCTCCTTATTACTATGCTTCCTTCATAATTTCAGCCCATATTATTCATTTCTGACAAATTTGTAAGTCCTTGGATCGAGCCGTTTAATCATCCCACCCAACACTCAAATCGACAGTTGCCTGCAACTTTGGAAGTAATGCTCGAGATTTTCACCAAATCTTTTTCCGCTACAATTTATCATGTTCTACCAATTTGACACAAAAATTTTGGCATTCCGTATTCGTTTTGCTCCTTTTCTAAAAGTACCATATTCTTAACTTTAGCCTGAAACTGTATTAATATGCATGTTTTTGCACAGGCTGTATTGGGGTGCTTAGAAAATAGTCCAAATAAGTCGTTTACACTCTGTGGTTGTGTAAAGTTTACACTGCAAATTACATATAGTTCTAGAGACTTGTGGAAGCTTTATTTTTTCAAAATTTTTTTACGTACATCAGAATTACGAATCTGACTGTTAGTTTTCTCTACACCCATTAGTTGTCTAGAGTTTACACTATTCATATATCCTTAATCCGTTGTTTACTATACAAGTTTACTTTGCTTCCAGAGCTTGCAAAACGTAATCTTTTCCAAATATGTCCGTAAGATTAGGATTACGGATCTGACTGTATGTTTACTTTACACCCAGCAGTTATGCGATGTTTACACAGAAAATCAATTTTTGTATTAGATCGTTCTGAGGCTTAATTTTATTGCAAAACGTTACGTGTAACGTCAGGATTACGAATGTGAGCGCAATTGATCTTAACACCCAATAATTGAGTGAAGTTCATGCTAAAAACGGTTGATCTATTTAAATAATAGTAAGCAAGTCTTAAAAAACTGATATTAACCACAATATTGTTTTCTGCGCTCGTGGACGCGCTGTCATTATTGTGGCATGTTACCGTATGTGTTTACTGACTGATCTACTCAAATCATGCTAATTAACAGTAGGTGCTAGCAAAGACAAATGCTTCGGTGGAACAAAAAAGATTATTAATACATTCGGGTTTGTGGATTATTAAAGGACGTAAATGGATGGGAGTAAGACAAAGCTACCTAATGCCTAAAGTCGCAAAATCTGCTAAAAACTAATCATTTCTGTAAGCAACGCTAAAAAATCGAAGTATTTTCTGCGACTTCTGAAATAGTGTAACCTTTATATAATCTTCAAAGCTTCACATTAGAATATATAAACATAGTCTAAAGTGTTTACTCTTTGTAAATTGCTTACGAGTTTCAATGCTGGTTGCTTCATATCGCGATTCATAGAAAACTAACTGCTATTGTATTTGAAGGTGTTTTATTTTGTAATCATGAGCATTATAGCAAGCAAAGCTGGTTTCAATTGATAAGTGCGCACAATCATTGTGGGCGTGCAAGTGTGGCAATAGTTTTTTTACAACCTAGCGCATCAATTTGCTTGGCGAACCATTTTCCTTATTACTGTAACACCTGAATCCTTTATCATTCGGCACGCCATATCTATGAAAAATTTGCTACCGACTCAGCCGAGTAGAGGAAAAATCAGGCGCTACAGTAATAATTAGATGAGTTTTCCGCGCGGGTATGCACTAGAGTTAAAAAACATACTAGTTTATAGTCTACTTTTTAAACCTAGTGCATTAACTCGCTCGGTAAACCAATTCGCTTACTATTGTAACACCCGATGCCCTCATTGCTTGACAAGCCATACCCATAAAAAATTCGCTACCGACTCCGCGCCGAGCAAGGGAAAATCGAGTGCTACAGTAATAAGGATTTCAGTTTTTCAAGCAGATCCATGCACTAGCTTAAAAACAGACTATATACATTTAGCCTGCTTCATGTAAACTTACGCGTTTTCCTGCTGCTTTGAATCAACAATTTCTTTGATTGTCTTGAATGCATCGATATTTGCTATTATATTCAATTGGCTTGCAGAGTCTCCTAGTTTACTGAATCTAATTTTCCATAGCTACTGCATAGCTAACCCGGTGCTTTTCAATCCTTTTTGTTCAATAGCTATTTCAGTCTGCAGGCCGCAGAATATATTTCGATTTTTCGCTTAGCATAGAGAAAGTCTGATTTTTAGCATATTTAGCGACTTTAGGCCTATACATATGTAGCTATGTCCTAGTTTCCTACTTTTACATCCTTCATAATCCATAATCCCTAATATATTCGTCTTTTTTCCATCAGTGCATTTTTCTTTGATAGTTGAATACTAATTATAAAAATTGATAAATCGGAAAATTTAGAAATATGAGAAAAATATGAGTATGTAAATATATGTGTGTATAATTTTAAATGAATTTTCGTAAAAATGATAAGAGCCAATGAAAAGTAGGAAAGTTGGGAGGGAAACAGTTTGGCGGCTAAAACACCGACTAAACGGCTGGAATAAAATTATCAGTTAACAAACTATAATATGATAATGCTAAGAGTAGAATATGCAATGAAATAAATCGATTATACTATTCATACAGAGGGTCGTCTTTTGACTCTCTCGAAACCTTAAATTATTTTTGGACCCTTATGTTCTCTTGGATTTTTCAATAGGGAAAAACAAACTGGAAATAAGGCGAAATGGTGAGAAAAATATAAACAAACAGGCAATAAACGTGTGAAAAATGGCTCCAAGTCGGCCATTTAGCGATCCAAAAGTTTTTCATCTTGACGAAAATAGGTATCAACAATGTTTCAGTTTTTCCACATGTATAGGCATCGAAAAACTAGGTAAAATTCGCGAAAACGAGGCAAAAAGTACGTCTCAAAATCGGCTTTGTCGGCGAAAACTGCGGTCATTTCGACTTTTTCTGAGTTGATGAATCATCAGATGCCAACTAACTATATCGGCAAAAGGGGTACTCCTAATGGCTACGCCCGTGTGAGGTATCATAGTATTAATAGGTACCTTACATAACTATTAATGATCGCAATTTTAGCTGTATTTTCCTTTAATTTTGTTACTGATACATAAACGACCGTAGTAATTTTTACACCGGCATTAGGTGAAAACAATCAGCAAATCCAGCTGTTGAGCAAGTGTGATTTTCATCAATATATAAGTTTACTTTGTGTTTCTTGACTCCAGCAGTTTGATCACATTAGGGCCTTTTCTACGTTGAGGATCCGAAAAAGCCCAACGTTTCACTTTAATTCAATACTTCTTGATATCGGGAACCCAGATGCTGAGGCCTGCGCTGAGCGATAGAAAAGCCGCATTGTCTGACATTATCTGTGCATTTCTTGAAGCCGGTGTTTCTTGGTTTACCAACTGCGATGTGTTGTCCGAAATTGCAGTCACGGCATAGCTATCCTGGTTCGATCGCATGCATAAAAATGCGCCGTATATAAATCTTAGGTAGCGCGTTAGCGCGTACCTATAATATACTTGGGTACCCGCAACACCTGTGCACCCCCCTACAGCTATAACGGGACACTTCTGGAAGGTGCGGTTTTTTTAAAAGAAAGATAATGAAAAAATTCGCTGCCCGTGTTTTTTTGTTTTTTCTTTAAACACAAAACTGACTGTGTAAAGAAGGTGTAAAGTTTTTGTGTAACGTTATAACATGGGACAAATTTTGGGACCTTTTTACTGCGGCATGTGGACAACTGAGTATTGATGACCCGAAGGGTTGAACAAGATAGGATAATAGAGGGATGAATTCTACAGATGACACTTTTTTTGTTTTTTGAAATTCGCATTAGTTATCGAATGGCAGTGTAAAGAGTGCGAAAATCTGGGGGTGAAAAAGCACTTTTTAGTCGATTTTTCAACCTGCCTATGTCCGATACTGACTCCGGTTATGAGGTTTTTGAAATGTTTTCTGACAGAAATGTAGAGCGGATCAAGGGCTACATTCTGCATATAAGCAAAGTCTTCTATGCTCTATGGTGAGTTAGATCCTGGGGTTTAAAGTTTACACTCTGGTGGAATGGTGTAAAAAAACGGATTTTAACTGAGATTTCTCTGCCAAATTTTTCCGCTCATGAGTCAGTGTAAATCGAAGACAGCATTAATAAAGTGCCTCTCAGGGGCTAAATATCGCAACCAAACCGCATTTAAAAAAAACGCAATATTGAGTTATTTATGGGGGTGTAAAGTTCGAAATCAGAGGTAAAAAATGGGCGAAAAAACACGTTTTTCTCGAATTTTGATTAATAAATCATACCAAATAATTTTTGCAAGAGAATTTTGGCACACAGGAATGTACTACGATTTAAAAGCTACAAATTATACCTAACCGAATTTCTTTAAACTCAATGGGTAGTTCGGTACGGAATTTTTTAAAGTTTACAGTGTTCTAAATGATGGAAAATACGTTTTTGTTGCCTTTTTTGTTCGCCACTTTCTCCGTCCAGAAGTCGGGATAAGTCTAATAGAATAAAAATAAAGTGCTTTATATCGTGTGCATGTCAAAAGCAAATTGTCTATACATTAATATTTAGCGAGTGTAAAGTCAAAAATTTGAAGTTTAAAATGCGTTTCTGTCTTGTTTTTTCTGTCTGCTTCTCCGGTTACGAGTCAGGGACACGTTTAGCAAGTCTAGAAATGGACCAGGAACCAAATTTGATATGCCAGTCTGGCGCATATGTTTACACTCTACGGTGTTGTAAAGTAGTTTACACCAATTGTTAGTTTGCCCATAGAACATTATGTAGACTTAATTTTTTCATAAATATTAATCGTAATATCGGAATAATATCAAAATTACGAATCTGACTAAAATCTTCTTTACACTAGGTGTTTACATGAAGTTTACACTACATATGTATTTATCTTCGTTTTTGAGCATTCCAGAAACCTAATTTTTTTCCTAGAGCCTAGAAGTTTTCAAAGTATCAGATGTGAGACGTCACGTAGGCGCGTTTGTTTACATCCAATAGTGATGTAAAGTAGTTTACACTCATTGTTTATATGTCCTCAGACCATTGTAGAGACATAATTTTTTCATGAATGTTGATCATAATATCCGAGTAATTTTTTACACTGCATGTTAGCCTTTGTTCTAGAGCATTGCAAAAACCGAAATTTTTCCTGAGATATAAAAATTTACAGGGAACACACCTGGGCGTGGGGGGGGGTTTGGGGGGGGTATGCACCCCCAGAAACACAAAATACCCCCCAGAAATCAAAATACCCCTCCCCAGAATTCATTTTTTGAAAATTTTTTTCGTTTTTTTCGCAATTTTTGATGCCAATGGATAGTGCTTGATGAGAAACGTCGAAAAATGGTGTTTTTATCGCCATACCACCATTTTTAAGGTCATTTTTCGACCTTCAAAAAATCTTGCACCCCCCAGAATTTTCTTGCTGCCCACGTATGACAGGGAATGAAATATATACGTCAGTTGGGCGCGCTTGCTTACACTCAGCAGTATTGCAAAGTGGTTTAAACCTAATGTTTATTGTCTTTAAAACATTATGGAGACTCATTTTTCCATAAATGTTTGAAAGTAATATCGGAGCAATATCAAAATTACGAATCCGACTAAAATATTCTTTACGCTATGTGTTTGTGTAAAGTTTACATTACGTGTTAACCTTAATTCGATAGACTTGCAGAGACTTTGTAACTGAAGTCAAGAAATTTTCAAGGATTCATATGTGAGACATCAATTAAGTGAGTTTGTTTACCCTCAAAAGTAATCTAAAGTGATTCAAAAATTATGTTCAAGTGTCCTTAGATCATTGAAGAGATGTAATTTTGTCTTAAATGGGTTGCATTAAAGTTAAATCCTTCTTAGCCATGTTTATAATATGTTTCACAAAATCTTGCACATGGAGAGCTATCGTTTAATTGATGTAAATTGCCTGCAAAAGTGGTTTAAAATGAACCAGCAATCACACTACTGTGCACAGAAGTCGACAAAGATATGCAGCTTTATTGTAATCATGTACATTAATAAGCCGTAAACTGTTAGTATTCTCTACACCTAGTATTTGTGTAAAGTTTGCACTATTCATTTGTTGTTTATATGTAGTCTATACTACAAATTTATTTTACTACTAAATCTAAGCGTTAGTGTTCCTTACATTTGATATTTGCGTGAAGTTTTTGAATTTTTGCCGAAAAACTTTGTCTTCTAATTTACCAACATCCCGCCTTTTCCATTTTCTTGAAGTTTAAAATCTTTTATAATTCTCTTATAATTTAATGGTTGGTTTTAACTTTAAGTTTCTCTTGGTTTACAACTCTCGCTTAGCAAGCTCATTTTTCAAAAACTTTTTTATAGTGATCAGATTAGTCGCGTTTAGTTTGGAATTGGTGGACGGTCGTTATTTTATTACTCGGCTTAAATAAACCAAGTGACTATCTTTTGATTATTTTCTTCATCGCAAATTCAAACACCCAATTTTCAATTTGAAAATTGACCCGATTTTCAATTTGAAAATTGACTCAATTTTCAATTTGAAAATTGATCTAATTTTCAATTTGAAAATTGAAAATTGGTTGTTTTCAATTTCAAAAGTCACAACACATTGTGCTTGTGTATTGATTGAGTGAGGATTTGCAATGTGAATTCGTTGGTTAAATATTTGTGCTTGATTATAAGTGAACTGCACATTAAGAAGAAATAACTTAATGGAGTTTTAATTTGAAAATGGATGGTGTCAATAAGGTTGTCTTGTTTAAAAAGGATAATGCTGATGTTAAGAACAATATTGTTTTCCGCGTTCTTGGACTGTTGTCATTATTGTGGCATGTTACTGATTGTGTTTACTGACTGATGTACTGAAATCACGCTAATTAAAAGTAGTGTACTAGCAAAGAAAAATGCTCCGATGGAACAAAAAAGATGAATATACTTGGAATTGTGGATTATTATGGATGTAAAAGGAGGGGACTAGGAAAAATCTACCTAAAGTCGGAAAATCTGCTAAAAATCACACTTTCTCTAAGCAACGCAAAAAATCGATGTATATTCTGCGGCCTCTAAAAAGGTGCCTTTTTTAAATAATGTTCGAAGTTTCAGATAAGAGTGTATAAACGTAATCTATCAAGGTTACTTTTTAAATTGCTGGCACCTGATTGATAGAAAACTAAGAGGTATTGTATATAAAGTTGTTTTATTTTGTTATGAGCATTATAGCAAGCAAAGCAGGAGCCGATTGATTAGTGCACACAATCGTTTCGGGCATGCTAGTGTATCTACATTTAAGTCTGTTTCAAGTCAACTTACGCGTTTCCTACTGTTTTAAACCAACCATGTCTTCAATTGTCTTCGATGCTTGCTATTTCATTCAATTGGCTTGGAAGACTGTTAGTTTACTTAATATCATTTCCCATAGCTACTGCATGGCTAACGTGCTGCTGTTTCAATCATTGTTATGGTTGAATAATTATTTTAATCTGTTGGCCGCAGAATATACATCGATTTTTTGCGTTGCTTAGAAAAGTGTGATTTTTAGCAGATTTTCCGACTTTAGGTAGATTTTCCTAGTCCCCTCCTTTTACATCCATAATAATCCACAATTCCAAGTATATTCATCTTTTTTGTTCCATCGGAACATTTTTCTTTGCTAGTACGTACCTACCTGATTCATTTCTTATGATGATTTGGTGCTGTCCTTTTATTCTTCATGACAATGCACATGAGTTAATATTATACAAAGCGGCACATTATCACAAGATTATCTCGGCTACTTTAAAATTTATGACTCAAAAAACTGTTTAGATGGGACACTTAAATATGTCTTAGCACATGGTAGATTTTCATTAAATTGAATTTCTTCTAAGATGATTTTTTATTTTTATTGCGCATATTGACACACATTAATCGACTATACATTGGTAAAATTCCAGCTTGATCCCGCCTTTAGTTCGGACGATATGAGCCGAAATATCGCATTGTTTGTACATTGGTAGAGGCAAAACTCGATGCGAAAAATCCTTATAGTGGAAATAAAACTCTACTTTTTGTCAAAAATTATATATTTTCTCAATGCTCAGATGTTTTGGTTTACAATAAAAAAATTCATTTAGAAAGATTAAGTCAACGATAAACCTTAGAAAATGTTATTTTAATTCAAAAATATAAAATATGTAAATTTTTGTAACTTTACACTTCGCTATCTCAACGAGAAATCAATTCCATGCAAAACGAATGCACCATTGAACTCAGTGCACAAATGTTCACAACATATGTTAAAAAGCACTTCTTAATTTTTGACTTGTACAAATCAAGGTGATTCTTACAGACATTGACTCTTAATAGTTCAGCAGCATAATTTTTAATACATGTATGTACCTGTACTCGTGTCGTACATATATTTAGGTAACTCAGGTTTACGACGTTTTGGCGCCAGCAACTTATGGATTATTCTTATTGAATCAATTTTGAAGCAATTTTAAAATAAATTACATATTCAGAAAGCAGGTTCTACAAGCTACAAAATAGCATATTGTTCTTCCCGATTCCATGAGTATTCATTTGTGAATGACTGAAAAGCTGTAGAAAATTTAGTATATTTTTGATGCATTCAATTTTCTCACTAAATCCGAAGATATTCTAAAAGTAATGTATACCATCACGTAAATAATTGAACGGGCTTTCAGAATCCTGCATTATACTTTATTCGTAAATGAAATGTTAATAATTAATGATATTACAAAGAGTGAGGCACCAAAACGTCCGATTTCAAAGTAGCTCATGCAAATTACCTTACTATTCATCTCAAGACTTTTCTCGTTAATTTCTGTACATAGTCGTTCGGATAACGTTAGGTAGGTACCTACATCTTAGGTAGCGCGTTAGCGCGTACCTATAATATACTTGGGTACCCCCAACACCTGTGCACCCCCCCTACAGCTATAACGGGACACTTCTGGAAGGTGCGGTTTTTTTAAAAGAAAGATAATAAAAAAATTCGCTGCCCGTGTTTTTTTGTTTTTCTTGAAACTCAAAATTGACTGTGTAAAGAAGGTGTAAAGTTTTTGTGTAACGTTATAACATAGGACAAATTTTGGGACCTTTTTACTGCGGCATGTGGACAACTGAGTATTGATGACTCGAAGGATTGAACAGGATAGGATAATAGAGGGATGAATTCTACAGATGGCACTTTTTTTGTTTTTGAAATTCGCATTAGTTATCGAACGGCAGTGTAAAGAGTGCGAAAATCTGGGGGTGAAAAAGCACTTTTTGGTCGAGTTTTCAACCTGCCTATGTCCGATACTAACTCCAGTTATGAGGTTTTTAAAATGTTTTCTGACAGAAATGTAGAGCGGATCAAGGGCTACATTCTGCATATAAGCAAAGTCTTCTATGCTCTATGGTGAGTTAGATCCTGGGGTTTAAAGTTTACACTCTAGTGGATGGTGTAAAAAAACGGATTTTAACTAAGATTTCTCTGCCAAATTTTTCCGCTTATGAGTCAGTGTAAATCGAAGACAGCATTAATAAAGTGCCTCACAGGGGCTAAACATCGCAGCAAACCGCATTTAAAAAAACGCAATATTGAGTTATTTATGGGGGTGTAAAGTTCGAAATCAGAGGTAAAAAATGGGCGAAAAAACACGTTTTTTTCCGAAGTTTGATTAATAAATCATACCAAATAATTTTTGCAAGAGAAATTTGGCACACAGGAATGTACTACGATTTAAAAGCTACAAATTGTACCAAACCGAATTTCTTTAAACTCAATGGGGAGTTCGGTACGGAATTTTAAAGTTTACAGTGTTCTAAATGATGGAAAATACGTTTTTGTTGCGTTTTTTGTTCGCCACTTTCTCCGTCCAGAAGTCGGGATAAGTCTAATAGAATAAAAATAAAGTGCTTTATATCGTGTGCATGTCAAAGCAAATTGTCTATACATTAATATTTAGCGAGTGTAAAGTCAAAAATTTGGAGTTTAAAATGCGTTTCTGTCTTGTTTTTTCTGCCTGCTTCTCCGGTTACGAGTCAGGGACACGTTTATCAAGTCTAGAAATGGACCAGGAACCAAATTTGATATGCCAGTCTGGCGCATATGTTTACACTCTACGGTGTTGTAAAGTAGTTTACACCAATTGTTAGTTTGCCCATAGAACATTATGTAGACTTAATTTTTTCATAAATATTAATCGTAATATCGGAACAATATCAAAATTACGAATCTGACTAAAATCTTCTTTACACTAGGTGTTTACATGAAGTTTACACTACATATGTATTTATCTTCGTTTTTGAGCATTCCAGAAACCTAATTTTTTCCTGGAGTCTAGAAGTTTTCAAAGGATCAAATGTGAGACGTCACGTAGGCGCGTTTGTTTACATCCAACAGTGATGTAAAGTAGTTTACACTCATTGTTTATATGTCCTCAGACCATTGTAGAGACATAATTTTTTCATGAATGTTGATCATAATATCCGAGTAATTTTTTACACTGCATGTTAGCCTTTGTTCTAGAGCATTGCAAAAACCGAAATTTTTTCCTGAGATATAAAAATTTACAGGGAATGAAATATATACGTCAGTTGGGCGCGCTTGCTTACACTCAGCAGTATTGCAAAGTGGTTTAAACCTAATGTTTATTGTCTTTAAAACATTATGGAGACTCATTTTTCCATAAATGTTGAAAGAAATATCGGAGCAATATCAAAATTACGAATCCGACTAAAATATTCTTTACGCTATGTGTTTGTGTAAAGTTTACATTACGTGTTAACCTTAATTCGATAGACTTGCAGAGACTTTGTAACTGAAGTCAAGAAATTTTCAAGGATTCATATGTGAGACATCAATTAAGTGAGTTTGTTTACCCTCAAAAGTAATCTAAAGTGATTTAAAAATTATGTTCAAGTGTCCTTAGATCATTGAAGAGATGTAATTTTGTCTTAAATGGGTTGCATTAAAGTTAAATCCTTCTTAGCCGTGTTTATAATATGTTTCACAAAATCTTGCACATGGAGAGCTATCGTTTAATTGATGTAAATTGCCTGCAAAAGTGGTTTAAAATGAACCAGCAATCACACTACTGTGCACAGAAGTCGACAAAGATATGCAGCTTTATTGTAATCATGTACATTAATAAGCCGTAAACTGTTAGTATTCTCTACACCTAGTAGTTGTGTAAAGTTTGCACTATTCATTTGTTGTTAATATGTAGTCTATACTACAAATTTATTTTACTACCAAATCAAAGCGTTAGTGTTCCTTACATTTGATATTTGCGTGAAGTTTTTGAATTTTTGCCGAAAAACTTTGCCTTCTAATTTACCAACATCCCGCCTTTTCCATTTTCTTAAAGTTTAAAATCTTTTATAATTCTCTTAATAATTTAATGGTAGGTTTTAACTTTAAGTTTCTCTTGGTTTACAACTCTCGCTTAGCAAGCTCATTTTTCAAAACTTTTTCATAGTGATCAGATTAGTCGCGTTTAGTTTGGAATTGGTGGACGGTCGTTATTTTATTACTCGGCTTAAATAAACCAAGTGACTATCTTTTGATTATTTTCTTTATCGCAAATTCAAACACTCCAATTTTCAATTTGAAAATTGATCCAATTTTCAATTTGAAAATTGAAAATTGGGTGTTTTCAATTTCAAAAGTCACAACACATTGTGCTTGTGTATTGATTGAGTGAGGATTTGCAATGTGAATTCGTTGGTTAAATATTTGTGCTTGATTATAAGTGAACTGCACATTAAGAAGAAATAACTTAATGCAGTTTTAATTTGAAAATGGATGGTGTCAATAAGGTTGTCTTGTTTAAAAAGGATAATGCTGATGTTAAGAACAATATTGTTTTCCGCGTTCTTGGACTGTTGTCATTATTGTGGCATGTTACTGATTGTGTTTACTGACTGATGTACTGAAATCACGCTAATTAAAAGTAGTGTACTAGCAAAGAAAAATGCTCCGATGGAACAAAAAAGATGAATATACTTGGAATTGTGGATTATTATGGATGTAAAAGGAGGGGACTAGGAAAAATCTACCTAAAGTCGGAAAATCTGCTAAAAATCACACTTTCTCTAAGCAACGCAAAAAATCGATGTATATTCTGCGGCCAACAGATTAAAATAAATATTCAACCATAACAATGATTGAAACAGCAGCACGTTAGCTATGCAGTAGCTATGGGAAATGATATTAAGTAAACTAACAGTCTTCCAAGCCAATTGAATGAAATAGCAAACATCGAAGACAATTGAAGACATGGTTGGTTTAAAACAGTAGGAAACGCGTAAGTTGACTTGAAACAGACTAAATGTAGATACACTAGCATGCCCGAAACGATTGTGTGCACTAATCAATCGGCTCCTGCTTTGCTTGCTATAATGCTCATAAAATAAAACAACTTTAAATACAACACCTCTTAGTTTTCTATCAATCAGGTGCCAGCAATTTAAAAAAGTAACCTTGATAGATTTCGTTTATACACTCTTATCTGAAACTTCGAACATTATTTAAAAAAGACACTTTTTTAGAGGCCGCAGAATATACATCGATTTTTGCGTTGCTTAGAGAAAGTGTGATTTTTAGCAGATTTTCCGACTTTAGGTAGATTTTTCCTAGTCCCCTCCTTTTACATCCATAATAATCCACAATTCCAAGTATATTCATCTTTTTTGTTCCATCGGAGCATTTTTCTTTGCTAGTACATAAATATGCATGAAAACAATTTGCGATTTATTTTTGGTCCTTCGATTTGCTACACCCAAGGGACCAAGCCCTTCTGTATGCATTATCCGACTGTACGCATTATCCGGATCACACATGCACATAGGGGGTGAGGGGGGTACTCTGAGGGGTCAGATAGACCGGTACTGTCCGGCGATTTTGAGCAAACAGGTCTTGTTCTGCATCATTTTTGACATCAAAATCAGTAAAAATATCAAAATTTTTCCGGAGCTTCGCGCCAGATTAGTACTTTTAAGTACTTTTACTCAAAAAGCGCCCAAAATTGATAAATTTTTGCATTTTTTAGTGTTAATAGTGATATAATGCAGTCAAAATGGACTAAAAATGTTTTTAAAATGTGTTATTAACACGAAAAAACGTAGGCTATTTTCACCATTTTGATCATAAAAATAGCAAAAAAATCGTGAACGTTAAATTTACTGTTTTAGATTTTTGGCATTTCAACCCCCCCTGCCGACCCTGACCTTGTGCACCTATGATCCGGATACCCCAGATTTTTAACAATGAATACACTATTATGCGATAAAATCATTTTTTAAAGAAAAAAATCAGCAATTCTCTGGTTTAACATATTTTCACGCTTAAAGTCACAAAAACTCTTCGATATCATTCATTTCGCTGTGCCTAAAGTATTCGTCGAACACAGAAAACGTATTCAGAAAATTGTATTGCCAGGAAGAAAATTAGGAATAATGTAATAGGGTACTCTACTTTTGCTATTTTAACTTCATGGAATGTTCATGATCGAAATAAAAGCCGTACGCATTATCCGAAGAGCTGATCGCATTATCCGAAGTGAAAAAATACACGCTTTATGCATTAAGCCGGGTAGTTTAACATGCAGGCATAGGCCGATGGATGAAATCGGCTGTACGCATTACGCATTAACCGAGTACGCATTATCCCATGCTATTGCCTTATGTTTTACATTGCCTTTCAGTCCGGACCTAGCCAAACTGTACGCATTATGCGACGAGAAAACGCATTATCCCGTGTACGCATTAATCGAAGTTCGACTGTATATATATATATATATATATATATATATATATATATATATATATATATATATATATATATATATATATATATATATATATATATATATATATATATATATATATATATATATATATATATATATATATATATATATATATATATATATATATATATATATATATATATATATATATATATATATATATATAATATATATATATATATATATATATATATATATATATATATATATATATATATATATATATATATATATATATATATATATATATATATATTATAGCAAAGATCATAAAAGAATCACAAAACCACCATCTCGAGGAACCCAGAAATTTTCGATTCCATACAAGCAAAGAAGATAATAATGTTCCAGTTAATACACAGCAAAGGAGTTATATCATTCATATATGGGCAAGGTAGAGATGGCCAGGGGAGGGGGAGAAATCCAAAAATATTCTTATAGTAAATATGCAATGGTCATTGTTTTTGGCAAGGGTTTGTTCGCTCTAGTACAAATACGGTCCCCGTAAGTCAAGGTATATTCTGCACATCTAAAATTTAGGGTATCACATATAATGTAGTGTAGTAGCACGTTACGTGCGATAAATTGGGTGTCTTGACCCTTATTAGTATATTTAGCCAATTTGTGGGTTTCTAGCGACGAAAAATACAGAAATTTATCAATACGGGGCGAAGCGCCGGAAAATTTTGATATTTTCACCGTTTTCAGGTAGAATTTTCAGACTTTTTTCGCAGTAAACTTAAAAATTGTCTTGCAGCACCTTCCGATTTCTCAGAATCGACTGAGAGTACCTGGTTACCAAAACTTTACGTAGTGGTAATACCCCCTTCACCCCCCAGGCCCATGTGTGAGTTGGATTTATAAATACACACACACGTCAGCAGTACACAAAAGAAAAATATTGAAAAAAATATACTGAAAAATAAATTGCTCAAAAAGGCGCTAGATTACATAGTTTTATCGGAAACACCAGTTAACCTGTTTAATCGAATAAGAGAAGTTACCAGATATTAACTGTTTGATATTTAACGTAACAAGCACAATCATTATCACAATCTCTACAATCACTATCATGCATTCACAACATGATGATTTTCGGGAAAGGGGGTGAAATATGTATAAATATTTTCCAAAAAGTACATTTTTGAGCTTACAAACGATAAATATGTACATATGCGTTAAAAATATCATTTTGAAATTATGGAAAAAAACTTCGTGAAAATATAAAAAATGGAGTAAATTGAACAAAATATAATCAAAAAACGAAAAGACAATGAAAAATTGCTCAAATGAAGGAAATTCCATACCAATAACGAATCATTCACTGGCAAATAATGGTAGTGGAGCAGACTGCTGAGAGTGTCCGAGGCAGCTTGTCTGACATCCACTCGGCAATCGACCAATAAAGCCAGGATCAGCTTACGAACTCGCTCTGGCGTCGGAGGACGCAAAAAGTAGAACAAGTTGGAGAAAAGGCAAACTTGTAAATATTTAAGCATAGATACTCGGCTTTTCCACCATTTATTCTGCGCCATCTTCGAAATAATACAATACGCATAAGCATACATGCAACGGCTTTAATTTTTTGTGGGGAGGGTCCCCGGTAATTTTTCGAGGGGGGGGGGTAAATGACTTCAACTTTAAACCAAAACCGGCCAACTAATTCAATCTTTTCCAAAAATAAGGGGCTGCCAAAAATTTTTTTGGCTTTGGGGGGATGAGGGGACGATCAATTTTGGGCAGAAGATCCACCATCCCCCTGTAATATGTATGCGTAAAAGTAAGCCTAAGTAAGTGAAAGAGGATATGAGCTATAATACTATAATATGGTACAGCAGCGATTTTTGTGTCGCAAAAATATAGTTGTTCGGCCTTTGGCAGTGTATTTGAGCTAATTTCTGTGTTTCTGAGGGCAAAAATCACTAATAATCGTCTCAAAACGGCGCGAAGCGCCGAAAAATTTGACATTTTTCCTTTTAAAATGCAATTTCTGACATTATAAAGATATATAGAACACAAAATTACTTATTTCGGCGCGAAGCGCCGAAAATTTCAAACCTTTTTTGCAGTTTTTGTCTTCCCGAAAAATCCTTGTGCATGTACAAAGACAGTCCCCAAAAGTCTTTGTACATCGAGAAAAATCTTTGCCGACCCCTCCCCATGCCCATGCGTGGATACGAGGCGTTTAGGATTACAGCAATAAAATTTAAGAAGCACCGAAGGGTAACTAACTAGCAGTAATCATAAGCACAGATGGGCGTAAAAATGGTGCATTTTTAGCGGAAATGATCCAGACTTACGTACAAAAACCTCACAAACCCTAAATGAATTTTCGAAAAATGTTAATTTAATCCTCGATTTTTTCATGCCCATGGAAAACGATGTTTTCGGTGAAAATGGTGTTGCATGCTCACCATCAAGTTTTTGGTCCTTTTTTGATCTTGAATATTTTTTAGCTCCAAGGTTAGGGTTCTGCAGCGCTCACGCACGATAGTGACTAATCATTTTTTATGTTATATTAACCTTGTCTGTCCTCCATTGAATACAGGCCAGGTACAGAGCATACATGATAGGAGGGGGTTGGGGTTTTCAACCCCCAGAAAAATTGTCGCCCCCGAAGAAACTTTTTTATTCCTCCCAGAATTCGTGATTTTTCGAAAGTTCCCAAAAATCTTCTAAAAATTCGTAGAAAAGGTGATTTTTAAGCGTTTTTAGCTATCTATTTGCTCAGATGTGTCAACTTTTCGACGCTTCGCGTCATATACTAATGTTTTGACTATATTCTGTTCAATTTGTTTGACTTTTTTGATTTTTTCTCGAAAATTTTTAATGTTTTTGTGCTCTAGAAAGAAAGAGCATCGTCAGAAACGCCGAAAAACGATGATTTTGACGCGTACCATAGGCTAAAAAAAGCACTTCGAAAATCCCCCAGGATGACAAAAGTTTCGTTCCGTAACTAATGAGGCCAATAATAATCTTTTATCGCTTTTCTTACTATTAACCTATTAATTTTCATCTACATACTTGAAACAAACAATGGATTAAAGTCACTAACAGATATGCACGTAGGGGGTGCGGTCTAGATCTCCAGGACACACGAAAAATTTTATAAATAACAAGGCAAAATTGAGTTCAAAAAGTGAAAAATTCACAAGTTTCTTTGCGAATGTGCTTGAAATTGACCACAAACTGTTAATCAAGGTACTTTTTATGCTATTTTAACTTTACAGCAATTTCTAAGTTCACATTTATAGTTCCATTTCAGGTTAAAAACTTTGGCTGACCACCAAACCGATCATGCCGTGCCTCCATTCGCCACAAACAGTTTATAACCCACACATTGCTCGACAAATGCATTTTTAAATCGTTAATCAACAGTGGCGGATCTAGGGTTTTCAAGGATGAAGGCGGTACCCCAGCTTTTCCAAGAACAGTCAGAAATAGGTCCGACAATTTGCCCTTCACGTGCGAAATAGCGTTTTCAGAGGGTTTTGCGTTGTCTACGTCTATTTAAAATAACTTTTGACATAACGTTTTTTCAATAAATTTTTAATTTACGACAATTTTGAGCGAAAAATATCATTAAATGACTAACTTTTTGGCAAAAATCCGGCGCAAAGCGACATAAAATCCAGTGAAACTAAGGCAGAAGGATGTTTAGAAGCTTGAATTACTGCTCAATTTGCTGTATTTGCAGTATTTCCATGAGCAAAAATGGCTTCCAGGCCGTCAAGAAAGTAAATGAATGTCATTAATAGGTATTATCCGACGCGAAGCGCTGGAAAAATTTGAGAAATTATGATCACTGACGGCAAAAATCATAGCAAATTACAAATCCATTCTTTACCTCGCCAAATATTTAGGATCAATGGAAGGGGGCGAGGGAAATGGCTGCCCCCGCCCCTGTTCTTAATGAATTGCAGGAAGTCTTAAAAATAATTACCATTTCGCACGTCTTTAGAACTGGTTCGAGCACATTTTCATTTAACATTATTCTGGACATGCCTTGCATAAGCTGCCAGTGACAATCACGCTTCAACTCATCGTCGCTGGTTTCGTTTTCGAAATAGCACAGAAGCGGCAGGAAAAATTCAACCACTTCCGGCGTCAAAGCGTCGAAGGAATGGCGCCAATGAGAATTTAGGAAGCAAAGCATCGTTTTAAATAATAGAATGGCCCGTTTGTGATCGGTCTCAACGCCGCAAGTTTGAATGCTGGCTGAAGATTCGCCTAACAAACAAGGACAACAGAAAACGGAACAATAATAATTGATGTTTACCATACATCAGTGTGCAATGTCAAATTTTCAGGGGAGGGGTAAACATCAAAAATTTGGCGATAGCTATGTATAAGTGCTTTCCAAAAAACGATTTTACAGCGAAAAACGATAGTATTGCTTTCAAAAGCACTATTTTTGAAAATGTATGGCGAATACATTTATAGCCTTCTTAAACTCACTAGCATAGCAAAGCTATGTATACTATATGCAACCTTCTTTGACTCAAAATAGCTATTTAGACACTTTTTTGAAGTCGAAAAATAGCAATATCCTTTTGAAACTCAGAAAAAACAACTACATATATCGTATTTCTGAACTCACACGGTATGCTTCTGAGTCCATAAAAAGCTATATAGCTATTTTTCTAAGTCAGAAAGGGCTATACAGAGCAATGTTTTTTGGGCCCAAATGTCCATATAGCTATCAGTTTTTTAAGCTCAGGGGGAGTAATACCCCTCCTTACCCCATATCCATGGACAGGGCCGTATTTAAGGGGGCTGAGGGACGGCTGTCTTCTCCTTGGTGGAAAAGGTTTTTGAAAGGTAAGAGATAATGCACGGAAAGATGTAAAAAATAGCATGTCTTTGTCGCAAAATCTTCAAAATTTCGATGCTTCGCACCGGATGATTTGATGAGTTTCCGTAATTAAGGCCACCCAAGTATGAACAAAAATGACACTTTCTATAGCCTTCTAAGTGAGGAAAATTTTTTTTGGAAAATTCGAATTTTATAATCTTCACGGATACAGCATGTCGAAAAATGCGGTTTTTGCGAGCTATCCCGACGAAATTTCCGAGATAGGTACTCGTAAAGACCACTTTATGTTGGGTCGGCCCCTCCCCTCGGCCAAATCCCAGGATAAGAGCCTGCCCATGTATGATTCTTACAGAGAGAAATGTTTTTGAATGACAATCATTTCAATTTATTTTCAGTTTTACTTTTAAATTTTCATTAACTCGCAAATGTACATATGTACGTTTACTTGTAATGACCCAAGCCCTGGTCACCGCCCTGGTGCCGGGGCATATGCCCCGGCCCCGGGCACGGCTCGCCCAGGCCAGGGCTAAAACATTTGTAATTGCGTGTAAAATATATCAGTTTCTCTTCACAAATCAATCTAGACAATTGTAAAGAAGCGCACAAATCGTCTCTTGAAGAATCTTATGAATTAAAATAACAAAATTTGGTAATTGCGCTGTTTCTGTAGCGAAAATGTAGACTTATATGCTTGTCTAACTTATGTGATTGAAAAACCAACGTTTCCGCCTTAGCTTTCTTTGAAGAAGTGGAAGAAAAATCAAAATGTAGCTGCTGAGTAGCTATTTTTATTCGCTTGGACATTAATATACTTGTGATTTATTAATTTTATACATATGTAGTTTTACATCATTTTTTTGACCTTTAAGAAATCTCGCACACCCCCTGTTGGAATTTTGGTGCTGCCCACCTATGGTCCTGACTATTTAAAATAAGAGCAGCAATTTTGACCTGCAAAAGAAGCTCCAAACTCGCAAATCAACGATTTTTATAGCGTAGTAGAGCTGAGAGACATGACTAATTGTGTATCATAAGTGCAAAAATCTTTCAGCAGAGGATGTTAAGTCCAAGATCTGTGATGTAACGATGAGTAAATTTGCGTGTTTCTTTTCTTTAGGAACTTAAGACTTTCTCATGGCCTGTATTCAGTCATTTAGAGTACAAATTGCAATGGAATGATAAAATTAAACTTAAAAATGCATAGTATGTATCAAGTACATAGAATGCTTGTTTTAAGCTAATCTTTACTATAAATTCATAAAGCGCGTCACGTAGCGTGATATAGTTTATTAAAACCTTGTAAGCATATGAATTATTAAAATGAAACTGCTGTGGATATTCTATTATGAGCATATAAATCTCATACGATTTTCAACCTCCCCGAAAATCGCTCTGCAATCGACATTCTTTAACTCTTGAAAATCTGAAAATAATTTGCCCATTTAAGATTTCACGCTATGAATTCTAATCATTTAAATGTGCTGATTAGTGATCAGGAGCTTAATAAATACTTTTCAAAACGTTTTTCTGCAGCTTTCGGCTCAAAGCCTTTATAAGATTAGAACCGTTTAATCAACCCCTTCTTTGCACCTATATCAATAAGCACTATTGTAGAAAGTATCATAAATGATTTTAAGTGTACACCTATAAGTTAGCAATATTAGTATACGTAACATCTAGCCCCGGCCCCGGTGCCGGGGCATGAGTCCCGGCTCCGGCTATAAAGTCGGCCCCGGAACATCCCTAATACCTACATATATTCCGCTACAAATCTGGCGTTTTGAATCTAACGTTTGGCACTTTAAAATTTGCCAATGTCATAAGTTCAAAGATGCACATGATTAGGGTGGTTAGAGAGTGGTAAAATCAGTGTTTTTGAACAAGGTTCTTTTGTGAATGCTATGTACAAGGAGGATTCCCAACGTCTTTACACATTTTGTATATGTAAATTTTAGAACATTACAATCTTACATGCACACGGTCAAAAGCTCTGTGAGGGGGTAAACCGAGTTTCCCGGAAGGGAGAGGGTAAATGAGTAATTGTTTTTATTATTTAATAGTCAAATTTTGGTACTTAATTTACTTTGAATTTGCTGTATTTTATTCTTCATGAATATTCGAGGTTAAAAGTGAATGAAAACGAACAACAAGGACAATGGAACGACCTAACATTAAATATGTTACGTACGAAATAATAGAAACAAAGCGCCAGAATGACAGTATTTATTAGTTTAATGCTAGAAAAATAGCTGTATGTAATTGAAATTATGCTATTAGACGTCGCTTTGCGCTTTATCATGGTTCGAGCAACGGGTTTTGGTTCAAAAGGGCCTGAGGGGGTTATGTTTTTCAAAAGTCCTCGCAGGGGGATACCCCCTCATATTCCTCCTATTGTGCATTTATGAGTACAATATAGTAAAGTAACGCTTCCTATGCGGTAACACTGAATTTTTCGACCACTGTTAGTGTAGTTAAACATGTTCCTGGGTTTCTGACGACAAATATACAAAAAATATGTACATGACGCAAAGCGCCGGAATATTTGACGATTTTGACTTTTTATACGAAATTTTTGCAAATAAAGTCATAAAGAACCAACAATCAGTGATTCCGGCGCGAAGCCAAGATATTTTAGCCCTTTTTACAATTTTTGTCCTCCCTAAAATCTATGTACATGTACAAAGACAGTCCCCGAAAGTCTTTGTACATCCGAAAAAGTCTGCCGAATACAAAAAATAGTAGGCAAAACCTAGATTTTTAGTAAAGAAACTTTAAACTTCAAATTACACAATACAGGGCATATTTCTTCGCTAAAATATACATTTTAATCCCTGTCTGAGTAGGAGCAGATGTAGTTGCATAGAATGTATACTGTATCAACAAGATGCTGCTGAGTTGAAGACAAAAAACCAGGCAACATTGTCAAATACTTTAAAGTACAACCCCCACTGAAGTTGGCAGTCCCCACATATGGGCGTGGGGGTCTGAACACCCCCAGAATCCGACGAACCCCCAAAACCGAAAGACACCCAGAATTGAATTTTAGGTGCTATTTCTGGCGATTTCGCTCCATCAGACCTCTAAGTTTTGTTTGCTGGCAATGTATGATCGTCCCCCATCCCTAAAGTTAGAAAATTTTTGACCCCTCTCGGCCGAATTTCGAAAAAAACTTGCTTTTTTGGCCATTTTTGACGTTTTCTGGCTATTTCAGCCAAAATATGAAGTCATTCAGCCCCCCTCCTAAAAACGGCTGGGGTGGAGTGCGGGGGGACCTCCACCCACAATTTCGAGCTGTTGAACTGCATGCCTACATAGGTATGTACATGTATAAACAGCTTACTAGGATGACCAACTTCCATTTCTTTCCATAAAATTTGTAAGTTTTGCTGAATTTCGAGCATAAACTCTTTTTTATTAGGCGGCTTCCACTTGCCTTTTGTGGTTAAGCCGTCTATGTCATAGTTGAATATAGTAGATAAGACGCTTAAAAAGATAAAGAGAATGCGGTATTATTTAGACAAACACAAAATCTAAAATGATTTTAAGAAGCTGTTGTATTTATGAATACGTACATACATAACAGAACTAAATGCTAAATATGCATTCATAAAGCATTTGAACATTAAGAGCAGAATTTATTTAATATAATTTCTACTGAAAATTTAAATCACTACCAGGCACGTAAAAGAAGAGCGTTTGGGAGGAATTTAGACTCCAAGAAGACACAAAAAATTTTTCACGGAGCCAAAAGTAGACACAAAATCACGATCTTCCTTGAAAAAAGTTCGAAATCGACAAGAATTTGTCAACAATGGCAGCTTACGCAATTTCAGCATTTATACAGATTTTAAGCCTTTGAGCTTGGAACAACTTCTTCACTTTGTCTTCCACAGACTGAGACGACCCACACCATACCATACCAAGACGTGCATGTATGTATGATTAGGACAAAACATGATCTTTAGGGGTGAAAGGAGTATTATCCCCTGAAGAATCAGCCAGACAGGTACTGTCCGTAGATTTTGAGCTGACTGAACGCTTTCTGCTTCACTTTTGAGGACAAAAGCAGTAATAATGTCAATATTTTCGAGTCAAAAAAGGCCCAAAATTAACCATTTTCTATATTTTGTAGTATTAAAAGCGATATGATGAAGCCAAAGTGGATTAAAAATACCTTGAAAATGCGGTAACCACGAAAAAGCGGTTTATAGGCTATGTTGACCACTCTCGTCGTTTGCATAGCAAAAAATCGTGAACACTAAATTTACTGGTTCGGATTTCTGCGATTTTACCGCACCCCTCATCCGACCCTGACCTTTTTGCATCAATGGTCCTACCCCCTCTTCCCGCAAAAACTTTTCACTTCAACCTCAAACATATTTCCATACCCCAGAATTCGTGGTACTCCGAAAATATGGTAGAAAACGTCCTGGTTTAGGCGTTTTTAGCACAAAGTGCCAATTTTTTAAGCAATTCAAGTCATACAGCCATTTTAAAGTATTTTGTTGAATTTTATTGAATTGTTTACTGAAAATTCTGCATGTTTTTATAGTCTTTACAGAAAGAGCAACGTCAGAAACGCCAAAAAATGATATTTTTGACGCTTATAAATAGTCTTCGAGGCACAAAAAAGTAAAAAGCAATCTGATTTAACTCCCCTGTCAAATTTCTCTTCTATCTATGTATAAACATATGATTAGGACTGCTTTTATTTTAAAAACTTCATACCTTTTGGAGAGTCCAAGCGAATCCGTGAACAGCGAAATGGACTATAAATCTGTTATGTAATATATAGTACCAGTGTTTTTTTTGTATTCGGCAAAGATTTTTACCGATGTATGTACAAAGACTTTTGGGGACCGTCTTTGTACATATACAGAGATTTTCGGGAAGACAAAAACTGCAAAAAAGGTTTGAAATTCGCAAGAATTTTCGGCGCTTCGCGCCGAAATGAGTAATTGTGTGTTCTATATATCTTTATAATGTCAGAAATTGCATTTTGAAAGGGAAAATGTCAAATTTTTCGGCGCTTCGCGCCGTTTTGAGACGATTACTAGTGATCTTTGCCCTCAGAAACCCAGAAATTAACTAAAATACCTTACCAAAGGCCGAACAACTATTTTTGCGGCACTAAAATCGCCACTGTACCATATTATAGTACCCGAAATTTGTATGTACAAAATGTACAAAGACTTTTAGGGACCATCTTTGTACATGTACAAACGGACCTTGTGCAAAAAACACTGTATAGTACCTTCCAAGCCGATCCCTAAGGTTCTGATACGGCTGAGAAAGATGAGGCCGAACGATCTTCAAAAATTCCTGCCACAATGGCAGCACACGCCATTCCTGCTGATTTAGAGTGCCTTGTAGGAGGAACAATCGGCTGAAAAAACAAAATGTGTCTAGCAGTAAATAGAGGTCAAGATTGAAATAAATTCACAAAAATTTATTTCATGAATCTCAGCACGCACATCACTAAAAATGTATAGCTGAGCTTTTATCAAACCGAGTCTGGAAATCGGTAAAAGTCGACATACGTGATTCAACTAAACGGAAAATAATGCGATCCAAACAAAATTTTTAATCACAGCCAAAAAAGCAGTGAGCATTCTGAAATTTAAAAATCGCTCCTGGCCAAAGAAGCGAGATTAAATTTCAAGTATTCTTCTCTAAAACGAATGGACGAGTACCATTTCAGATTAACGTATTAATTAGCATTGAATGAGTTATGTGAGCAGAAATCGAGAATCAGGTCACTTTTAACATTTTTGACAGAATGCATCAAATGATGCAAAATAGGGCAATTAAACGTACATGTCACACATGCACATTGGGGGTTTAGGGGGTATCTCCCAACCACAAATTTTGAGAAGCATACACCCTCGGGCCATTTTGAACAGAAACTGGTTGCTTGAAACATGAAAAAGCGACAAATGACGGCTAAGAGTGTAATTTCAAGTACATGTACTAATTTTTCGAGCAATAGACTGTTCAATTCGTTAATCCAGACACTTTTTCTTCCTTTATTTTGTACATATTTAATGTTGCAGGTTATTCTATTGCCCTTATTTTTAATGCTTTCATGCAAACTTGACTATAAATATTCATGAAAAATGAAATACGACAAATTACAACAAAAATTTGACATTAAATATGTGAAAAAGTACTCATTTACCCCCCCCCCGAGGAAACTCGCTTTAAACCTCCCAAAGCTTTTGACCATGTGCATGTATGGTAAATATGCACCTGGAAGCATTAAATGACGAATCGATAGGCTTATTGGCCAATTCGAGGCACAATTCGATCAGCCACCACAATTTTCGCGGATCCCGGGAATCAAAAATCGTTGCTAAACAAGTACCCCAAGCGTGAATATTTTCAGTTGTTATGTTATCGAAAGCGGACCTAAAAACGCATTTCAAACAAAGTAATTAAGATGCTAATAGGCGAATTCAACAAGAAAGAATTATAGCGATGAAATCGATAAAAGTACAATGTAGGAAGAAGTATCAGAAAATAAGAAAAATTGAAAATAAGATTTCATTGAATAGTTTGCCTTGACAAGGATTCCAAGTGCTCTCGCCACACTTCATCGCGTTTTTTGAATGGCCACAGCTTTTGTCCACACAATAAACCGCAAATAAATTCACTGGCTAGGCGCTGCTGAGGCTCCTTCGTAGATTTCGCGTAATCCTGCATCACAGGCATAAACGGCGCAACCAGAGTGTCGCCGTAAGTTTGAAAAATACCTTGAAATTAATAAAAATTCAGCTCATTTCGGATTGATGGTTCAAATTTATGGAAGCTCATCATCCAGTTTGTTGTCTCAATCATCAGAGGACTAAGTCGAAAAATTTGAATATTTATCGCTCTCCGATGCTTATTTTGAATAATTTCAGTAAAATTCAAAGTTTTTGATAAAAAATCGACATCATTACTTAAATTTAACTCGAGAATTAAAATAAAAAATTGTAAACAAATGGAATTAAAGGGGACGACTGACATTGACCGCAGATTCCTATACCAATCTCTTTTTTTGCCTTCATTTTCCAGAGCGATCATTAATTCTCAGGCGCACACGACATATGTACATGTAGGATGGGTAAGGTCGGGGGAGGGGCTTCATTCAAAATCGGCCGTCACTGTTCCCAATTAACTAATCTAACCCGATTTTAGGGCAAAATGTTGCGTTCTTAGCACAGTATTTTCTAAAGTTTTTGGTAAAAAAGGTGCCAGAGCCGGTGACACACCTTCAAGTGCCAGGCTTTATTAACTTGAGTCAATAGAGAAGGAACGGCATTAGGAAGTTGGCAGACGGTACACGCGATACGAGGAGCGGGTTTTAGGATCCCTTAATTCAAAAACCCTTCCCTACATATCGGAATTGAATTTTTGACATTTTTTCGTTTTTCAGTGATATTTCCATGCCAGTGGAAGAGCTGATGAGAATCGTAGAAAAATAGTATTTTTTCGCCCAAAATTTTTTCGATCTCTTAAGAATTTTAACACTCCCCTATCGTTTATTATGAAAAAAATAATGTCAACATAATAAAATTATAGACAACAAACGGAACATCCACTGAATGAATTTATTGTGCATATAAGCAGGAGAAATGTGTAGTCGCATAAATGCCTACTTGAAAAAACATGTAATTTGTCGAACTGAAATGCTCCTCGGCCTCTTCCTTTTCTTCAACACTCATTAAAGCACACATCTTATCAACAAACTCTTTATCGCTTAAAGCATCGAACAAACTGAGTTCCTCGGGTTTAAGTTTACCCCTCTCTTGACCACATTCGGGCTGCTTCAAGTCATAAACTTTTATTTCGCTTAAACAAATGTGAAAAACATTTTTAATGCAAACAATTAAGTCATAAGATGAAATAAAACTTGCACGAAGATGTTGAGGTAGAAAGAATGTCAAAAAAAGTTCAGATAACAAAAACAAAGAAAGTAAAAAAACAGCTATGCAAGAAAAAAGAAAGCTAACGAAACATTTGAAGTAGGTACAATGATTTGTTACAGTAAACAAAATGTCTGAAAAAGGAGGAACACATACAAAAAATTATCAAGCACATTCATGATCCTGGGGAAAGGGGTGGGTTTAGCAGGCAGGGGTTTCACCCCCACAAAAAATTTTGCCCCCCCCCCCGCAGAATTTTTTCACCCCCAAAATTCGCGATATTTCGAGTTTCGAAAAATTTCCTAAAAATTACTAAAACAGGTGGTTTTTAAGCGTTTTTAGCTATATACGTATTTGCTCAAAAGTGCAAAGTTTTCGGCACTTCATGCCATACGCCCATGTTATGACTATATTTTGTTCAATTTGTTCTATTTTTCGAATGTTTTCATGTTTTTATCCATTAGAAAGATGGAGCATCGTCACAAACACCGAAAAACGATGTTTTTGACGCGTAACCACCATTTTCGGGCCCAAAACTGCACTTTAAAATTTCACCACTCCAGAATTCTCATGCTATGCATGTTTGATCAAGCGACTACCATATTAGTTCAAAACTGCGCGAGTGAACGGAAAAAGAGACGGATGGAAAAATAAAAAATTATCCTGTTATCGGAAGCCAAGTTTGAGCACACATTTCAAATTTCATTTTTTTATTGAAAATGGCTGCTTTACATGTTTTTTTGAAATAAAAAGCTGAGAAATTTGAAAGTCCCATCTAAATCTATAATTTTATCATAACCAGTTACCGAGGAACCTCAAGCGATATGTAGCCTGGTTTAAATTTTTTGGTCGATGCAAAGTTTAGCCGGTGGTAACTTATAAATAAGTGAATAGATTTCTGAGAAGGGATAAGAGGAACAAAGAAAAATTTATTTTCAGTACTGTCCACCTTTCACATACAAGCGTCTACTCAAAAATAAGAGGCACTAATGGCGAAAAGCAAACTGCACAAAGTGGAAAAACATTACGGGCAATATCAGACATGTAACAGCGGGGTTGGTGATCGCCCCATCCACGGTTGGTCGTCTCCCCATCCCCTAAAGCCAGAAAAATTTTAACAATGCCCCCGATTTTCGAAATAAATTGAATTTTTTGTCCGTTTAGATGTATTTTTTGGCCAAAAATTGGAGGTCAGTTACCCACCACCGCCCACCCTAAAAATGGCCGGGAACCCCACACCCGAAATTTCAAGCCGTTACATGCATGGGAAATATGCTTACTCGGGCCAGCAATACAGTCCATGATGCGTCTTTTCCATAAAGATAACTTTGTTCCACTGTTCCTCCGTCCTGGGCACTTTCTCAGGGTCATAAATCATATGATTGTTGTCCGGACGCAGACCCCATTCAATGGGCCAAGTGGCGTGGCACGACAGAAATTTTGGACCATTGATTCGTTCAGAGAAAAACTCGAGCGATTTCACATTACTTTTGTTACTTCGAGGCCGATCAATTTTCAGTACGGCGGCTAACAAACCAACAGCCATCTGGATTTCAATTTAAGAAGTATATATACACAAGACATAGAAATCGTATGCATGTACATAACATGGGCGTACGCAGGGAGAGGGGGGCCGCCTCCCCCTTAGCCCAAAAATAATTTTTGAAAGGTAAGATAATGCATGGCGAATGACAGAATTTTTTTCGTTTATTTTTAAAAATTTTTTTTCATCTTTTCATCAAAAAATCTCAAAATTTTTAGCGCTTCGCGCCGTAGAATAATTATTTTCCTTATTTTGGCCCAAGCGCGGCCAAACAAACACCATTTTGCATACCTTACAGAGAGGAAATAAATTTTTTTCCTCGAAAAGTTTAAATTTTATGAGCTTAACGGGTAGAGCATGTTCGGAAACCTCAGAGAATGCACTTCATTTGGTTCCCCGGCTAACACATCCCGAAACATAAGGTCACCAAGTTTGGACCGCCCCCTTTAAAAACTCCTGCGTACGCCCCTGCGTACATATGAGGGAACAGTAAGGCATGCACATTCGATATAGAAAATGTATACCCAACCCAGCATAAAACAATAATGTAAAGTATAAATTTTACCCCGCATGTAGAGTGTTAATTATGCATAACACAGTAGATTTAATGTTAAATGAAAAAATATTCATCTTCAGCCATGAGGAGTCTACTGGATAAATATATGAGATAACGTTATGATCAAAATTCTTCACATGAAAATGAACAAGCTGATAGCACAGTCGAAAAGAACGTGCGATTTGAGGAGCATTGATCATTTTAAAAGCCACTAACTAGCAATCATGCATAAAGGGTCATATTTCAGGGTTGGTCGAAAAAATTTAGAAGATAAGATAATGCATGGGAGGATGGAAAAATAGCATGTTTTTGTGATAGAATCTTCAAATTTCAGGCGCGTCGCGTCAGACGTGCAGTATTATCCATAATTTTGGTGCAAGCGCGACCAAAAACTGGCACTTTTTATAGCCTTTCCAATCAGAAAAATTTATTTTTCAAGTCCGAATTTTATGATCCTTACGGATAGAGCATGTCAAAAAACGTCAAAAAATGCGGTTTTTCGAGCTACCCCGACGAATTTCAGGAGATATAGACCAAGTTAAGTTATGTTCGCCCTACCCCTTGGCCAAATCCTGGATTTGGGCCTGCACGTCCATAGAAACGCCATTTAGGGCGCTTCTGCCGACGCCTTTTCTTTCTCAACGATAAAAACATGCAAAATTTACAAGAAAAATTGATATTAAGTGAACATAATATGGTCAAAAATAGATATTATACACGAAGAGCGGAAAAAGCTGATGCTCTAAAGCGTGAATTACAAACATAAAAAAAGATCAGGCATTCGGCATCATGTACATATTAGCTAACCTTTCTCGTTTTTAAAGCATCGTTAACAAGGAGCTTCACAAAAACGCTTCTAGCATGAGCAGGAAATCGCATATCAAATCGAATTAGCAAGCTCAAAAACGACTGGGCCATATCGGAATGCCTCCAGTGTAAAGTCGAACGAATTTATCCTTTTAATTGACCCTTAATAGCTTTATTAATGATCAATCAAAAGAAGCGATGAAAGAACATGGTGGCCCAACAAGAAGGTACTCAATGTTTTCATCATAACTATAGCTGCGTTGCGTTAGACGTACTGCGAAACTGTAATTTTTTTGAAAGCACAAACATAGAGTAACAAAATTGCATATTTTCATTGATTTACCTTCGTTATTCAGTTTTTGGTTTACACTCTTGTAAAAATCATTTTTTCAGTAAGTTACAAAGAACATACAAAGTTAGTAATTAGGAGTAATAATTAATAAATCTCCACTTGAAACGTCAACATAATTTTTTTCAGTCAGAATAGTCGGTAAAGCATCTCACTCACACTATCTTTTAAAGTTCTTACTCTTAGAATTATCAATTTTACACTTCGTTTTAGTTCGCTTTTGTGTGTCTCTCATCGTGTTACACTTTTATTATGTTTGTATTCAAGAGAAAATTGGTTTACGAAAATGCGTCACACTACACAAATCCTAGCAATCAGAAACTATTACTTAGAGGTTTTTCAGCTAAACATTTTTTCTATTACATAAATGATATAATTTGCATCGCTCTAAGTTGATTAGGAAAAAAGTTATAACGATGACTTTATGTACCATTTTCGGGGATAATTAACAAGTTTTTTTGTTGTACTTTCTAAAAAAGTGATGTTTACAAAAGTGTAAACCAAATACTGAATAATCAGGGCAACTCAACGAAAATTTACAATTTTGTTGCTATATATTTGTGCTTTCAAAAAATGTTTACAGTTTTGCAATATGATCAATGCAGCAATAGTTATAATTAAACCTTTGCGTACTTTTTTTGGGCCAGTCTGTACTAGGATCAAATCACCTATGCACATATACATATGAAAAAAAGAAATTAAAAGACATGTAAAGTGCATTTGTATGAAAACATGCCAGCTGTAAATGTACCAACCTTTGCATTCCTTACGGGGATTGAGTTATTAATTTGTTTAGAGTTTTTACGAATCAATAATTGTGCATGCTTTATAACCGATAAGAAAACTTTAATATTTTAATGTTAAATACTTAATTCGAAAAATGCAGGATATGTAACTTTATTTTCGCAACTGACGTGCGCGCAGCCTAGTCTTTAGAACTGGTATAGAAGCAATAACTGTCCACGAATTTGTAAAAAAATGATCACGTGACGTGCATGTAGTTACTTAGACATTCAATATGTCGGAAGTGGTGTAAAAATCGAAATGTGATTTAGAAGACTCGCTATACTAAACTTAAAATGATTAGATTTACCGCCATTTCTATTTTTATACATAGTTCAAACAATGCTCAAATTAATTTTCAGCATATTCGCAATACAGCAGCTCAGAAATTCAGAAGTCGGCCGACATTATGAAAATCATGCAATTGTACGTACATTATGTATGTTTTGTACATATGCCAAGACAGCTGAGTAAGCTTACATTTCAATCAGACATTTGAACAAAATGAAAAAAACAAAATTTAATATTTAGCTCAAATTTGGAGGGTAAGCGAATCGCATTCATATTAACGAAAAAAATACAAAGAAGGGTTCAGTAGTATAAAGTCTGAATTGAGCAGACAAATAAAATGGTCGAATTTTTATAATTTGTACAAATTATGGATAAGCTGTATATTGATCCGCCAATTGTCATAAAACACAAGCTGCTTACAAAGTCGAATCATTTGACAAGCCCACTAATATATCAATAAGTTGGTAGTAGTTCCTGAAATGAAAATAAAGTGATATCAATATTATTCTTACTCTACAACCATAGGCGCACAAGGTCAGGGTCGGCAGGGGGGGTGAAATGCCAAAAATCTAAAACAGTAAATTTAACGTTCACGATTTTCTTGCTGTTTTAATGATCAAAATGGTCAAAATAGCCTATAAAACGTTTTTTCGTGTTAATAACACATTTTAAAAGCATTTTTAATTCATTTTGACTGCATTATATCACTTTTAACAATAAAAAATGCAAAAAATTTATCAATTTTGGGCGCTTTTTGAGTAAAAAGTACTTAAAAGTAGTAATCTGGCGCGAAGCGCCGGAAAAATTTTGACATTTTTACTGATTTTGATGTCAAAAATGATGCAGAACAAGACCTGTTTGCTCAAAATCGCCGGACAGTACCGGTATAGCTGACTCCTCAGGGGGGCAATACCCCCTCACCCCCTATGTGCATGTCTGTCTACAACTTGTTTAGCACATTGACTTTCAAGCAGTCTAGTTAACACGTACATACATAGGTATAGGTAAGAGACATTAAGGTTAATAAAGTAATGAAATTTGGTTGCATAAATAGAAAATCAAATATGTACATCTGTAAACAGTCTCTATTCAGTAAAACTGAGACAAATGCAATGAGGCTTCTATAGAAATTTTAAAAAGATTCCAATTTTGTCTTTTTATTAAGATAGTAAGACACACAAGCTGATAGAAAGCATGAAATTAATTGTTTCTATAAAAACCTCTTTGCGTGTCACGTTGGTCAAACAGGTACATATGTACACATGCAAAAGTATACAGATTGCCTTGCCTACATTACACATGCATACATACATACGTTCAGGCATCAAGGATTCGGCCAAGGAGGAAGAGGGCGGACCAAACATAAATTGGTCTATATCTCGAAAAATTCGTCGGGATAGCTCGCAAAAACCGCATTTTTTTAACGTTTTTCGACATGCACTATCGATTAAGATAATAAAATTCGAACTTTTTCGAAAAAATTTCTTCGCACAAAAAGTTTAAAAAAATGTCATTTTTTGGTCGTGCTTGGGCCCAAATGATAGTAAATACGTCACACCCGGCGCGAAGCGCCGAAAATTTGAAGATTTTACGTCAAAGACAGTCGATTTTTTCATCTTTCGGTGCATTATCGTACCTTTCAAAAAAATTTTCTGGCCAAGGAGGGCGGCCGCCCCCGCCCCTTGAATACGCTCATGCATACGTACATATGCATTTCACACGTGCGTACAATTTTTTGAACATTTTTCACACAAAACGGATGGTCGTGTGCGGAAGAAAGCCTGCCTTAAAGAAATCTTTCTAAAAATCAATCAATATAAAGTCATGCTTAACCTTTTTCGGAAAGAACTTAATAAAAAATTCAAAGAAGGCGCGATCAAAGGTTAAAACGAACAAGGAAGGAGGTAGTAAACATAAGGCTAAAATTTAACAGAACCGTTGCTAAGAAGTTTAAAATAAATAATGGCTATTTATCAAAAATACGTACTCTTTGGCCGTCCTGTTTCTTATAATTTCCATCTCCGCCGCCAATCGCAACTCTTGATTGGTTAAAACCGAGGTAGCTTTTGCAGACGTAATGTTCCATAAACGTTGGGCAGACTCGAAAGATTTATCATCAAACTACAAAGGGACAAAGGGAACTTAGGCCATAAAATCAAAGAAAATGTTAAAATCGCGTGCTGGACAAGGAACGAGAGAATCTTCCTCGTAAATAACAAAATCATTTTAAATTAGTGCAATGAGAAATTTTTCACGTAAGTTTGAAATTAAACCGTTGGCATTTTACATAATTAATTTTTTGCCATTTTTAACCAAAAATTTGATATTATTTACCCCCCCCCTAAAAATTGCCGGACAAATTTCGAGCCGTTACATGTATGGAGATAATTGTAATCTTATAATGCTAAGACTTTAAGAGTTTCCATTCCCCGACGGCCCTTCATACCGATTAAAATTTTGAAACCATGGACCGACCGAGCAGCGCAAACAAGTTCCTTGCAACATCTTGGAAAAGACTATACTATTCGCGGGAGTGTGAAATTTAATTTTTAAGATGAGATCGAAAGCGGGCTTATTTTCAAGTATTTGGAAATCCAAAAAAGGTATATTCCTATGAAATCTAGGAATATCAAAACCTCTAAAGTGACAGAGCAAAACATAGCACTTTTGAAAATTTAATCAAAACTTCGAAATCAGGCCAGCTTAGATATAATGGCTGAATTGGCATGTGTTAAGTAATATAGTGGCCTGTAAAACAGGGTAGAAATGTTTTAATCTATGGCTGTGTCGGACTAATCGCAAATCGGCAAACCTTTTTTTAAATAAGAAAATAGAGAGCAAAACAATTTATAAAGTTTAATCGAGCTATTTCACTTTAACCTTTATGGTTTACACTTTTGTAAATACCTCTTTTTGGTAATTTATAATGGAAAAAAGGTGCTGACTGTTGGTCTTAATTAGTAAATCTCAGTTTGAAACGTGAGTTCAAATTTTTTTGCACAAATAGCAACTTTACTTTGAAACTTATTCTTCCTCAATTTCGCATTGTCAATATTATTAATTGTTTTAGTTTAGTTTTGCGAGTTTTCCATAAAACTTAACTTTTTTGTAAGAGTCTCTTTGTACATGTACCTCTCCAGATGTCTTTGAACGAACAAAGAATGTTTTGGACACACATACCGTAAATATACACATTTCTTACATATATTAACAGCCTATTTTTCTGCCATTATTCGGATTTAAGTGTGAAAACATCTAGATTTGAGCTAAAATCGTCCAGCAATAGCCAACTATCGGATCACATTTGAGGGGAGAGGAGGGCGGCGATACCCTTGTCAATCTACCTATGTTACAAGCATCAGTGTGTTCTTTATTTGCACAGTGCAAACTTTTTTAAGCCCGTGCAAAGAAAAAATTTGGTGTTTATTTGCACAGTGCAAAGAAAAATTTTGGCAAAAATAATGTAAAATATGTCGATTTTTGAACGCCCAGGTCACTTTAAAATCAAATTTTCAGAAAATTTCCGGCGCTTCGCGCCGGATAACACCAAAATATCTTATTTTCTTTCCAGCGCGCCCACTGAGTTCAATTCATTTCTGATGCAGACAGGCTTATTCTGCTTTGCGTATTCCATTACCGGATTAGCAAGACGTGGATCTTGTTTTAGCTTGTTTTACTTTTTTCAAAGGTCACCCAATTTTAGAAGTGCAAAAAGTTTCAAATGAGCACTTTTTGGAAAAAATGCAAAATTTTCGGTACTAGTGCTTGATGTCCCATGCCTTTTTTCGACACTTTCCCTAATGTAGTAAATTTCTAGACCAGGTTAAACGAATCATTAGGTTTTTGTTTTACTTTACAGTGCCTACAAATTGTTAATTAAGTTTTCTGCGTCATGTTAATAGGTAATTACGCTATTTTTTCATTTTTTGCTCATGCCATTTTCAGAGCTTTCATATGTTTTTAAACAGGATTTCGATAATTATGACGATTGAAGCACTATTTTAATTCTAGCATTACAGTGTTGTTTTGTACACATTTTTCAGTGCTAGAAAGTGAAAAATCTGAAGTGCTTTTTTTTGGAAAATCCCAATAAAGTTTCGCGCTTCGCGCGATTTCTTCACTTTAATAGATATTTTCAGCATAAACATTTCAAATAGAATTTTACATTTGATCATTTTTAAGATTTTCTGGCTCGAAAATAGGAAAAAATTTCGCACTTCGCGCGACTTATTATATTTATCCACTTATATATAACATGAATCGCTAGAAAAATATGTCATTTTATTTTTTAAACATTAAATTCCTGCAGAAACTATTAAATGTGCTGAAAATTTGCTACAGAAATCGCAAATCTGTCGTTTTTCTCAAGGTAAACATAGTGTGAAAGATATAACGGCTAAACCTACAGTATCCTACCGCGCGAAGCGCGGAATAATTTTTGTGTATAAAATACATTGTACAAAAAATTTTCGGTCGTGCAAAAGGATTTTCGGAGGTTTTTTGCACGGTGCAAAGAGGCCCGCGCAAAAAAAAACACTGAAAAGCATATTATATAGAGCTAAATATGTTTATGTGTGTACGAGTATGATTAAGAGACCGAGAAAGCAATATGCCTTTGAACCAGCCGATTATTAAAAAATGAACCATTATGTTAATTGACAAGCCAAAATATTTCAGCGTACTGACAGAAGCCCATATGATCAAAATACTGACGTTTAAAAATAAAATACGTTTACTGTGATTTGTGAAATAGCAAAAATTCTATCATACTTCAAACTCGATCTGGAAACTTTGCAAACTTTCAATGACTAAATTCTGAATACTATCCAACAAATTGACGATAGAGGGCTTTTCCGAATGTTGCGCATTTATGACTGCTGGCCATGTTTTTATTAAAGCCTCCCAATCGTGCCGAACCAACAGAGACCGTGATTTGGACGAACTCATTAATAAAAACAGCGCGCCCTGAAAAAACAAAAATTAAACGTATTTGATGTATGTGCATTTTATACGCAACGTGAGACATGGGATCCCCAAAGACCTGACCACCCTCTAGACTTTTGTACATCATTCTTAGGTGCTTTTTTGTCATTTTGGTTAGCAATTGAATATCACTTTATCCCACCACCCGAAAAATAAACCGCTACATTGAAATTTAATAAAAATTTCATCGCTTCGCACCTTGCAGTCATTATTTAATAAGTTGAAAAATGCTTGAAATTTTCCCAAAAAATATTTTACATATGGTCTCATCGTCGGATAGAGCGTGATATGAAACTTTTATGAATGAAATTTATTTTTGACAGCCCCAAAAATTAGCGATATATGCAGGGCAAAATATTTTGGCTTCGCCATTCGCAATCCTCTCGAAGGAATCCTGGATAAGGGTACGTGCAGGAATGCTATGTTATTCATAACTGAAATCAATGGAGTGTTGAGCGGCTGCTTTGGTCAACCACGTTCGGCAGAAGAGCTTCGATCGTATGTATGCATCCACGTACCCCATCCAAAGCCGGCTGTCCCCCCATCCAACGAAGCCAGAAAATTTTTTGACCCCCCATTTTCGGGCGAAATTGAATTTTTTGCGGTTTTTTAGGTGTTTTTGGCCGTTTTTGGCCAAAACTTGGAGGTCGTTTACCCCCTCCCCCTTTCCTAAAAATGGCCGGGACCCCACCCGAAATTTCGAGCCGTTACATGTATGTATGTATGTATGCACGCCCGTATCCAAGATCCGGCCAAGGGGAAGGGGGCAAATTAATCTATATCCCAAAAAATTCGACGGGATAGTTCGCAAAAACCGCATTTTTCGACGTTTTTAGACATGCTCTTTCCATTAAGATCATAAAATTCTAACTTTTCGGGAAAAAATGTTCACATTAATAGTATAAGTGTCATTTTTTGGTCGCGCTTTGGGTCAAAATGATGTGAAAAATACTTAACATCCGGCGCAAAGCGCCGAAATTTTTAATACTTTTCGACAGAGACGTTTAATTTCTCCATCTTTCCGTGCATTATCTTACCTTTTAAAATTTTCTTTTCGGCCAATGTGGGAAGGCGGCCGCCCCTCGCCCCCTTAAATTCGGCCCAGTGTGTTTGTTTTCAGGCCCGTACCCCTGGGGGACAAGAGGGCAGTTGCCCCCACCCAGCCCCCTGAAACAAAAAAATTTTTAAGGAAGAAATGAAAAATAATCGAAGTGCATTTATTGAGTCGTCAAAACAGGTTTTTTGCGTATTTTGAAATTAATAAGCGCAAAACTTTGCGGCGCTTAGAGCGGATTTATTGTTCTGTATAGTTCCCCTCTGTAAAACCGCTCAAATTTGAACAGACATGGAGAATATGCAAATTTTTCAGACACTTCGCGCCGAATCCCTAATTTTCTGACTATTTTTCCTGCGACAATCAGTAAACGAAAGAAACATCAATAATGAGAATTCGAAGTTACAAAAAACGAATTAATAAATCATCAAATAAATATATCTTTGAAGGAAAGAGACAAAAAATCAACAGAGAAAAGGATTACTTACACTGTTTTCTTTTTTTGTACAAAAAACTTTGATTTTTTTGTACAATCGAAAATCGGCCAAAAAATGCCTATACTTTATGAACGAATATGTACAAAGATGGCTCAAAAATCTTTGTACCAGCCTCAACATCTTTGTCCCGTACAAAAATAAAAAACAGTGATTACTTATTCAAGTTAAAAATATAAAAGATGAAAAACGTCAAATCGAATATGTCGATTGATAGGTATTATTCATGATGGAATACAAATCATTTAATTTGATCCCAGCACAAAATCGAGAGCCAATTAAAGAGTGATCGTACGGGGTCAGATTTTCACCCCCGGTCGAGGTCGGGGTCGGGGATGAAGAACCCCGGTTTTCGGGGAAGGGGTAAAAGATTAACAGTTAACATTGCATGATTACATACCAATTTAAAAAGGATAGAAACCATAGTTTCCCAAGGTCCAGAGTTGAGGGAGGAAAGAAATCCCAAAATGGGGGACCAGTAAACTAAGTGGTGCATTATTATTAGCCGACACGTTTTGTACGAGCTTCTTTGTGCATGTACAAAGATCTCCGAAAAGGTCTTTGTACAAGCGAACAACTTTTTGTAGATATAACATATAAATATATTTTTAGACATAAAACATTTTTACATAGCACCAGTGTGTGAGCTGCGACCGGCATGTAGTCCTAAGCAGTGTTTTTTTTTGTTCAAGGTACCTTTGTACATACATACACAAAGATGGTATCCAAAAGTCTTTGTACATTTTGTACATGCAAATTTTTGTGTACTATAATATGGTACAGCAGCGATTTTAGTATGATTTTTCGACCTTTAATAGTGTATTTTAGCTTATTTCTGGGTTTCTGAATATTTGACATTTTTCCATTCTAGTTGCAAATTCTACCATTTTAAAAATATGTAGGACAGACAATTACTGATTTCGGCGCGAAGCGCCGAAAATTTTTGGAAATTTTACACCTTTTTACACTTTTTCTCTTACCAAAAATCTTTGTACATGTAAAAAGACGGTCCTGAAAAGTCTTTTGTACATCGGGAAAAATCTTTGTCGAATACTTCAAAATCGTGTTCCTGAATGTGATAATTCGGCCGGCCTGAATTTAGTAGATAACATTAGTTCGGCGCGAAGCGCCGAAATTTCCAACAGCTTTAGATGGAATTTACACATAAAACTCGACTGAGAAAGCTAAAACAACTTGTTCTACGAAATCGGAAATATAACAGAAATTGTAATATGCCATTTAAATCTTGTAATAAGCACCACTGCGCTTATAAATCCAATGCAACATCAAGATGAATTAGTCAATTTTGTCTTTGGACGGCAAAAAAGCAAAGTTATTAAATAGTACTTATTTTTGCATAAAATTTTTAAAAACAGAAAAAATAGATACAAAGATATTTGAATCTGCAAAACGATGCATAGATTACACAACGATTGATTTCGGATTGTTTAATGCCCCTGCTTGAATCTAAATACAGTATATTGGCGATATTTTGCGCTAAGCGCCGAAAATTTTTCGAAATTTCCCAAAAAAATACTGAAAAAACGTTAAAAATTATATCACTTTGCCCCAGGAGCATTTTAACGTTGTATAAAAATGGCTCCAAAAATAAATGCGCAACCCGAAATCACTTTTTGGCGAAAACCTGCATTTTTGGCCATTCTTAGGTGCGTTTTTGCGATTTTCGGCAAAAAATTAGTAATCATTAACCCCCCTGAAAATGGCCAAAAAAACAAAATTGGTAATCATCCCCACCCAGGGTTGGACGTCCTCCCAACAGCCCCCAACGTCAGATAATCTTGACCCACCCCTCCCTATTTTTGGCGAAAACTTGCGCTTTTTAGCTATTTTTAGGTGTTTTTGCCACGTGGGGCCAAAAATCTGAGCCGTTCACCCCCGTGAAAATGGACGCAAAGTATACATGTAACAGATCTATCCCCCACCCACGCTTTTAAGCCCCGAACCCCCTATAAAGTCAGAAAATTTTTTGACCACCCTCTTCCATTTTTGGCGAAAACTTGCGCTTTTTTTTGGCTATTTTTACGTGTTTTTCCCATTTTTGACCTACCTAGAATTATAGTCGCTAACCCTCTCCTTCTTAAAATGGACAGGAACCCCTAACCGAAGTTTCCAGCCCTTATATATATGCCGAGGACCCCCTCTCCAAAAATTTTGAGCTGTTACATGCATGTCTTATAGTGATACTTTGTCTATTTACTCTTGCTTACATTCAAAAATACTGTATCACTTCGTGAAATTCTAATAGTTAGGTGGACTTTTGCCGTCCTAAAAATTAAGTTAAAAAAAATTCAAAAGCTTTTCACCAAAAATCGTCAGACAGTGACTTGAGTCTTGGACCCTGATGGAAGGGCAATACCCCCCCCCTCACCCCTATGGAAATGTGTGATAAAAACGATACCTTCACTTGTTTGTAGAGCATAATACTAATAAAGCTGGTTATGTTCAACATTTTATTTTCATTCCAAGTTCAAACTTGGTTTTAGCAATTTAGCATTCCTTTCAATTTTATTCACTAATCGCTCTCGCTTTTTCGTATTCTTCCAGTTTTTATTTTTTTTGCTAAATAATATTATGATAAATCCATAGTGTATTTTTACGAATGACAAAATGCAGAACGTTTTGACGCACTTTATGGTAATAAATATGCGAACATGTAAGTACGTGTTAACAACATGGCGACTAGGCGTACATTTTATGAAATATCGCGAGTGTCGAATTTAACATATTCATTATGCTCGTGAATGAATCATCCTTGTTTGGTGTTCGCCGAATTTACTTGCTATTTATACAATTCTATGTACCAAAAAAATTAAATGCTATATTTCACCCCCAAGAAAAGGTTAAACCCCGACTCGAAAAATCTTGCCCCGGTCGGGGTTTAGGCCGGGGTTTTTCGGGGTCGGTGTCGGGGTCTCCGTACGATCACTGCAATTAAAAAATCTAACAAAGGATCAGCTGAAATCGGGCAGGCTAAACCGGAAATGACCAGATTATCAAAGGAACCAGACTGCTATGCTACAGTCCACTCCATTCTAAACGGCCTTTTTGCAACTCGTTCAGCACCGTAAAAAGGGTAGTACATACAAAAGTGGCTTAAACTCGCACGATGCCCACAACACTTTTTACAAATCATAAAGGACTATGATGAAATTTGCATTTATGCTCAACAGGAGAGGGTTCAAGGAGGCGGGGGACGGCCGCCCCTCCTACTGGCCAAAAATATTCGGCTATATAAGGAATGGATACGCAATTTATGACGATTTTTGGCCGTCGGCGACCATAATTTCTCAAATTTTCCAGGCGCTTCGCGCCAACTAATTCTTTTTAATGACTTTCTAGGCGGCCTGGAAGTCATATCTTGGTGCTGCCGGGAATAGTTTTTTGTAGCAGCGAAACATTTTGATGTCTCAGGAAACGATTTCTGGAACTGAATTACCATTTCAACATAGTTTTCTTCAATTTTTAAGCACAAATTTTAAAAATTCTTAACGCTTTGCATTAAGCGCCACAAAGATAGAGAATACAGTTGCAATCTATAAACGTTTTTACCCGTTAATTTGAAAGATTTTCCGGCGCTTTGCGCCGCATTTTCGCTAAAGTCTAAGAAATTGATGCGCCAAAAATAATTTTAAGTAAACCGGACAATGTAAAACGCCAAAAAACGCAATTTTGACTGTAACGAGCAAATTTCGGACCTATTTTCGACCGGTTCGGAAAAAGTTGGGGTACTGCCAATACATATAAGAGATCGAAAGTTTGAGTGGGGGTCCCCGGCCAATTTTAGAGGTGGGGGTAAATGACCTCCGGTTTTGGCCAAAGACGAACAAAAACGGCCGAAAAAATCGATATTTTCCAACGATCTATTCCGAAAATCGGAGGGGGATCAAAAACTTCCTGGATTTGGGGGATATGAGGGGGACGGCCGAACTTGGGTGGGAGGTCCCCCAACTAACCTCTTACATGTATGGTACAGCCCCCTTAAGAAAATCCTATATCCAACACTGATGCTATTCTTGCATTGTTGTAGCACATTTCAGTACATCCTTGTATAGTCAAAACTTCACTGCTAGTATAAAAAATGGGCCTATTGGAATAAAACAAATCTTAATATGCAACCTAATTTTGTTTATGTTCATCCGTGCAATGAACCGGCAACCCACTTTAAACTGCTCATGGGTTATCGATGGATCGTTTCTGAGTAATATGACGATATCATCCAACAAGCTTCGATATGAATACGGAAAAATGAAGAGGAAGCTGTCGAAAACCGCTTGAGCCGTCCTTCGTACCTAAGCGAGTAGCAAGTTAGCTCAAAATTTATTTAAAGCAGCGGAGCAAGACATGAATTGACAATGAGATTGTAGGTACATTTACATATACATACATACATACATACATGGTGGCCAAAGAGGGCCTTACCCCGGTGCAACATCATAACTTGGGCTAATATGAGCCGGTGTTTTTTTTGTACTCAGCAAGATTTTCCCCGATGTAAAAAGACTTTTTCGGGCCGTCTTTGTACATGTACAAAGATTTTTGGGAAGACAAAAATTGCAAAAAAGGTCTAAAATTCGCAAAAATTTTCGGTGCTTCACGCCGAAATGAGTAATTGTGTGTGTGTGTTGCATTTATCTTTATAATGGCAAAAATTGCATTTCAAAAGAAAAAATGGCTTCCGGCGCTTCGCGCCATTTCAAGACGATTCTTAATGATTTTTACTGTAAGAGACCCAGAAATTAGCTAAAATACACTAGGTACCGAAAGTCGAACGACTCTGTTTTTACCCCACTAAAATCGCTACTGTACCATATTCTAGAACCCAAAAATTCGTGCGTACAGAATGTACAAAGACTTTTGGGGACCATCTTTATACATGTAAAAACGGACCATGTACAAAAAAACACTGATATAAGTTCAAATTAGAGATCACTTGAATAAGATAGACGAAAATATCCTCGTGTAAAACGCGCAAAAATTCTGACCAGCTGCCAGCGGTTCGTGCGCTATTAAAATTTGTTCACATCCCATTTTAATATTGTTTAAACTTCAGTTTCTGCATTGTATCACGTGTCCGAATATGTACGTACATAATGTGCCCGTTTGTGACAATGTCTTTATTGAGAGAGATTATTAACAATCATTTACACCTTAGAGTAGATACTTTTCCTACTAAGAGTAAAAAACGCAATACATTGTCAGGATAGTGAGTAAATTGATGAGAAAAACCGAACAAACCTTTGGCGTTTGGGAAATTTCAAATTGGCTGGCAAACAAATTGTTGCGCATAGTCATTTTTTACTATGTTCTGTTCAATTTACTCGATTTTACATTTTTTCCTAAATTTTGTTTGTTTTTATTTTCTTAAAAGAAATACGAAGCATCGTCAGTACCGTAAGCAATGATGTTTTTGACGCCTTACCTATCGTTTTTGAGCTAAAAAGGCACTTACGAAAATTTTTCAGTCATTCCTAAAAATCCCAAGCTGCACATACATATGTACATATGTATATACATACAACTAACCATAATTTTTCACGAGGCGCAAACAACAAAATTTTTATTTATCTAATGCAATGCTCCACGATTCTGCGCTCATATTGGCCTAAGTTATGACGTGTAACATTGAAGACTAACTTTTTTGGTTCACTCTGTATTTGTATTAACATTGAATACTTTTTATTTAATAATTACAAAGCGCAAACCAAACAGATGGGTTGTAAATAGTTATGAGATAAGCAGACGAAAAGACTGACGTTTTTGAGAGTTTCTCGTAACAATCTATACACTGAACAAGAAAAAATATTCAAAAATCAGTTTTTTAATCTCATTTCAAACCCAAATACAGAAAAGCACCGACCAGTTATGCATGTATGTAGCTAAACGACTGATTTCTCAACAACTCAACAGGTAAAGTTTCGAGATATTAGTTCTACTAACGCTAAATTTTATGGCGCTGCAAAAACAAATGAGAAAAATTAAAAACATGGATAGAAGCGCCGATAAATTTAGCCACATTCACCATTTCCTAAAATTTGGGCCTTCAGAGAGGAACTTTATAGAATTCGATTCATGAAATACTGTGCGTAAATTTCGTTTTTTTTATACGTAACCCGAAATGGCGTCAAAAGCTGTTTCGGTGCATGAGAATTCTGGGGGTCAGCCTAAAACTTTTCCAAACAGTGCTTTTTTGGGCTAAAGGACGATGGGAACACGTCTGAAACACCGTTTTTTGACGTTTCAGACAATGCTCGTTATTTCTAAACATTAAAATGTAAAACAATTTTTAATAAATTTGAAAAATTGAGCAGATTGAATAAAATATGGTCAAAAAATGTGCGTATGCTGCTAAGCACTGAAAGTTTGAGAATTTTGAGCCAGCTCAAAAAGGCAAACTTTTTACAACTTTTACAAAAAATCGATAATTTTGAGAAGGGTCGCAGCCATTTTGCGGGGGGTCAGTTGCCATTCTGGGGGTGGTCAAAACCCTATCAAATCCCCTTCCCCCAAGAACACGTCTGGTAACTACCCGTTAACCAATTTTACTTTCCTTTATTTCTATTCACCAATTAGAAAGGTAGTCGAACTGCGCCGAATTTCCAAGTTTCATACTACCTAAAGCAAGTTTTGAAAGCAAGTATGTACATGCATATGTTTTTAAAGGCAAAAAGCTGCTCAAACGCCAAACAAAAGAACAAGGCGATAGAAAAAAGAAAAAATTAAGCTATTCAGGCATGCAACAGTGGAAATCCCCCCACTCAAAGTTGGTCGACCCCCATCCCCAGAAAAATTTTTACCCCCCCCCCACCGATTTTTGCAAAAAAATTGAATTTTTTGGTCATTTTTGGTCAAAAATTGAAGGTCATTTACCCACACCCCTTCTTTAAAAATGGCCGTGGACCTCCACCCAAAATTTCGAACCGATTCATGTATGCAGCCATGCAATTTCTGAGTTGTCTATATTCGGACATTAACATATCGTTCAGCTTCAGTACGCAAATATGTGCATAATAAATTTCGTCTCATGTTTAAACCCCCAACAAAAAATCCAGATGCTGTACATACTATAGCAAAAATTAAAAGTTAAACACTTTATTTTTTGACTGACAATAAAAGTGCAATTGGTGATTACCTCGCTATATGAGCTGGTACTCAGTCGAAGCAAATCCTTAGCTATTGCCATGTGGACGTCGGTCACGTTGTAGCTACTTCGTTCAATAAGTCTTTTCTAAAAAATGAAATTTATTAAAAAACAAATCGCAAGGATAGCTTACCAGGTTATTCAGCTTAAGCTATATAGAATATGCGACGTACAAGCTTAGGTAAAATTAAGAGGTAAAGTAAAAAAAGGCTAAATTTCCTAGTTTTTATTATTTATCTATTTGGCTTTTAAGCAAGACAAAGCGGAACACGTACGTGATGTTGTACTGTAATTAATTCGTTCACTAACGACTTTGGGCACGATTTTTTGCCTACCACCGAATCCATAACGTACCCTTTTGTGACAGTAATGCCACGAACCTGAGCATCTAGCTTGACCTAAAAATAAGGGAACTTTAACACTGGGCGCAAATTTCAATGACAATGGTGTACAATAAATTTTTTACGCACTTAAAAGATATAAAATCGTTAGAAACGTCGGAAAATGATGTTTTTAAAGCGTATTCATCGCTTTCAAGCCTAAAAAGCATTTTAAAATTTCAGCCCCCTGCATATATGTTCATACATATACGTACATAAGATTGGCAAACTTATATTCGAATTCGAAAACAGAAAGCAATCAAGGAACTGAGCTGTAACACAATTAGCCACAGAGATAAAAGTAAATTTCTTAACCCTAGTCGCAGATCACAAATTTAAAGCTTGCTACGCTCATCTAAAAAGTGCCGACAACAAATTTCGAGCAGTACCTATATAATATACATTATGTGTCTGGGTGTAGCAGTGGAATGGGAGATACCCCACCCAAAATTGGCCGTCCACTCATCCCCTGAAGTGAAAAATTTTTCATCCCCCGATTTTTGACAAAAACCTGCGCTTTGTGGCCATGTTTAGGTGCTTTTTTACCACTTGTGGCCAGAAATTGAAGGTCATTAGGTCATTTACCTCCCCCGCCTGAATGGTCGACAACCCCACCCAAAATACTGAACTGTTGCTTGTCTGCTAAGTGTGTACAAACTTGAGGTTTACTACGACTCACTTTAAGTAAACCCCTCTTGAACAAAAGCGTGCAATAAATGGAGTTAATGTAAGAAAGGCATTTTGTTTCGTCTTCTCTGGCCTCCAGTAGAAATTCCATCAATCGGTGAAGTTTTTCGAAACAAAACGTACGAATATTTCTGCCGTCGAAACTTAAATCTGAAAAAATATGATTAGTTCAAATCAGACATGCACAGCATGGAAATTCAGGGGCGGGGAAGGCGGAATTTTAAAGTGCCTTTCTGGGCCCAAAAATAATAATTGCGCGTTAAAAACATTGTTTTTTGGCGTTTCTGACGAAGTTCTACCTTTCTAAAACATAAAAACACTAAAAAATTCCAAAAAAATCCTAAAAGTCGAATTAATTGAACAAAATATAGTCGAAACATGATTATGTGGCGCGAAACGCCGAAATGCGAATTTTCAGGAAATTTTTAAAAACTTTAGAAAAATCGCGAATTCTGAGGGGGGGTGAAAAAATTTCTGGCGGAGAAGAAAATTTTTCTGGAGGGGTGTTGCGAACATTGCAAATATTTGATCAATGAGAATGATATAAAAATATATTAATTATAGTGATGAAACGGGTACCCGGATCCGGATCCGGTATTATCCGGATGTTTTCAGGATCCGGATCCGGATCCGTAAGTTTGAATTTTAACTACCCGGATCCGGATCCGGAACTTTGAATTTTAAGTACCCGGATCCGGATCCGGAAGTTTGAATTTTCACTACCCGAATTTCATATACATGCAACGATTGCTCAGTTAAGCGACGCAACAATATTGACAGTACACTTAAGCGCGATTCGTGCATTGCTCAACTTTGACAACAGAATTTGTTTTACTATCCGTTTTTAGTAAAGCCGACAGGCGCCACGAGCCATTATTGACCAAAAACGGCTACGTGACTTGAAATATTTCGCCTCATTTAAAATGTCCACCCGACTCAGTACAAATTGTCACACTCCACGGATTTATTAACGTGTCAGAAGATATCCGATTATGTTTAAAATCCGTTTCATCACAATCAATTATAATGATGATAGCGAGGGATAATGATAATGACAAATGAGGTACGTCTATAATGATAAAGATAGGCGAGTATGATAGCGAACATATTTAATTTAGGATGATAATGCATGCATATCAAATTATTAACCAGTACATTAATGCGCTGCACAGTTTAAGATCATTCATATTGGATCCGGATCCGTAAGTTTTGTAAACGTGGATCCGGATCCGGAAGTTGTAGAAAATAGGATCCGGATCCGGAAGTTGTAGAAAGTAGGATCCGGATCCGGAAGTTGTAAAAATTAGGATCCGGATCCGGATCCGAATAAATTGAAATTGAACATCCGTTGCATCACTAGTTAATTATGCTTAAAGATACAGTAACCATCCTAATTATTTATTCATGTAACTTTTCGAAGTCCGCAAAGTTGTGTTTGCTAGTAATTTGAATACGAAGGTTTACTAAATCGTTCTTCTGAATTTTTAATAATTAGCGTGTTGATAGCGAAAAAGCACTTGCAGCAAAATTAACATAAACGGATTTTCAATCGCCAATAATCGTCTGCAGCCGATCAAAATGAAGCTCAGCAAACAAAGACCTTGCCGTTAGGACTTGATTTTTTGCATTTTTACTGTGTGATATTAAAGATTTCGAAAATGTTTCAAGTGAATAAGTATTTAGGTATCATTATATTAGCATTTTTCGGATGAATTAGAAATTAGGTACATTTGCATGTTTGAATAGGTTTGTATCAATTATTAGGATTATTTGCATATATATATATATATATATATATATATATATATATATATATATATATATATATATATATATATATATATATATTTGCTGCTCGACGATTATAATAAAATTAAAAATTATATCTATTTCTGTCGCGCCGTCACGATCTAAGCACAGCCGCACTGCAAAGATAAGAAGATCGATATCAGTGAGTTGGCCATTAGTGATACTTAGTACATCTAAGTCTGACTTGAAATTAGGGATAATAAAATGTATCCTTAAAATGATTCTTTTTGTCGTGAACGAGTGGATTAGAACCCACATCGATGAAATTTGTAGTCAAAAATAGAATTAAAATTAAACGTTCACGACAGGGGTGAAACCTCCCAAGAGCGTGTATGGTTCAAACTGTCGGTAGGCATTTTCTTGTGAAAAACGGTAAAACAATACACATATGTAAAGAGCTACATATGTACATATTTGTATTCTTATATGCTTTAAACTTTAAAACAAATGAAAATTTCCAAAAGTCGAAAGCTAAATAAAAGTCAGCTTCTAAACGCTGACAATGAAACTACATACAAAATACGAGAAAACCCCTAAATATTTAGATATCAACTTCACTATTGCCGTAAACGAAGCTCAAAAAGCGCTCTGTTCCTTATATTGAACTAACAAATGCCAGTGGCCTCAACTGAAACTGCCCTATTGCCACTAAATAAAATTATCAGAGAAGAATTTATCTGGCAAATAAACGAACATACAACCTAAAACGACAAACAAAAATGAAGGAAAAAATAATAATTCATGAAAATATATAAATCATGAACAGTATGAGTAATGTAAAATAAATGTGACTGTAAAAGAAATAATGGAATAGTTCATCAAGCGGGATTGTTTACTCTCCGAGTGTTCGTTAGAGAGGTTCGACTGCACATATTTCAATTCAATAATACAATTTCTAAAATTTTCGGTATCTGAAATTTATCATTGCAGAATTTGAATTTCAAAATGAATATTTCCGTTCAATGTTCCTGATTCTATAGAGTGCACGTATAAAACGAACTTTTTGTTCCACGTCGGCTGGTGAAATAGGTAAAATCGGATAAACTGGTCGAACTATCAATTAGCGAGACGGGCTTGCCTTCCAAAAAAGGCAAAAGACTCGAGGCACCGTTCAAGCAGGAATGGATAAGCTGCAGCGACTTTAAAATGGCTTCTCTGTAAGCATGAAAAACGCGGACCATGTACTAACACTAGCCCAATTTTACCTATTTTTGCATTTGAGTTTGTACAACAATTAAGTGTTTCTTTTTTGACAAATTTGCTTTAGAATAAAATGAATTGCACAAGGACTACCCTGAAACCAGTGTTTTTTTGTACAAGGTCCGTTTGTACATGTACAAAGATGGTCCCCAAAAATCTTTGTACATTTTGTACACACAAATTTTCGGATACTATAATATAGTACAGTAGCGATTTTAGTGTGGTGAAAACAGAGTTGCTCGACTTTTGGCAGTGTATTTTAGCTAGTTTCTGGGACTCTAAGGGCAAAAATCACAAGAATCGTCTTGAAAGCGCGCGAAGCGCCGAAAACGTTGACATTTTTCCTTTTGAAATGCAATTTCTGCCATTATAAAGATATATAGAACACACAATTACTCATTTCGGCGCGAAGCGCCGGAAAGTTCTGCGAATTTTAGACCTTTTTGCGATTTTTGTCTTCCCAAAAACCTTTGTACATGTACAAAGACGATCCCGATACAAAAACCGCGCATGAAACAGATTGAAAATTTATGTCAGGGTGCCAAGAAAGGGTTTAACGAAGGTAAAATGATAATATTTGATCAAAGAAGATACGACTAAGACTTTAGAAATACTTCGAATTTTATTTAACAGTTGGACAAAAAGCTAAAAACGAGAAGTGTCAGATATGGGTGCAAGCAGGGAGCAGGAAGCCCTCGATAGACAAAGCATTTTTTTAAAGGTAAGATACGAGTAATGCAATGAAAATTGACATTTTTTAACGAAAAACTTTGAAATTTTAAGGACCGGTCCTCATTTTCAATAGGTGGTTTGTCTGAAGCGCGGCCAAAACACGTGATTTTGCACAGTCTATTGAGAAAAAAATTTTCCCCAAAAATTATGTATGGAATTGGTGGAATATGTATACGGAGTTTTTTAGGCAGATATGAACCGCACAACTGTCACACAACAATACTCCTGTTATCCAGAAAAAGAAGGAATGACTTTTCAGAAAAAAGTTTGCCACGGAAGAGCGTCTAAATCAGAATTTCCAATGATTCTTCATGACTCACATCGTTTTTTTTGTAGCGAAGGTAACAAAAGCACTCGAGCAAGCGGAATATCGGGAAATTTAACAATAATGTTCAGCACTAAAAATGTCTCATAGTTTTTAGAACTCATTTGATCATTCAGAAGGCCTTGTTTCTGATCGAAAGAATGAAAAATTGTCAGAGGCTGCATGAAGGAAATTCTATTCACATAAATTACACAGCATTATTCGTTGCTATTTGTTTTTGTCCGCTCCAACCAACCATAAAAAAGTGCTATATGCTAAATTTAAAGTCGATAAGTTTCAAATTGATTTGTCAAAACTTATTTTTTTACGTAAGTACCTCTATTAATAATCAACTCGCACAGATTTAAATTTTAATTAGTTTTTAGGACCAACTTTTTATACGATTCCGGCCGTTCAAGCCCTTCTAACTGCAAATAGACGAACGAATGAATAATTTTGTTCAAAAACTCTATTTCAGCATCATTCGGTTCGTGCCATTTCGGATCATACGTTTTTATGTCGCATCGTTCGGCCCAATGCTACAAAATAGGCCAAGCGTTACAACGCAATAAAGGCACAATAATTAGACAGAACGTTTTCACTAATAGAAAGATTTGTGAAACATTTTAGATTTTGCCCCTTATGTACATATGCTTTAGAATTGAAGATCTTCTAAAATTGTGCAGAGATAAATTTAAAAATTTTTAGTGCGATAACCAAGAAGACAATGGGCTGTTTGTTTGTTCCCTCTAAAATGCGGAATAATCCGGCACCCTTATCGCTTAGCTCATCTCACCCTAATTGGCAAATTCTCTTCCAATGGCTTATCCAAAATCGCACGATCAGTTTCGTGCTCACAAATGTAAATAAAGGACAATGACATGCACAAATTTTCCAGCAAATGACCGAATTTTTCGTAAATTTCTTTCGATTTAATCGGCGACAGCATCTCAAGCAATTCCATCAATTCTTCCTGCTTTCCGGCCAAAACACTACCATCGCAACGTACGATCTAAATAAATAATCCACATTTAATGTCACGGATGAATCATGTTAATGTAGATAGGCTACAAACGTAATTTCAACTCACAAATCGCCCGTGCGATTCTGCATTTCAAAAGGCGTGTCTACATGCTACATTTTATGTTTGATGGTATTACTGTAGGCAGAGCCATATTTACGGGGGAAGCAGCCGCCCCATTGGCTCAAATACGTCTGAAAGGTAAGATAATGCACGGAGAGAGGAAAAATGTATCCTCATATATGTCACACGATCTTCAAATTTTCGGCGCTTCGCATCATACATGAAGTATTTTCGCTAATTTTGCCTCAAGCGCGACTCAGATATGACACTTTTTTATAGCATTTTGAGAGAAAAAATTTTGTCGTTTAATTAGAATTTAACGATCTTGATGGATAGATTTTGTCAAAAATTTGCAATATATCTTGACGAATTTTTTGAGATATAGATCGATGGCAAGGTGTGTATAAAAATCGAAAAATTTAATATTCAAATTATTTATTTCAGTCACTGCTGAATTTAAGTATTTGCTCACAGCATTTACTCTCTAAATAAGAAAATTCGAAAACATTGTTACAAAACGTCTGACTACCGTATTGTTTATGCAAATATGTAAAAATGCAAGCAAAAATCGTGTGCTGATAGCAAAGATGTACATCGTGGGGGTTTAGGGACTGGGGTACCTTACATACATGCACATAGAAAGGGGTTAGAGAGGGTGTTATCTCTCGCTGAGGGGCTAAAAGTTAAATACTGTCGAGCAATTTGAGCCAGCAATAGTGTATTTTCAAGCGATTTTGACGTAAAAATAACCAAAAACTCAATTTATTATAGTAAAGATCCCGAATTTTATTTCTCCCTGACCCCAAAATTTCGATATTACTCCTCCACCTGACCTTGTGAATCTGTGGTACCTTATTTATGTCTGGAAAGAGGAAAATTTGAGAAGAATATTCATAATGCATGAAATTATTCAAGAAAAAAGAATAAAGATAGTTTTTGTCATTTTAATGCCTCAATCATTTCTTAGGTCACTACAGCACGAGAATATACCTTCAATTACAGCTACAAAAGGACTAGCCCATCTAATGCATTTAAATCCAATTATATACTAGTATGTTAAATTTAAAAAAATATATGCTGAAAGAAAAGTTTTCGTTACATGACAAAAGAGAGAAATATTTTCTACAAAGCTAACGCATAAATTTGAGTCATCTACATGTGTCAGAAAAGCCGATAAAGAGACTAACATTATTGAGAGGACACTGCCCTTCGGCCATACATGCTACAAGAAGACATGCAAAAAGTCAACCAATCAATACAAAAGCAAGCCTGACTTTTGAACAAATTAATTAACTTTAGTCGTTTTGATAAGATTTGCTAAACTAATATTTGAACCAGAGACGAAAACTCCAATGCGCGCCTGAACTCTAATGAAAGTTTGTTTTTTAATTACCGGCAAAAAATCAAGCGCATCCTCCCGCGATATCTACGAGTCATTGTCTGTTTATTTTTATCTGTCTGTGGGACAAAATAATTTAAATAAATTTTACCTGGGTGCATAACGTTAGGTACCACAAAATATTGCCGTCATCTTCATTCGAATTAAAATTTTCGTCTAAATATTGAACGTAGTAATGGAGACGAAAAAAATTACGAAAAAGATCGTCCATTCACCTTTGACGATATCCTTTAGCCTTTTGCTAAAGAGGGACAAAAAGCGAGCGAATGAGCGGCTCGGATTGGTCTATAATTCATACAAAATAAATTAGATAATACTATCGAATTCAGTGTTAACCAGGCTAATATTCTGAAAAAGCAATATTCGACGAAAACAAGCACAATAAACGGAGCTGTTTTTACTCAGCGTTTTGAAATTGAAAAAATCTAACGAAAAAACGCAATAAACTACTTTATTTTAATAATGCTCGCACCGCGCAATGTCGCAATCACACATGATCTTGAGGGTTTGGGGAGTTTTCACCCCCACCACCCAGTGTTGTTTTGTACAAGGTCCCTTCGTACATATATATATATATATATATTTATATATGTACATGTATGTACATACATATGTCCAAAGATGGCCCCCAAAGTCTTTGTACATTTTGTATGTATATATGTATTTGCTCAAAGGTGCCAAATTATGGGCGCTTCGCGCCATTATACTCATGTTTTGATTATATTTTGTTCAATTTGTTCAACTTTCTTGCTTATTTTTTGAAATTTGTTGTTTTTATGCTCTAGAAAGATAGAGCATCGTCAGAAACGCTAAAAAACAATGTATTTGACGCGGAAATACTTACATGCAAATTTTTGGGCACTATAATATGGTTGGTACAGTAGCGCTTTCTGTGTTGTAAAGCACGGCTTTTCGACATTTATTTTAGCCAGTTTTTGGGCTTCTGACGACATAAAATACTAGAAACGGTATCATAACGGAGCGAAGCGCCGAAAAATTAGACTTTTTTCTTTTTAAATGGGAATTTTGTCATTATAAATACATATAGAACAAATAATCACCCCTTTCGGCGCGAAGCGCCGAAAATTTGTAGGAATTTCACACCTTTTCTACAGTTTTTGTCTTCCCAAAAATCTTTGTACATGTACAAAGACGGTCTCGAAAAATCATTGCACATAGGGAAATCTTTACCAAATACAACGAAAACCATGCCCCACCCAGAAATCCCCTCCCCTAAAAATTCGTGACTTTTCAAAAGTTTCGGGAAATTCTCTGAAAATTCTTATAAAAGGTGTTTTTAAGCGTTTTTAGCTATCCATTTGCTCGTAAGCGTCAAACTTCCGGCGCTTCGCGCCATATACTTACCATATTTCATTCAATTTGTTGTTCGACTTGTTGATTTTTTTTGAAATATTTTTTTAACGTCTTAGAAAGATCGAGCATCGTCGGAAACGCCAAGAAACCAATAAAACGATGCTTTTGACGCGTATCTACCATTTTTAGGCCCGAAAAAAAGCATTTCAAAATCGCCCCTCCAAAATTGCCGCGCTGTGCACGTCCGGTCGCAACACAAGAGCAACCCAATCATCATCACGAGATTTATACATACATTAAACACCTTCATTTACCGGTTTAAAACAATAGCTCATTTTTCAGCTTTTAGAAGTTTCACTGATGAAATCTGCTTATGTAAACTGCTCAAGCATAAATTTCAATTAATCATGCTTAAATCCCAAACATGATCTTAGGAGGTTTTTGCCCCACAAAGCCAACATAATACCTGAGGAAAAAGTCCCAATTCCATCGGCCACACTGTTTAGGCCTAGCCTCGGTGGCTCAGTGGCTTTCGCTCTTGCCTCTGAACTCACCGACCCGGGTTCAACGCCGCCGTGTGTCAAGTTTTTTCTCGGGTAACCGGCTCTTGGCCCACCCAGCCAAACCTTGGTTGGTAAAATAAGTAGCACAGGTTACGTGCGTTGGTTGTTGTTGTAGCAGCGCTCAATCATTGATCAGTCGAATCCAGCCCCAGGAAGCATGCTACTTCCACTGGATGTTTCCATAGGTCGATTGCACGAAGATTGGTCGGTTTTGTAGGGCAGTGGAAAAGATGGTGGACGTCATGTGGCCCATTTCCACAGTCCGGGCATAGATTGTCAATGGTTGGATCGAGGCGTGTCAGATAGGTGTTTAGCATCCGACACCATCCTGAGCGAAGTTGAGCTAACACGGTCCTTGTGGCATGTGGAAGCCGAAGTTCGGCCGATGTTACAGGAGGTGGGTAGCCGCCCAACACCAGGTTTGGTCTGTAGCCTGCGATTCCGTCTGCAACTGCCTTGCTGTGTATATCTTTGAGGACTCCTTTGTAGTTTGCGTTGTCAGCTTTGAGTCGCTCAGTGTATGGGTCTATGTCAGGTTGGTAGTGTGAAATATCTTTGCGGATATTTCTTGGTGTACGGGCTTGTGTGATCAGGTTGTGGTTCGGGTGGTTGGTCAAATTGCATGACAGTAGATACTGTCTTGACAACATTTCGTTGTGTTGCTTAATGGGCAGCAATTTAGTTTCACTTTGCAGATGATCTGCATGGGTAATCAGATGGCAGCCAGTGATAGTTCTCATAGCTGCATTTTGTGTTGTTTGTAGGGTAGTCCAGTGGGTTGGACGGAGTTGAGGTGTCCAGATTGGGGCGGCATAGTTAGCGACAGAACGACAAACAGCTTTGTACGTTGTCAGTAGTGTTTCTTTGTCTTTGCCCCATGTACTACCTGCTAGTGACTTCAGTACATTATTGCGTGTACGGAGGCGGTTGCAAATGTAGTTAGCATGTGTTGAGAAAGTTAGCATGTTGTCAAACACAATACCCAACAGTTTGGGATTCTTCACTGTTGGAATGCGATGCCCTGCAACTTGCACATCAAGTTCATTTTTGATTTCTGCCGACCATGTGGTGAAAAGTGTAGCCGTTGATTTTTCGGTCGAGAGATTCATGTTTCGACTAGTGAAAAACTCGTGTAGGACTTTAAGGTAGTCGTTGACTTTGATGCAGAGTTCAGCAACATTGGGACCAGTTGCAAGAACTGTGCAATCATCGGCAATATGTTACAATGTTGATGCCGTTTGCTGGCGGTGGGATTTTCGATAGGTAGTGATTGAACAGTGTTGGTGACAGCACACCACCTTGTGGGACGCCTTGTTTGACTTTTCGGGAGTTTGACTTTTCATTTCTAAATTCAACGAATGACTGTCGGCCATGTAGATAGTTGCATAGCCAGCGTTTTATTGTGTTGGGTAGTGTAGAAACGAGAATGTCTTGCAGTAGAGTTGCATGGCTAACCGTGTCAAAGGCCTTTGACAGGTCAAGAGCAATAGCAATAGTACGATGGGCTGGTTTTCGTTGGTTAAGGCCATTTTTTATTTGGTTTGTGATGGCATGAAGTGCAGTTGTGGTGCTGTGCAGTTTCCGAAAGCCATGTTGGTGTGGCATTGTCGGCAGGTGTTCATTGAGCAATGGGAGAATGAGCGATTCAAGTGTTTTGGCTACCGGCGAGAGCAAGGAAATAGGACGGTATGATTTGCTCTGATTTGTTGGTTTTCCAGCTTTAGGTAGCGGGATGATACGCCCAATTTTCCAAATGCTGGGAATGAGCAATGACGATAGGGAAATGTTAAAAAGGTCGGTTAGGTATATCAAACCGTTTGCACCAATGTGCTTGAGCACGATATTGGAAATGCCATCAGGGCCTATGGCTTTTGAACTTTTAGATGATTTTATCGCAGCAGCTACTTCACCGGTTGTGAACTCGATGTTTACATTGTTGTTAAGAGCATGAAAAGCTCGAATTGTAGCGCGCCATGTTGGGTCAAGTTTTGATGGGTGTTCAACAAATTGACGATTGAATGCTTTGGCACATTTCTTGGGGTCATTTATTTCGGTGTCAGCAAAATCAATTGCAATATTATCATTGCGTATGGTAGGATTAGATAATGCCTTGACGGTTTTCCAAATTTTCTTGACACCATGACTCAGGTTGCAATTGTTCAGGTGTTCAGACCATTTTTTCCGTCTGTGTTCATTGACCAATCTCCGTATTTCATTGTTTAGCTGCTGTATACTGGGGTCTGAAGGATCAGCTGATCTAATTGCATCACGTTCATCGGCAAGTAATGCAGCAGATGTGGGAAAGTAGGGACGAATTTTAGGAATTCGTCCAGTTGGTATGTTATGTACGTGCGTTGGTAACAGAGTTCTGCGAAGTAAGTCACACCGGCCCCGTGACCCAGACTTGGTCTAGTTTCAGACGCGCTGGCCTAAGGCTTTGAATCGGTGACAGGCACCCGCACCTACAGCAGAGAGAAATCATTGCTTAAGGGATTTTACCATTTTACCATTTCACTGATCAGGCGCATCCATGACACCCTGTTTAAAAAAGTTGTGCTGCTGTGAAACATATCCGAATGGACCTGCTGGCACGTAGCTGGCCGTCCTATTTTGGGGGGGCCAACATCAATTTGGGGGGCCTAAGCCCAAAAAGGCCAAAAATTGCACAAAATAACGTTTAAAAAGTCATATTTTTCCGGTTTTTCTGAATTTTGGGGGGTTCGAACCCCCTCCCCATTCCCCCTGAGATACGTGCCTGTGGACCTGAAACCTATTAAAGCGACACTGCTTGATCGTTGCTTACCCTGACGGCACAGAAGCACAATTCTCCCAAAATTTCGGCGGTGATTTTTCCTTCGAGCACATTTTCGACCAAAAAGTTGTACAGACGATTGACTAATATCTGAAATTACGTAAATAATCGTGAAAAGGATAAAATAAACTAGGAAAAGAACAATTTAACGGGCACCTGGAAACGGGCATCAGCTACCATTAAATGACGACTCAAAAGCTATTTAAGGTAAAAGACCATCTACCTATTTTTGATCGAACACAGTAAAATGATGTCTAAAAATTAAAAAGACAAAGTTTTCGCCAACGGGGAGAAGGTACAATATATCCGTTTTTTTCTAGATGGTGAGAATACCGAATCCGAGTAGGAATCCCCACTTGCATACATATATCAGGGAAAGGAAGATAAAGCACCAAAAGTTAATCGTTTTCCCGTGCCCACAGAAACAGAAAATTTATGACCCTCCATTTTTGAAAAACTTTGCGTTTTGGTCGTTTTTAGGTCTTTTTCGCCATTTTGACCAAAAAATTGGAGGTCATCCCCCCTAAAAATGGCCGGAGATTCCAACCCTAAATTTCAAGCCGTTACATACATGTATGTATGCCCACTCCTCTTTTAATACCATCGGAAGTCGAAAAGCGCGTTTTTTATATCAAGGACTCCGAAGCACAATGATATTCGTTAAACAGTTGTTTTCCTTTTTTTTGCAAAAAAAATTCTATTGTTTCACTTAATTTTTAAATAAAAATCAAATCCGTCAAATTGGAAGAATTTATAGCTCAATCCATATCTTATAGAGAATGGGCTCCTATAAATTTAGAACAGACATCAACTACTACGAACGTGTTTCATTGATTGCTTTATGCTTTCTTCTAAAAATAAATTTTTCAGGAACACCTTTCACATGTTTCATTATCAAACTTAGCTGGTATATGAAATTTAAGAAGAAAAGGGACGGATCCGTTGCTAACATAGGTGCACAAGGTCTGAGTCGGCAGGGGGAGGGTGGTGTTAAATCCCGAAAATCCAAAACAGTTCAAATAACCATCACGATTTGTTTGCTGTTCTAACGATCAAAATTGTCAAAATATCCTATGAAAAGTTTTTTCGCGGTAATATCGCATTTAAAACGCATTTCTAGTCCATTTCGACTGCATTATATCACTTTTAAGACTGAAAATTCAAAAATTTATCAATTTTGGGCGCTTGCTGAGTCAAAAGTACTTAGAGTACTAATCTGGCGCGAAGCGCCGGAAAAATTTTGTCGTTTTCACTGCTTTTTACCTCAAAAATGATGCACAAAACGTTCCCTCCGCTCAAAATCGCCTGTCCGGCTGAACCCTTCAGGGGGGTATTGCACCCCTAACCCTCAATATGCATGCATGGTTGCTAATGTTACAATAGCTTCAAGTTATTTTTTGGGTGTATGAAAAAACGGTCGCCTCTAGAAAGAGACAACCAGTCTGTCAATCACCCGGCACGTAGCCGTCCTACTTTGGGGGGACCAACACCAATTTTTGGGGAACAAAGCCCAAAAGGCCAAAAATAGCATAAAATAACGCTTAAAAAGTCCTATTTTTCCGATTTTATGAATTTTGGGGGTGGTCCGAAACCCCTCATTCCCCAGACATACGTGTATGATAATCACCCACCTTAATCAAAATTTTCGTCAGACAAATAAGTCAACTTACGTCATAGACTTCCGTACTGCAGTTCGATAGAATGGTGCGGAAGGACGCGTACAATCCGCTTTTTATCGAATTTTCCTCTGCATTGAAACGAACGCTGGTCGAACCCCGTCGTCTGGACGCAGAGCCAGCAGCCCCGCCTACGCAGCTATAGGCTTGAATAATAGCAAACACTCTGAAAAACCACAAAGTTATTCTACATATTAGCGCGGAATATGCAAAACCTATGGAGAGCATAAATGATCTAGGGGTTTCAACCCCCAGAAAGGCTAAAATTATCATGCCCAGAATTCGCGATTTCTCCAAAAATTTCACAAAATCCGTACATATGTATAAAAGGTGGTTTTATAGCGTTTTTAGCCAACTGCTTGCCCAAAAGTGTCGCTTATTTTTTACTATATTTTCTCCAAGTTATTCAAATTTTTTCAACATTCTTTTGTCTTTATGCTCTAGAAAGATAGAGCATGGTCAGAAACGCCAAAAAAACAATGTTTTTGACGCGTATCCGCTATTTTCAAGCCCAATAAATGCACCTTGGACTTTAACGCTGTGCATATCTACTCGGAAGTGTCAAAATTTCGGCGCTTCGCGCCACATACTCATCTTTTGTCTATATCTTGTTCAATCACTCGATTTGTTTTGATTTTTTTCGAAATTTACGTTTTTATGCTCTAGAACGATAGAGCATTGTTAGAAACGCTGAAATGTGATGTTTAAACGCGTATACATTATCTTTGGGCCAAAAATTGCAGATTAAAATCCCCACTGAAATTCTCATGCTGTGCAGGTCTGAAAGAGAGTAGTCTACATTTAAATTTAAAAACGTGTAAATCGAAAAAATTAAGACATGGAATTGAAAAGATGGTAAATTGAGATTATTTGAATTTTGGGAATAAGCAGTCAATAGAAAGCATCAGTACAAAAAAGATAAATATGCGATTGATTCTCAAAGGTTTATCTGTCACTGTACGCCACTTCTCATATGTACATAGGTCAATTTGTGAACTCACTTGCAACCTGCAATCTATAAAGTAAAACTCAAAGGCGATCATTTTACCTGTCCATGTATAAATTAACATATTCTTCGAACAGAGCAGTCGCTGAACATATATCGCTTTCCTCCTAAACAATAATATTCATAATAGAAGTGGCACGCGTAAGATAATTTGCTCATGAACAAATGTAATGAGTGATAAATTACAGAATATCAGCAATAAGAATGCTAATAATTTGTTAAAATAAATACCTACATAATAAAAGACAGGAAATATAGAAAAAAACGACAATAAAGGAGAATCTTTGCATTGCACAAAGATTAATTACACTTTAAAAAATAAATGGCTTTTTTCAAAAAAAGCATATCGTACGGATAAAACAAGTCGTCTTCTACATGAATAATTAAGCAAGTCAACAGATCAGCGGACACAGAAATGTTTTCACAGTCGGCACCATAGTATGTACATGCACAGCATGGGAATTCTGAGGATTAGGCGGAATTTTAAAATGCCTTATTTAGGCCAAAAATAGTGGATACGCCTCAAAACATCGTTTTTGGGCGTTTCTGACGAATCTCAAAAACATGAAAACAATTTAGAAAAAAATCCTTCATTCGAGCAAATTGGACGAAATAATGTCAGAAAATGAGTACACGTACATATATAGCGCGAAGCGCCGAAAATGACACTTTTGAGCAAATAGATGGCTAATTTAGTAGGTACCTTTTTTACAAATTTTTTTGGAAGCTTCTGAAAACATAGGGAAAATTGCGAATTCTGGGGTGGGGTGAAAAAATTTCTGGAGGAAACCTCGCATAAAAATGAAAAATTAATAAAATGAAAACCCCTGAGACCCTTACACTCGAACTTTTTTGGTACTGTTGGAAAAATGGCCGTACATTCCGGGAAAATATCGAGCATCACGTAAGACATTACTACATACATATGTACATATGTAGGTGCATTCCTGCCAAGTTTTATAAAAATTAGCGCTGGCTTTTTAGGGTTACGTTTGATTTTCATTAGGTTTAAGATGAATGACATACATTTGACACAAAAAAGAATTCTGACAGTAACCTGCTCAATAACCTGTGGAAACTTAAAAGATCTCTAACATATTAATAGATACGGGAAAAAATACCGGCTGTAAAATATTCACGAAAAAATGAGAAAAAAGCGATTTTTACTAACTTTTCGGCAAATTGAGATCACTAATTTCTGAATGATCCGAAAAGAAACCATGCCTCAGTTGTGATCTGCAAACATGGCATCAGGGCCGTATTCAGGGGGGGCTGCCCACCCCCGGAAATAAAAAATTATTTTTGAAACACACAAGGGTCCAACAAAGGAAAAAATAGCGTACTTTTGAGCTAATAAACTCAAAATTTTTCGGCGCTTCGCGCCGGACTTATCGTTTATGTATAGTTTTTGCCTTCTAGCCCGCCCAAAACCGCTTAAATTTGAGTTAGACATGGAAAACATGTCAAATTTTTTCAGGGCTTCGCACCGAATTATTCATTTTCTGTATTGTTTTTCTTTGTGAATGACAAAGATTAATTAGAAAGACAGAAGTTCGGAAATTATTCGTCGATTGAATGATGAGAAATCAGTTGTGTAGATTGTTTAAAGGATAGATTTGTGTAATATGAGTATGGAATAGAGTGAAAATTTTTTTAAAAAATCACTCGAATTTTTTTAACCATTGCATAGAGCTCGTTGAGATATGCTCAAAAATACCTTTGTTTTAGCCCATCTCCTAATGCTTCTCGAGATATTTGACCTCAAAATTTCCGCCCCCACTCCCGAAATAAAATCCTGGATACGGGCCTATATGGCAAACTTCTTTCGCAATCGATCATCACCTCCTGTATATCCTATTTACTGAGAAAAACGGTAGTTCTTTAACAAAAATATCGTGGTTCTTTAGAGGCCAGTCAATGGAACTCACACCCGGAATGAAAAAAGTAATTTCTTTACCTGTAACCAACAAGGAAAAAATAAACCATTCTCAAAATACGTGTGAAAGACCGCACGCGTCGAAATTGGTTAATTTTTCGCATTCATTCTTTTTCATTTAATTGTGTCAAAATGATTATAGCGACAAGTTTCAAAACATTTTCTGAGTCAAGCTTGGATTTAGTTTAAAGAAAACAGTCGTGAAACTATATGTATAGTTCAAACAATTGATTCTTCGTACAAGATATAAAAATGAACGGAAATTGTTTCGATTTTTCTGATCACTTATATGTGTTGCTTCATCTCTTTTATGAAATTATGAAAAATATGTAGAACTATGTACCACACAAGGGCTTAGGGAGTAATGAGAGGGGGGATTACCCCTCCCTAAGATTTTGAAAATCCAGGTACTATCAGGTGATCTTGCTTAAATATAAGTTGCTGCAGGGAAAAGTTTGATATCACTAGGGAAATTGCAGCTCAATTATCAAAAAGTGCAGTCAACCTGGGCAGTTTAATGCAAAAGTATTAATTTTTCCAGCCTTACTTTATATATTGTCTAAAACATAGAAGAGCTTCGGGGGGGGGGTGAAATGGGGGTATTACTTTCCCGTTAGCTCTGAACAACTGATAGCTGTACAGCCATTTCGGATGAAAAAGCATTGTTTATATGCTTTTTTAGGCTCAGAAAATTAGCCATGTAGCATTTTGGGGCTCAGAAAACTAGTTATATAGCCTTTTTGAACTCAGAAACTTACAGTGTGAGCATAGAAATGCTGTACAATTGTATTTTCTGAGTTCCAAAAGGATAAAGATTTATATATTGTCTAAAACATAGAAGAGCTTCGGGGGGGGGGTGAAATGGGGGTATTACTTTCCCGTTAGCTCTGAACAACTGATAGCTGTACAGCCATTTTGGATGAAAAAGCATTGTTTATATGCTTTTTAGGCTCAGAAAATTAGCCATGTAGCATTTTGGGGCTCAGAAAACTAGTTATATAGCCTTTTTGGACTCAGAAACTTACAGTGTGAGCTTAGAAATGCTGTACAATTGTATTTTCTGAGTTCCAAAAGGATGAAGATATACCTAACCATTTTCTTGACTAAAAAAACCAAATGCTATTTTAAGTCCGAAAAGGCTAAGTAGCTGTGTTTGTGAGTCCAAAAAGGGCTATATAGCTAATTTTCTGAGCCCGAAAAGGCTATATAACAGTTTTTACGAAGTATTTACAAGCTATCTACCGATTTTTGGTTTTCATTCCTCTGCAACTTTGAACCTTGCGTACCTAGGGTCTAAAAACAGGCAATTTTTCGAAAAAATACATTTTAGAATTGAATACACTTCCACTTTGACCTCAAGAATCACATTTTAATATGTTGGCAAAAACGCATGTTATGACCTATGTTTACCATGTGACCGTTTCCGAATTTCACCCCCCTGGCCATCCCTGCCTTGCCCGTCTATGCTATGTACGTACCTAAATAGAGCCTCGATGCTCAATTGGTATCGCATCTACCTCTGAACGCACCGACCCGGGTTCGACACCAACTTGAGTCGTAGTTTTTCACGGGTACTCAGGTCAACCCCGCCTTTCATCCCTCCGGGGTCGTTCAATGGGAAGCTGCGCTTGTGTGGCGGAGGCAAAACCTTGGGAGTAGCTACCCCTCGCGGTATTCAAGCGAGAAAAGACATGGATCGGGTGAGAAGAGGAACTAAACTTTAAGTGAAAAAGTCCGATTCGGACCTTTGAATTTGGAACTGCTTAAATAAAAAGAGAAAAATGAACCTGAGTCAAGTCAGTCCTCAGGTGCACGGCAGCCGAGCAATCGACAATAGGAATAAATATTGTAAACATGCTCAGACACTGCAGAGTCAGCAATGATTTAGTGACGTCATTGGGATCCAATCCGGGCAATATACCGGACATTGTAGAAATTGCATGTGACCTCAAATCGCCGCGTTTCTCGTCGCGAACCATTGGAAGGATTACTGTGCCCAATGTCTTCAGCGACTGAAGTAGACGGTGAGGTTCGGTCAATGTTTCTAACGACGAGTAAACCCTTAATTAAGCAAACGATTACCTTTTTAATGAAATAAAATTTAAAAAAATTCAAAATGAAATTTAGAAGAAAAAATTGAAAAGAGCTAAAAAATGAAATTAATCGAGCACTTATAGTGCTGGCCTCTAGAGAAACCAGTCGATTTGTAATCTGAAAAAAACCACCCCTTTTTTCCATAACCAAAAGAGATGACTGATGATATTACACTGGCGAACAAACTATGCTATGAGGATTGCAACTGACCCATGATCTCTTTCTGGATCATTCAAAAACTTGAGATATAAACTTGTCGAAAAGTTCCAGAAAATTGCCGTTTTTATGATTTTTTAAAGCATTTTTGAGGGTCAGTATTTCTAACCACTGTTTTTTTTGTACGAGACAAAGATTTTGAGGCTCGTACAAAGATTTTCGGAGCCATCTTTGTACAATGTACAAAGACTTTTTGGGGCAAAGTAATAGTAATTTTAACGTTTTTTGGAGTATTTTTTGGCAAAATTTCTAAAAAATATTCGGCGCTTCGCGCCGAGTATCATAATTACATTCTATTTAGCTCCAGGCACGGGCATTAAACACTCCAAAATCTATCTTTAAGCATCTTTGTACAGATTGAAGCATCTTTTACATCTATTTCCACTGTTTTATAAAGATTTTATGCAGAAAAAAGAATTATTAATCAACTGTGCACTGTTTTCTGCCGTTTGAAGATAAAATTGACTCTTTTATCTTTGCGTTGCATTAAATTCATAAGTAAATTGGTGTCTATTATGAGATTCAGTCAGCACATTGCAACCGCTTATTATTTATAATTGTGTAACACAAGTTATTTTAACTAAGTGAATCGAATTTTATGTGTAATTTCAACCTAAGACTCATGAAAATTTTGGCGTTTCGGGCCGAACTAATATAACCAGCTGAATTTAGGACAAAGTTACACCTTTTGCGAAGCGTGCGGGTCACGGATAACAATCTAGTAGTATGTAAAAATGAGTACATTCAATTGCATATCTATACGTATGTACAAAAAAATTTTCGCTCGTACAAAGACTTTTCCGGGGATCTTTGTACATGTACAAAGAGGCTCGTACAAAAAAAAAGTGTGTCTACCCATATACATACATATTTGCTGGAATTTTTTATGTTTTCACGTTAGACTACCTAGCAAACTAATGCCAGTAAAAATTTAGTTGTCCTTTGTCATCCACATAGCTAAAGTATACCTTCAAAGTAAAACCTAAAAAAAACAAGTTGTAACCTAAGAAAACCAGCGCCAATTTTTACAAAACTTAGCTTGAATGTGCCTCGTAGCACCTTACATGATGCCTCATATTTATTTTACACAGAAAAAATGGGAATCAACCTAAAAGAAGCACTGTAATCTAAAAAAAGACTAATAATGAGTAAACGTTGCCATGGCAACGAAATTACTTTTTATCAAGTTGCATAATTTTGCACTAATTTTTTGCAGAGGATGTATAAGAGATTTACCTAGAGTTGTTTTTATCACTTGAAGACTTTATTTGTGAAATTTTTAGATTTTTTAATAGAATTCAGAAAAAAATTATTTTTATACAAATGTGATAAAATAACGTAAATAACGCAAAAATGGATTTTTTCAAAAAATATGATCATGTAAGGTCAACTAACTGATTTACGCTGCAAACCACGCACTTCGCATAACATTTTGGGGAGTGGTTTTTTTCAGTTCCCATGGTTTTTTTACCTCCCGAATGGAATTTGCTTTTTTTTATTATTTTTGACTTTGATCGATTTTTCTCAAAGACAAACGGGATCTATGAAATAAACTAAGTGGCGAAAGATGGAGCACCGACGGGAGATTGCTCTGTTTATATAAGTTTCTAGACTGGGGTACTGGCACAATGAATATATGCAAAAAACATGAAAATTGGTTTTTTAGAGGCCATAACTATACGCGCATAAGATTTCCCTGAATGTAAAGGTATCACGACTCTACGGAGCTGTAACTATAATCACTGGTTTTTGAGCGATTTATGTACAACATCCACTCGTATTCATTTTTACCAACTTGTGAAACCGCAATCTCTGAATTTTATTTGAAAAACCCATCACATTTCCAAAAACGTATCCATTCAGCGTCATTTATATGTATTAGCTATCAAATTTGGAACTTTAGGACATAAAATTGGCAAAAAAACAACCATAAATGTCCATTCCTATATTTTCTCAAATATTCTGGGCGGACCAAGCCGAGCCTTTTTAGAACCGTTCCGCCTGGTGCTCGAGTTATAAACATTGCAAATCCGTCACAACTTGTCATATACATAACAGCTTTATCTTTAGAACACACATTCCCATAGGGAGGGTGAGGGGTCCGAGACTTGAATCCACCTCAGAGTCCGGGACTTGAATCACTGTCGGACGATTTCAAGCTAACAAACATTTTCTGCATGAGTTTTGTGTACAAAAGCAGCGAAGGTATTAAAGATTTTTCGGCGCTTCGCGCCAATACATTTCTGTTTCGTTTACCCATAAATTACCTAGAATGAACTTAAAATGATCTGAAAAGTCAAAATTTTCGACGAATTCTTATATTTTTTTACTTACAAGAGTGATGAAACTAGTCAGAATGGGACAAAAAGTAATTAAAAATGCAGATTCCCACATTAAAACATGCTATATAGGATGTTTTAGCCATTTTTCGTATTTGACCAACAAAAAAGGCTAAACTCTAAATTTAGTGGTTCTAGATTTTGGGATTTAACCCCCTTTGAACTTTCGACCTTAGGAAACTATATATACTTTAGAACGTTTGTAAACAGAACAAGGAAAACTAACCAAACGAAAATTTACTTTCAACAAATATTCTAGATAAAGTTAAATCAAAATACATATGAAAATATATCGAACTCGCGAGTCCGACCCGTAGTTCTGAGGGAGAAAGGACCAGATGAAAGTCCAGTTTAGAATAAGATTGAGAGGCGTGGAATTTTTAATTTCAAACACACCTGGGCAACGCCCCATATCGGCCCATCACCAGGACGAGCCGAACCAAAAGTTGGACGGGCGGGGCGAAGGGGTAACTTGGACGGGGCTGTTTTGTACAGGGAGAAGATTTTTTGAGATAATTAAAGGAAATGGTAGATACAGTATATCATGATCAGTTTGCAAAACATATACACGAACCATCTTATTATACTGTTCGACACATTTTCCATGGATGGACCCACTTTTTTCAGTGACTGACCCACTGATTAAGCTGAACGACCCACCTTTCTCAGGCACGGACCCACCTTTTTTCAGGGACAGACCCACCTTTTTCAGGGTCTAGGACTCACCCACCCTTTTGGCTGGAAGTTGGACGGGGCGAACGATCAGCCATTGCCCAGGTATGATTTCAAAGATAATTAAATCAAGGAACTGTAAATGTGAACTTTGAACTTAAAATCGAGGGGAACTATTCGAGTTCATCCCTTTTAGGTGTTGCACAAGGCCCATTATTTAGCAAAAGAGCAGATGTTAGTCCAAATATTATTAAAAAAAGGATTGGACAGGTAGCCCATTTTAACTTTCAACGAGCTATATAGCTTTAAATTATTTCAAACAGTTTATGAAATTTCGACGTTTTGTTTTTTATAAACTCCTTGTCTTCTTTGTTTCAGAATCCTTTACTTTTCAAGCACGGGCGGTATTACTGTATTCGGAGACAGCTGTGATAAATAACGCAAGCAGTTGACGGCCAAATCAGACCGGGTTTTGCAAAACATGCCTGTCAAGGCGCATGGCAAAAGCGATCGTACAAATCGTTCAATATCCTACAAAATAAAAGATAAATATGCATTAGAGGCTTAAACTCAGACCTCGTTCATGTGCATTTGCTGGTATTTTTATTGTTTGCTTGTCGATCACTTTTTTGTTTTTATGCGCGAGGATTTTATGTTTGTATAAATACGTACAATTATTTAAAACAAGCTAATCAACGTATATATTAAAACTATTCATTAACGTGAAAAATTTCGCTCAAATAGCCCGGCATAACGCGCTGAAAATTTCGTGAATTTTATGGTAAGAACGAAGCTGGAAATCTATATATGTATGTAAATGCGTGAGTTTTGTACAAACAATGTGCGTGTGTCTAAAATAGTAGTGTAGCTAGCTGGCCTTCTGAATCGAGGGGGAAGGACGAAAATTTTAAAGTAGGATATCTCCACAACTATTCGCAGATAGGCAAAAATAATCGTATTTTTAAGCTTTTCTCAGCTATATATCTACATATTAAAGGAGGAAAAATTTTAAAAAATTCAACTTGATTTCAATTATATTATATAAATACATATAATGTACATATTTGGATGAATAAGGTGCGAAGCGGCGAAAAATTTCGGGCTTATTAGCTCAAAAATTATGCTAAAATCTATTCTAGCGGTATTCAAGATACGCTTCAAGAATTCTCAATTTATCCTTTGGGGGACCCTTGAAAATAGTATTCATACTTCCAGTTTTTTTTTGTACGAGACAAAGATTTTGAGGCTCGTACAAAGATTTTCAGAGCCATCTTTGTACACCGTATAAAGACTTTTTGGGGCAAAGCGATAGTAATTTTAACGCTTTTTTGAGTATTTTTTAGCAAAATTTCAAAAAATTACAATCTTTTAGCTCCATGCGCGGGCATTAAGCACTCCAAAAATTAATCTTTGTATAATTTCAAGCATCTTTGTGTATACTTAATTATGTTTCACATCTATCTCTACTGTTTTATATAGATTTCATGCAGAAAATAAGAACTATTTGGCAACTTTGCACTCTTTTCTGCCGTTTGAAGATAAAATTCACTTTTTCATCTTTGTGTTGCCTTGAATTCATAAGCAAATTGGATCTAATTTGAGATTCAATCCGCAAATTGCAATCGCATTAATATTTCTGATTGTGTGACACAAGTTATTTTAGTAGTTTTATGTGCAAATTCAACCAAAAACTCATAAAAATCTCAGAGTTTCGCACCGACCTAATATAACCAGCTGAATTGAGGACGGAGTAACACTTTTTATGAAGCAAGCGGGTCGCGGATAACAGACAAATAGTATGTTAAAATGTATATATTTAATAGCATATCTATACAAATATTATATGTACAAAAAATTTTTCGCTCGTACAAAGACTTTTCCCGAGATCTTTGTACATGTACGAAGAGGCTCGTAGTGATCGACCGGGGCCCCGGCCCCGGCCCCGGCAATCCCCGGCCATTTTTCAGCATCCCCGGCCCCGGCCGGGGCAAGGTCAAAAAATGGCCGGGGCCGGGGAAAAATTTAGTGTAATTCGTATTTTGTACAGGCTGTGATACTGGCACTTATTTATCAATGAGCAAGTGTTAATTTTGAGAACTGTACTGATTAGACCATATGTATACTTACTTAGTCCTTGTCATAAGTTTTCTACTGTGTATAAATGAGCTTTTAATGAATGAATGTTCAGGAAAATCTGCATATTTTCGATTCCTCCACTTAACTTATTTAAACTGAATGCTACTTTTAACTCATTCATTCATAGCTATGGCTAAAAGATTTAGAGTTGACAAATACGTTCTATTTCTAGTTAGAAATTGTACGTTTTTAACAAACTATTTCTACAAAAAACACTTTTACATTCATTTGAATGGGAACCGTGTGCTTTAAAACGCGTTTCCTGTGTAATAGTTATTAGGACCGAGGTTAATTATAGGCGAATATAAACTACGCTGCAGAATCGCGTCCGATCCGATAAACTAAATATGTCTCAAATAGTTTCCTAGGGTCCAGAGTTGAGGGAGGGGTGAAATCCCAAATTGGAGGACCAGAAAATTAGTGGCAAAACAGGGTCTTTTGACTTTTAATTGTATATTTTAGCTAATTTCTGAGTTTCTAACGCCAAGTATTACTAAAATTGTATCAAAACGGCGCGAAGCGCCTAAAAATTTGACATTTCTGCATTCTAAATTTAAATTTTGCCATTTAAAAGATGTATAGGACAGACAATTTATCATATCGGAGGGGAATGCCGAAAAATTTTTGGAATTTTATACCTTTTTACAGTTTTTATCTTCCCAAAAATCTTTGTTCGTGTACAAAGATAGTCCTGGTCTTTGTACATCGGGAAAAATCTTTGGCGAATACAAAAAACACTCTTTTGTATATGCAAATTTTTGTATACTTTAATATGGTACATTAACGATTTCAGTGTGGTAGTAGAACATAGTTTTTCGACCTTTAGTAGTGTATTTGGCTAATTTTTGGGTTCCTGAATATTTGACATTTTTCCATTTTTCCATTCTAAGCGCAGTGTTGCTTATTACAAGATTTAATTCGCATATTACAATTTTTGTAATATTTCTCATTTTTGTAGTACAAGTTGTTTTAGCTTTCTCAGTCGAGTTTTATGTGTGAATTCCATCAGAAGCTCATAAAAATTTCGGCACTTCGCGCCGAAATTCAGGCCGAATTATCACATTTAGAAGCACGGTCTTTTTGTATTCGGGGAAGATTTTTGCTGATGTACATAGACGTTTCAGGACCGTCTTTGTACATGTACAAAGATTTTTGAAGAACAAAAACTGTAAAAAGGTGTAGAATTCCTTATTGAAAATTCTACCATTTTAAAGATTTTCAAAGGAGGAGTAAGCGGCTGCAAAAATGGAGCCGCTTACCCCCTTCCCCTGAAAATAGCCGAGGAATATACATGTGACAGAGGATTTGGGCCATCCCCCATCTCCGCTTTGAAGCCCCGAACTTCCTTGAAAGTCAGAAAATATTTAACCACCCTCCCCCATTTTTTGGCGAAAGCCTGTGCTTTTTTGGCTATTTTTATGTGTTTTTACCATTTTTGATCTAGTCGCTAACCCCCTCCTTCTAAAAATGGCGCGGGACCCCTACCCTAGATTTCCAGCCGTTACATGTAGGTATACTGAGGGAACCTCATAAAATTTTAAGCGATTACATGCATGTTTTATAGTGATAGTTTATCTATTTACTCTAGCTCACATAATAAAATAATGTATCACTTCGTGAAATTCTAATAGTTAGGTACACTTTAGCCATACTAAAAAATTAAGTTCAAAAAATTCAAGAGGTTTTCACCAAAAATCGTCTGACAGTGACTTGTGTCTTGGACCCTGAGGGGGTAATACCCTCCCCCATATGGGAATGTGTGATGTCTCATTTATTACATCCAATACCTATTGCATCCAATTGCTACAGCAGCAGTAGCCGTAGCTAAGATTCGAATGATACAGAGTGTGCTAATAGCAGCGACATAGACCTTATTGATGATTCAGACAATGAAACACTAGACTAAATTTGTTTTTTGTGACATAAATAGTAATAAAACTTGATATGAAAAGCCATTTACTACTGAATGGAGCAATCGCTCATTATTTCTTTCCTATGCCTCCCACCCCAAGTATGTGTCATGCAATAATATTTTCCTTGTCTGACTCCGGCCAGCCCCGGCCCCGGCCCCGGCCCGGGCCGGGCCGGGGATTTGTTTCCAGCCCCGGTACCGCCCCGGCCCCGGCCAAAAAAGTCGCCCCGGTCGATCACTAGAGGCTCGTACAAAAAACAGTGCATACTTCCGAAATTTTCGAGGGGACTGTTCCCCTTGTCCCTCCACAGCTACGCTCCTGATCTGAAATAGGCCCGAACGAGCTCTCTGGTCCAATTTATTAATAACAAGGAGAAATTAGCTTCGTATGTAAGTTGATAACAAGACAAGAGTCGCTGATGTTCAGAAACAAAACTCAAAAATGCGAACGCTAAGTTTAGTGTGTACATATGCATGTACATAGCTGCAAACTTGCAAATGCTTCTGAGAAAATGGTTCAGTTTTCTGAGTTTTTTTTAAAGTTTTCTCTACAGATACCTACATTTACTATACAGATCCAAAAAACAACGCATTGTCTTACCTGTTTTGAAACGATAAGCTCTTAACATCTTAAACAGCTTTTAATTATAAAAATAAGTAAAGAGTACGGCATACTTCATCAGTAAGCTTAAATTGCTCCGGTATGGGCGTATGCCAAGTGGGCTTACGGTAGCGCTCAATGTGGATTCGTTTACACAATGTAAACGGCAGACGCTGCATAAAATCCAGTATGCCAGCTTGCCAACTGTTAAATAGCAATGTGATTTGTAAAACAATTATGCATGTAGCTTACATCATAATCCTACAGCGAATGAATTCCACTCGTTTTTGAGCGAAATATTAAGAAATAGCCAAACAGAAGTGATAGAATCATGTAAATGAAAAACTAATGAACCAACAAGACAAAAGTTTGCCGAGGGTCTAACGGATCGTGTTTTCCGACATCCTCCAGCACATGTATATAACAGAAGAATATAGGATTTCGATTTTTTTTAATTTTGATGATTTTGCAACCCAAAATCGGTCATTCCCATCCCTTACATACGTATCCTACCCCCAAACCGACTTCTCAGCATGAAAACCTGTATTTTCTGGGAGAGGGGGAGGAAAATTGCACGGTTCTTTGGCACCACGCCAACAAGAGTTGCCCCGTGCTAATGGAAATTTTGGCCATTGGCACGACGTGCTAACGAATACGAAGACGTTTTTGGTAAAAGTGCAGTAAGTTTAAAGCTTGTTGACGTATTTTTAGCAAAAATTCCAAAGAAATTTTCGGCGCTTCGCACCCAGTGTCTTACTTACTGATTATTTAGCCTCAAGCGCGCGATTTAAACACTCCACCATTAATCTACATGCATATATACAACCTTATAGATCTAGCGTTCCTCTCACCTACTTGTTTAATGATTTCTAGCACATAATAAATACTTTGTGACAACTTTACACTGTTTTGTTGTTTAAAGACAGAATTAGCTTCTATATGTTCCTTCGTCATTCAATTCATAAGCACAATGAAGTTGTTTGAATATTAAATTAGCATATGGCAACCGCTTTATCATTTTTGATAATGTAATAGGTACAAAGCTTTCAATTTCTATGTTTTTCGAGCATTATGAAGCCAATAATTGTGATGTAGCAAGAAGTTTCTTGATTTATTTAAATCTAGAAAAAACATTGATCAAGAAAAACATTAATCTGTAGAATATCATGGCATTCTTGAACAGCTAAATTCAGGCCCGTATTCAGGGGGGCGGGGCTGCCCCCCCGGAATGGGAACTGGAAGCTATAAATTCGACTGTTCCGAATACAGAAACACGTCTTATTACATAAACATACGTATAAATGTAAGAAGACGCGTGGCGTCAAAATTCCTGATGCGCACTTCTGAGAAAACCATTCATTTTCAAGCTGTGACACTAAATAAAATTACATGCTGAGAAAAATTATTGCAGACTCTGAAATTGCGCGATTTTGGAATAGAAAACGCTGCTTTTCTAGAGAAGTTCATCAATAGTGCTCTTCCATCGTACCTCAGGCAGCATGCATGACGCGGTTTTTGATGGAAGGTAAAATATGTATAATATATACAGCCAAATCTCCATATTATTTCTGATTGAGATTTCCATACTTCGAATTGAACTTACATAGTTCAGAAAAATCCTAACAACTAATGAATTCGATGGTTGCCTAACATATATGCACATAGGGAGGGTTGTGAGGGGGTATTACCTTCCGATGAAGGGGCCAAAAATTAGGTAATATCTAGCAATTTGAGCCAAGAATATTGTATTTCAAGTGATTTTGACGTAAAAGAGCCAAACACTCAATTTACTATCGAATAACCCCGGATTTTACCCCTCCCTGAACCCAAAATCTCGATTATACCACCCCCTGGCCAACCTGACCTTGTGCATCTATGTTGCCTAACCAAACCACTGAATGCAGTCGTGCTGCGCGATAAGCACGAAATGATTGGTGGAGGAGCAGATTATCAATTGACACCGGATAATTTGTCCATATCTTTGAGAAAAATAGAAGAAGCAATAAATTACAAAGTCTGGCCTTAGTTTTCTCAGCATTCAGCAAAAAAAATCAGGTTTCTTCTATTTATAACAAAAAATACTGAATTTCATGAGTGCAACTCAGAATTTAACGCTCAAATTTATGAAAAGATAAATAGCCAAGTATCACAGATGTTTTATAAACTTCTAAGCTTTTCCAGCAACAACTAAACGGTCATGCCTGTGCATGCCTTGAGGCAACTACACAGTTCTAAGCTTAATCACAATCAGCTCACTTAATCTTCCCCATAGTTTCCCAAGGTCGGAAGTTCAGAGGGGGTGAAATCCCAAAATTTGAGACCACTTAATTTAGATTTCTAGCCTTTTTTGCAGGTCAAATGCATTTTTAACTTACTTTTTGTCCCATTTTGACTACTTTCGTCACTCTTGTAAGTAAAAAATATAATAATTCATCGAAAATTTTGACTTTTCAGATCATTTTAACTTCATTCTAGGTATTTTATGGGTAAATAATACAGAAATGTACTAGTCGGCGCTAAGCGCCGAAAAATTTTTAACATCTGCGCTGCTTTTGTACCCAAAAATCATTGCAGAAAACGTTTGATAGCTCAAAATCGTCCGACAGTGATTCAAGTCTCGGACCCTGACGTGGGGGTAATACCCCTCACCCCCCTTATGGGAATGTGTGATCTTCCCACACTGTTAATATAGAACGAACATCATAAATTAAGAACAAGTATACATAATATGCAAAATACTTAAAACGATGATACAGAATGGAAGAAATTTTAAATGTATAAATTTTCAAAGGGGGTGTTATCTCCACCTCAGGAGGGTCAAAGATCCAAATCACTGTCAGGTGATTTTGTGCTATCGAACATTTTTTGCATGATTTTTGGGGACGAAAATAGTAAAGATGACAAAAATTTTCAGGCGAAATATAGAAATTGCTGTTCTATAATAAAATGCGTAGAACAAACCTTGAAAGGTCTGGAAAAAGTCATAATTTTCGACGAATTCTTATATTTCTTAACAGTAAAAGTGATAAAAAACGTCGTTTTTAAATGTGAATTTTCAATTTTGTACCTATATACATATCTTATCTATGCTTTTCTACAATAATGCGTTGACAAAAATAGATTGAAAAGCATATCTGGGCTATACTTCATTTCGGCCCTGGGCCGAGCTATAAAAGATGAACGGAGCGAACAGGGTCGTTTGAAGCTGGCTATTTTGCACAGTAAAACTTAAAAATTCCACCTTTAAACCCGGGAAACGAGTTTTCGAAGATGAAAACCAACTTTTTGGACTGAAAAAACCAGTTTTGGACATAAAAACCACTTTTTGGGTCAGGATAAGCACATTTCAAAGCAGAAAAATCACTTTCTGGAGCTAAACAACAACTTTTGAAAGATGGACAACTAAATTTTCGACCAGAAAAACCGCTTTTCAAAGCTGGATAACTTCTTTCTAAATCTAGGAAACCACCTTATACACTGATTATTGGACAGATACTTTGTGAATCAGAACAACCAACATTTTTTCATTGAAGGGTTGGGCAGTAAAATCTGCCCGGCTATTTTTAGCGGGATGGGGGATAAATGACTCAAATTTTTGGTAATGATTCCAATTTTTGGTCAAAAATAGCAACAAAAAAACACCTAAAAATGGCCAAAAAAACGCAAGTTCTGGCCAAAAATGGGTGGTCGCATATTTGCTGACTCTGGGGGGATGGGTGAACGATCAACTTTGAAAGGGAGACCCCGCCCTCGTGCTACATGCATGATCGCCTCAGTAAGCCGTAACCCGTGTCTGCCATGACACGTGATATTGCATTTGCTACATAAGTGCAAACTCGTGCATATTGAAAGAAAATTCGAAAAAGGATCATTCCGATTTCATTCATATATCAAACTGTACCTTCCTATATTCGAAGGATGCACGTAGGATTCAAGCGCTGAAAATAACTGATCTAGTCGGTCTTGCACAATGCTTTTGTTACCCATGCAACTGACTAAAAAACGACATATTACGGACGAATCGACACAATTTTCATTGAAGCCGATCTCAATTCTTTCGCCACCAGCTCCTCTGTCCGCTAGAGCGAGTTTAAAGCTCCTGGAAAATTTGAAAACTCGCATTCTTCATACAAACAATAAACCCGCATGGCATGCAGATGCTAGAATAGGAAACACATAAGAGTGACGATACATGGGTGGCCGCCCCCACCCCCATCTTGCCCGTACAAAAAATTTTGGCAGGTAAGATAATGCACGGAAGGATAAGAAAGAAAATCGTCAGATTCTCGGCGCTTTGCGCCATATGTGAAGTATTTTCTATAATTTTGCCCCGAGTGCGTCCAAAAATGGCACATTACACAGCCTATTTTGAAAAAAACACTTTTTTCGGAAAGTTCGAATTCAATGAGCTTAACGGATAGACCGTGTTGAAGAACGTCGGAAGATGCGGTTTTTACGAGCTATCCCTACGAAATTTCCGAAATATTAACCAATTTACTTTGGGTCCGCCCTCCTGACCGGATCCTGCATACGGGCCTATATGCATGTGTAGAATAGAATGTATTCTAAGATCAAAACAATAAATATAAAGAAATATTGCTATCTGAAAAGAAAGTTTGAATATCTGATTTTGACCTGTAATATTGCGAAAAAATATAACTGTGTCATTTTAGATGTCCTCGATCAAATAAGTGCTCATCGAAAAGTAAATCTATGAGAATGTGGAGTGAAATAATAATCTAATAATCTTAAATAAAGCACAGGCCGCACCATATTATTTTAATAAGTTTGCAAAACAAAATAGATAAAAAATTAGCAAGAAATGTGCAAATTGATTGAAAATAAAAAAATACATCCGCTCAAGTAGTGTTAGAATTTTTGTTTTTTTGTGCTGCTATAAGTTTTGCAGTACAGCAGATAAAATGATCGTATGTATATTGACAAAAATATAAATAGGCAGAATCGTATTGAAGGGACTGGAGGTAAAATAATGTACGGCAAGATGGAAAAATTGCATATATTTCTTATGAAATTTTGAAATTATTCTCAAGCGAGACCAAAACACGACACTTTAAATGCAACACTAGAAGAATGAAATTTTTTACATATGTAAGTTCGAATTTTATGATCTTACTATAGCCTGTTGAAAAGCTTCGGGGAATTTGGTTTTTAATAAATATGTATCCCAAAAATGCACATGATCAGGGTGGTCAGAGAGGGGAATCCTGAATTTTCACTACAGTAACCTGCGTTTGTGAGATTGTATGTTGTGCCGAAATTCCTTGAAAATACTCTACTGTATGCCTAAATCCCTCGACAGCACCTAACTTCTGGGTGCTCCAGCAGAGGTAATATTCCCCTCTCATCCCTCCCTATGTGCATGTATGATGTGTATCCCAACAAAGTTTTCGAAATACAAACCAATTCATACGGGCCTGCCTACATTACGTTTACTTACTAAAGATGGTAAAAATGATGGTCGAGCAGAACAAGCAGCATAATGTTTATATACAGTACCACTAAGCCAAAGGTCATTCATAAAGTAATCACAAATCCAAAATTAAACCATGTACACCCAAATTGCTTTTGCAAAATTTACTTGCAAGGAAGCTGTATTTCATAGATGCACACGGTCAAAAGTTCTGGGAGGGGAGGGTAAACCGGGTTTCCTTGGGGGAAGGCGGGGTAAATGAGTATTCTTTTACCAATTTAATGTTAAATATTGACAAATTTTAATACCTAATCCGTTTTATGTATTTCATTCTTCATGAACATTAATGATTAAATTTTCTTGAAAACAGTAACGATAAGGGCGATTAAAAGAGCTGCAACATTAAAAATATATAAAATGGAAGAAAATTGTCTGAATGAATTAATTTGACAGTCTACTGCTCGACAAATTAGTACTTGTTCCTGAAACTATAGTGTTAAACGTGATTAAACGCCTTTTAAATCTTTTGGTTAATACTGTAAAACTAACTTGAACTTAACTGTTAAATAAGTTTATAAACGTACCTAACTTCATATATCTTCCACAATATCTCACAATAAAAGCTAAATGTCTTCCCTTAATCTGCTAAAATTTTTACCGTAGAAAGGCAATAAATTACAGAATTATTCTCACCGCAATAAACGATTAAACACGTCGTCCATATACTGATCAAAAGTCACATAACCCGTGTTATCTTCGGCCAGGCGTGTGAGCAAATCGAGCAAGCTCAATTCCCACTCAGGATCATTTTTCACCTTGAAGAACCAATAAGTCACTTCGGGTAACCAAACTCCCCAGCCAAATTTAACGTGCTCTTCGGGACTGAGACGAGTTGGCAGAAAAAGATTCAACAGGTGACACGCTTTGGTGAAACTGGTGTCCCAAACGCACATCAATGGACGACATTTGGCCAAAATTTCGTGAGTTGACTCAAGTCGAAAATAGATTCGAGCTCGTGCGATTAGAGATTCCAAGGACTTGCAAACGTCTCTGAAAAGATAAATTGAAGTAAATCATGATGAAATTCTGAATTTCGAGCGTGTTCATCCGGCTTGCTGCATTTTTTCTAAGCGTGGCGAAGTGTATAGCTATGCTAGCATATACTACTCGTCCCGAATGTTGACGCTTTAATGCGCTTCAGAGTATGACAATAGGGCCTGTTAAAAGATATATGTTTAACCCGTCGGTCCTATTTCCGCCCATGCATTATCAACATGTTAAGCATATATCGTTTAACAAGCCCTACCATCATGTGAAGCATATTATAGCGTCAACATTCGTGGCGAGCACTGTACATGATCTCGAGGGGGAGGGGGTTCGCCCCCTAAAAAATTTCACCCCGCAGAAATGTTCCACCCCACCCAAATTAGCGATTTTTTAAAAGATTCCAAAATTTTTAAAATTTCGTATAAAAGGTGCTTTTATAAGGGGTTTTAGCTATCTACATGCGCAAAAGTGTGGAATTTTCGGCGCTTCACGCCATATATTCATGTTTTGACTATATTTTGTTTAATTTGTTCGATTTTTTATGAATTTTTTCCGGAATTTTTTTATTTTTATGCTCAAGAAAGATAGAGCATCGCCAGAAACGCCAAAAAACGATGCTTTTGACGCGTACCCACCATTTTTACCCCCCAAAAACGCACTTTAGAATTTTACCCTCCCTGAATTCCCATGCTGTGCATGTCTGATAGCTAGACAAGTCTTCACTGCATGCTTACATGTATTAAAGGACATCGGCAAAACTCATGATAGACTCAATGTGACAAATGCATGCAAAAACGACTGAACAGCGAATATTTCCATAGAAAACGCTGATTGAAGTGGCAGCTCACATATTATTTTGCCCATGATTTATTCTATTTTACATTCACGCTTAAAATTAGAAATGTAAAAATAAGAGCCACTTACATGCATATGATATTGAAATCTGGTTCTTACTGCTTACTGCTTAGATAATGTACATATATACCGGTCCGCATTTAGGGAAGAGCAGCCGCCCCTCCGCTTGGCTGGATTTGTTATTGATTTTATGTATCTCTGAACTAAAACGCGCCCAAAATTGTGTCAAAAATAAATGGTTTAAAATCATACAATAGCATGAAGGTCATAGGGGTACATATTACCCCCTTAACTTTAAAAAAATGATAACTAGCTACATACATATGTACATCCATGCACACGGTCAAAAATTCGGAGGGGGTGAACCTAGTTTCCTTGAGAGGAGAGGGGGGGTAACTAATCTTTTTCTATGGCTAATTATGGCGCTAAACTAATGAGTTCATGTTGATTTTTTTACATGGTTTTGTCGTTCCTTACCCCCCCCTAGGTCACAACCGGTAAAATGCTTTAATGCGTCGTATTTTAATCTTCTTGAACATTCGTGATTGAGTTTGCATGAAAACAAATGATGAAAAGAACGATGAAATGATTTGGACTGTCAAATATGGACAGAATGATGGACAAAAAGTGTCCGAATGAATAAATGGAAAAGAGTACTACTCAAAAAATACTTAAGCTTATACTGCTGGACATTGTTTGGCGCTTTCATAATCCCAACAATATGTAGGTTTTGGTCCGCAAATGGCCTGAGGGGGTATGCCTTTCAAAAGATGAGGTACCCCCATGCCCCTCACCCAGTGTGCATGTGTGACAACCTATGAAGCCATTTTGGCCGAAAAAGCATTGCCATGTAGCCTTTTTTAAGCTCAGAGAACTAGCTATATAGCCTTTTTATACTCAGAAACATACCGTTTGGTTTCAATACAGTTGCTTTTTTGAGTTTCAAAAGGATTTAGAGCCATTTTCTTGACTTAAAAAAGGCCAAATATCTATTTTTAGTCGAAAGAGGCTTAGCTATGTTTCCAAATTTAAAAAAGGCTACGTGTTTGCCACAAACGCTCGAAATCGATGCTTTTAAAACGATACCATCTTTTTTCACTGTAGAATCCTTTGTTACAAAGCAATTAGCTATCTCCAATTTTTCTAATTTTCACCTTTCCCTGAAAGTTTTACCTTGCGCAAATATGTTTAAAAGTCGAAATTTCTAACAAAATCGATCGATTTCTATACTTCCTGTGTAAAAAGCGATACGATGCAGTCGAAATGGGCGAAAAATGTTCAAAAACAAGTATTGTCACGCAAAAACGTATTATATAGGATATTTTAACCATTTCCGTCATTTGGCTAACAAAAAAGCGTAAGCACTAAATTCACTAGTCTGAATTTCTAGAATTTAACCCCCTGCCGACCCCAACCTTGCGCATCTATGCTCTAACCACCCTTTCCTTACCCATCTATGTTCCTGCTTTACTACTACATATGTTGTATATGTTTGTAATAGTTTTTGAGGTAAATTAAAAACCTTGTAATTCACAACCGTTTGACATATCCAAAACGGACTAGCTGTACAATCGGTCAAGCAAGCTACTATGTACATAACGCTAGAAGTCACATGTGTACAGGGCCGTATTTAGGGGGTGGGGACGGCCGCCCTCCCCCTTAGCCGTAAAAAAATTTGGAAGGTAAGGTAATGCACGGAAAGATGAGAAAATTGCGTCTGTTTGCTCGAAAATTGTCAGCAGCCCATGTAAAGTATTTTCTAAAGTTTTGCCTTACGAGCAAAAAATGACACTTTTGTTCTAAGCCAATTTTAAGAAAATAAAATTTTGTTAATCTTATGAGCTTAAATGATATAGCGTGTTAAAAAAGTCGGAAAATGGGGTTTTTACAAGCTATTGCTAAGAAACCCCGCTTGGCCGAATCCTGGATACGGGCCTGCATACGTAAATACATTATAAAGCATCAAGATGCCCAATAAAGATTTCGTAGGGGGGCAGAGATGTGTCAGTTAAAAACAAAATAAACTACACTTTTTCAATACAGCATACTTATGAGTAATGCTTCGACGCAAACGAACGCGAAACATGCCACGTTTCCGAAATCTTTTTTTGACCCTTGTCCTGCGACTAAATTACGAAATTTATTCTCAAAATCGCTTATACGGTGAAATGTTAAACTTAAAGAAAAGTGGTAATCACTTGGGTAATAGGAATAAGCCGTCTTCTTCCAAATTTTTATAAGTCAGATAGTCGTACAATTCATAGAGCGGCTTCCAATCAAGTTGCAAATCATCCCTGGTTAGCAGATTATCTTTTCTGAAATGAAATCGTAAGTTGAATAAAATGAACAGATGATCGAAATTCCAGGTGCTTAAAGCCATGGGTGCACAAGGTCAGGGTCGGTAAGGCGGAGGGGGGCAGTGTTTTATTGTACAAGGTCCGTTTTTACATTTACAAAGATGGTCCCCAAAAGTCTTTGTACATTTTGTACATGCAAATTTTTGTGTACCTACTATAATATGGTACAGTAGCGATTTTAGTAAGCTAAAACAGGGTTTTCCGATCTTTGGTAGTGTGTTTTAGCTAATTTATGGGTTTCTGACGCCAAAAATTACTAAAAATTGTCTAAAAACGGCGCGATGCGCCAAAAAATCAGAAATTTTTCCATTCTAAATGCAAATTCTGCCATTTTAAAGATATATAGGACAAACAATTACTCATTTCGGCGCGAAGCGCCGAAAATTTTTGGGAATTTTCCACCTTTTTACAGTTTTTGTCCTCCCAAAAATCTTTGTACATGTACAACGACGGTCCTGAAAAGTCTTTGTACATCGAGAAAAATCTTTGCCGAATACAAAAAAAACACTGAGGGGTATATAAAATCTCAGAAATCCAAAACAGTAAATTTAACGCTCACGAATTTTAGGTTAATTAAGCGACAGAAATGGTCAAAATAGCATATTAAACGTCTTTTCCTGGTAATTCCGCATTTTTAATCCATTTTGAATGCATCATTTCTACTTTTAGCACTCAGAATACAGAAATTAATCAATTTTTGGCCCTTTTGTGGGTTAAAAAAGTACCTCAGACTACTTTTGCACCAGCAAAATTTTGACATTTTTACTGCCTTTGACCTCAAAAATGATGCAAAAAAACGTTCCGTCAGCTCAAAATCGCCGAGCAGTACCTGTCTGGCTAACCCTTCAGCGGGGGGGGGGTAATGCCCCCTCACCCCCTTATGTGCACGTATGATTTAAGCAAATTTCTAAAACGGTAGGCCAAACATAATTCCAGAGACAAACAGATTAATTTCACTACAATCATTAAAAAAGACGGTATATGACGCTACACATATCCAGAATTTTCTAGATAGATCAGCGATAGATCAGCCGGCATAAAAAAGAAATTAAGGAACAAGAAAAACTTAAAGCCTCATAAAATATAGATTAGGATCATACTAGTCCTTGGGCATTAGGAGTTTCAACCATAAATGATCTTGTCGCTATTTTCCTGAAGTTTCTGAAAAATTCGTAGAAAAGGTGCTGTTCTAAGCGTTTCTGCTTACCCATACGCTCAAATTTCAAATTTTCGGCGCTACGCGCTACATAACTCATTTTTTGACTATGTGTGGTCCAAATTATTTGAATTTTCCTTTTAATTTTTTAAGGAAATTTCATATTTTATGTACTAGAAAGATAGAGCATCGTTAGAAACGCCGTTAAACGATATTTTTGACGCGTATCAACTATTGTTGGGCCAAGAAACGGCACTTTAAAATTTCATCCCCAGAATTCTCAAGCTAATCATGTCTAGCTTAGATGCACATGGTCAAAAGTTCTGTGAGGAAGGTAAACCGAGTTTCCTGGTAGGGGGGGTTAACGATTAATTTTTACGGCTATTTATGGCGCTAAAATCATGAGTTTACACTGATTTTTTAAAATATTTTTGTCATTCCTTACCCCCCCCGTCAAAACCCGTAAAAATGCTTTAATTCGTCATATTTTAGTCTTCTTGAATATTCGTGATTAAGTTTGCATGAAAACAAATGATAAGAAGAATGATGGAATGAATTTGACTACGAAACACGCACAAAATAATGACAAAAAGTGTCTGAATTAATAAGAGGAAAGAGTACTACTCGGAAAATACTTCAGATTATATATACTGCCGTGCATCGTTTGGTGCTCTTTTATAATTCCAACATTAGGTCTTGGTCCGCAAATGGCCTGAGGGGGTATGCTTTTCAAAAGTTGTAGTAGGGGATACCGCCCAGCCCATACCCCCAGTGTGCATGTGGTTTCAACCCATAGGTGCGCGAGGTCAAATTTTCAGGGAAGGGTGAAAATCAAAAACTTAGCGATAGCTAAGTGCTTTGTACAAAACGATTCTAAATCGAAAAACCATCCTTTTCGAGCATGTGACAAATATATAGCCTTTTGAACTCACAAACATAGCTTTGTAGCCTTGTCAGACTAAAAATAGCTATTTAGCTCTTTTTGAAGTCGAAAAATAGCTATAAATCCTTTTTAAATTCAAAAAAATTATTATATAGCATTCATACATGTAACGGCTCTAAATTTGTGGGGGCGGATCCCGGCCATTTCTAGGGGGGGGTTTAATGACCTCCAATTTTTGGCCAAAAAACGGCCAAAAAATTCGATTTTTTCCAAAACTCAGGGGGGTTAAAAATTTTCGGGCTTTTGATGGATGGGGTAAGCTCTCCCATCATCCCTGTTACATGTATGATAGCATTCCTGAAGTCGCACGGTATATTTCTGAGTCCAAAAAAGCTATGTAGCTAGTTTTCTAGGACAGAAAAATGCTATATAGCAATGTTTTTTTCGATCAAAATGGCTATATAGCTATCAATTTTTCGAAGCTCAGGCGGGAGTAATACCCCCTCCCACCCCATGCCCATGTATCATAGATGGGCAAGGTAGAGGTGGTCAGAGGGGGTGAAATCCAAAAATCGTCATGTAGTAAATCAGGTCCATTTGTTCTTGTAAAAAATCTCTGTGTACATGTACAAATGCGGTCCCCAAAGTATCATATGCATGTTTTAGGGTCTATAATATGGTACAGTAGCACCTTGTGCGCGGCAAACTGGTTCTTGACTCGTTCTAATAAACTTTCGCAATTTATGCGATAAAAAATACAAAAATTTATCAATCCGGCGCGATAATTTTAACACTTTTAACTTTTTCAGAAAGAATTTTCTGTCTTTTTCCATAATTACCTTGAAACTTGTACTGCCGCACCTTTCGTTTTCTTAAAATCGCCTGACAGTACTTTATTTTCCAAAACCCGAGGTAGGGGTAATACCCCCTCATCTCCTTACGCCCATGTGTACCATGTATGTTTCAATCCAGGCAACTGCTGACGCTACAGGATATTCAATTAACGGATGAAACTAGAACTTACTGTTTCAGAGATTTTCAGATGTTTCATAGTTCAACAAAGTATTACTCTTTTGCGGTGCAAAAGCCATTTTTGATCATACATGTACTGTTCAATTATATTTGATCATTTGAAAATTTTTTGGCTTCCTTCAACAAGTTCTGTGAACAAAGAGCATTGTCAGAAAGGACAAAAAATGATGTTGTTGACTTGCAACTATCCAGCATTTTCAAGTCTAAAAAGACATTTTAAATTAAAACTCAAAAGGTCTCTATCCGCCATGAATCTGCCATGCTGCAAAAACAAGGGTAGACAGAACTGTTGAGTTAGACCTAACCATAGATGCACAGCATGGCCGATGTGGAAGGGAGTCAGCCGGTCTGGGGGTCAAGAATTGAGCCTTTTCGGGCCAAAATAACCTCAAAAACTGGTATAAGCGCTAAAATAGCTTTAAACTACGTTGTTACATATAGAGCACGTTTGAAGAAATTTCAAATTTTCATCCGTTTATTGCCTTCATTTTGCCTCACTTTTCCGGTAATTTTTTCAATTTTTCCATTCTGGGGGCTAGGGATGTGCCGGTTAACCGGAACCGGAACGGGCTGGAACCGACCATTTTTTTGGAACCGGAACCGATCTTTTTTGGAGTCGATTATCGGTTTTTTTTAAAGTAAAGTTAAAAATCGAACTTCATAAAATTTAGTGAAGACATGAAGCAGCGATTCAATCTTTTATTACCCAAAAGTTTACAGATTAAGATTGAACATTTTAAAAATATGTACTGGGCCTAAAAAATATGAAGGAGTGAATAACGTATAAATATCACCGTTATCAAATCAAATAACGACGGCAGATGGTTTTAGGATAAAAATACACCAATTTACGAATTTTAATAAGCAAAGAACAGTGGAAACATAGTGCTCAATTGAATGAAAGATTGTACAGACAAAGCCAGACATGATATAAATTTTAATGAAGAAACACATAGATAATATTCAGTGATTTATAAGTAAATTGTCAACTATACGTAAAACTTGTTTGAACGAGCAGTTGCCAGATTGAAACGACCTCCTGAATAATTTATCTTTCGATTTTATCATCATATGTTCCCGTGAAGTCAGGCTATCAAGGGCGTACATACTTTAAAACAGGAACCGAGAACCGGAACCGACGGTTCTCTAGTTGAAGAATCAGAACCGGAACCGGTGGTTCCAACTTACGCAAGAACCGGAACCGAAGTTCTTGTTTTTCAAGAACCGGAAGCAGAACCGAATTTTTTGAAAAACCTGGAACCGGAACATCCCTACTGGAGGCCTAGACCTCCTCTCGACCACACCAGTATGGGAATTCTGGGAGGGGGTGAAATTTTAAAGTGCCTTCTTGGGCCTGAAAATAGCGGATACGCGTCAAAAACATAGTTTTTCGGCGTTTCTGACGATGCTCTATCGTTCTAGAGCATAAAAACACAACTAAATTTCGAAAAAAGTAGAATGAATTGAATAAAGTGTAGTAAAACATGAGTATATGGCGCGAAGCGCCTAAAATTTGACACTTTTGATCAAATAGGAGATAAAAACGCTTAAAAAGCATCTTTTCTGCGAACATTCAGGAAATTTTTGGAAACTTCTGAAAAATTGCGAATTTTCTGGGGGTGAAAAAAATGAAAAAATTTCTGAGAGTAAGGGAAAAAATTTTTCTGGGGAGGAAACCCCCACGATCATGTATGCTCTCAACCCCACACGTGCATATCTGGTTCTCACGTCACAATCATATGCACATATAAGAGGAGGGATGGAAGGGGACCCTCCAAAGTCGGTCGTCGCCCTTATCTCCCAAAGCCAGAAAATTTTTGACTTCCTGATTTAAAAAAAATTAAATTTTTTGGCAGTTCTTGGGTTTTTTGGCCGTTTTTGGACAAAATCGGAACCGTTAAATGTATGGTCAAAACCATGTATAATAATTCAAAATTATAAAGACGCCTGCACCGCTTAAATCTTACCATAAATAAACACGCATTTATTGCTCGTCAGTTGCACAACAATAATACCATTTTTTGACTTATGATAATGATCTTTCTTTAAGGGAACCCGAAGAAAGAAGCCAAAGAATATTGACTAGGTTTGTACATACATACCTGAACTCAGCCGAGAACTTATTACCGCAGAAATTTATGACCTTTTACACAAGGCTAACTTTTTGAAAATGTGCATGGCACAAGAAGAACGGGCAAAAATACACACAGCACTTGAGAAGTGTAAAAACATGTCAAATTTGCTCTAATATCAACATATATATATAAAATACTGGAAAAGAACTTACTGCAGCAACTTCATTAGTATGTGGCTAAATGTTTTCACTATCCTTAATTCTAAGCCAGGCATAAATATAATATCGTAAAACAATTTGATAAACAAAACGTGTTCTTCCTTGTTGAACCGATATCCGTTCAAATAGACGTATCTAGAATTTTATTAATAAAACATGTTACATAGAAGCAACTTAGAAGCATACAGGGCTTACTTATCCAGTTCGCAAGCCCAATGCATAAGCGATGGACGAACTTCTCGCCACATCACTGCTTTCGAAATTCCACGCTTAATCGCCTCCAACTGCAAATCTGCTTCCTTACACAAGTCTTCGTAATACGGCAAAAACTTATTATATATATTTTCCTTTTGAAAATTAAGCGGATTGTCGTCCATTTTTCGACTACAAAACAGGGAAAACCAAAAAGTCAATGCCCGATATTCAAGTATCAACCAATTGATTATGATTCCTTTTAGAGACTATAAACAAACATTTATTTACACATTCTGGGAAATCAATACGATCGGAATAAATCGACTTAAGATATAAATGCTTGGGATGAGCTGAGTACCAGAACTCAAACCCGAAAAAACCGCCTTTTTGATAAATCCTATTTATAATCCATTTTGGCATTGAACGTCTTGACCAAAATTTTTTTAAAACCTAAAGGGAGATCAAAGGATAAATTCAAAAAGACGTTTCTGGACAGGTACCGTCCAGCGATTTTGAGCTGATAGAACGTTTTTTTCATCATTTTTGAGGTCAAAAGCAGTGAAGCAGTAAATATGTCAAAAATGTACTTTTTACTCAAAAACCACCCAAAATTGATCAATGTTTGCATTTTTAGCGTTAAAAGTTATATAATGCAGTCAAAATGGACTAAAAATGTTTAAAAAAGCGCCCTTTGAAATCAGTCTGAAAATTGTCAAAGTTGAATGAATGAATAAAAATCTTTTCTCAGAAGAACATATACACAAACGGGTAGAATACGCGAGACAAATGGCGCGACAACTGAACGAACAAAAGGACATATAGGCACCTTACCTACAATCACCAGATTGATTGGTTAGGCATGCCCCACAAAACTTGGTAAATCAATGTTGACAAGACAAAAAATATTTATTCTTTAGAAGTAATACATGAAATTAGGCAGAACACGAGTACCTACATAATAACACGACGACTGAACAAAAAGAAGATACACATCCCAGGGTGATAGCTACGTATTCTCCCATCAAGAAATTTGAAAAATCAATGCTTTTGTGAACAAACCAACGTTTCGGGATGCGGCGACATATATTTTAAAGCTTTATTTTATTTACGTTATATTATATTTTTAAGTTCTAGAGCAAGTTGTCGATAAAAGTGCTACAATCGGCGCAGCTCAGCCTAAACAACAAGTCCTACAAAATAAAATCAATCGGCATTCCTACGTTTGGTTGACACCTACCTTTTGTGTGTGCGGTCAGTTTGCTAATAGTGAGCGTGTAGAAGCGTTCGGTCGCCGTTTTTATAGGTTTTCAAATGCGCTGATTCCATCGGTGACACTTTTACAGTACAAAGTTTAGTGCATAGACGATTTAAACTCAGCATGACAAAAATATAAGAATAAGTTATATGTCTGGACTGCTGTTGAAGCAGGATGCTGGCATTAATTGGGTCTGTTACCAATGTTAGGCATAGTTACGTGCATTCAATTGGTGCCAGCGCATGGACTAAGCCTGAGATAAATGGGGCTAAAGTTGCGAAGCAATTTCAGCCCCATTTATGCCTTAGACTTAGTCCGTGTCTGGCACTAATCTGAATTCTCAAACAAGCCCTGATATCTCCTGATCGGTACTAGTACAAAAAGTCATTCATAATTCCTCCAACATCGAAATGAACCGGTCCTCGTCAGGGCTGGCAAAAACAAAGATTTTAAAATTTCAAATTTTTCGTTATTGGTTTTTGCTTTGGTTTTTTGTGTTTTTTGATAGATTTTCTTTGATTTTTTGCCTATTTTCACCGAAATTTTTCTTTCCGTTCGATTTTGTAGAGACAACATTCATTTTTAGGGGAAAATAACGCAAAAAAGAGCTATAAATAGCGTCACAAAACCGGTTTTTTACATTTCTTCAACATTCAAGGAGGACCAATCTCACACGTTGCGAGCTATAACATTCAAGGAGGACCAATCTCACACGTTGCGAGCTATATTCAAGGAGGACCAATCTCACACGTCGCGAGCTATAAGTCTAATTACCATCAAAATGTTCTGCAAAAAATGATAATTTCTTCTTTCAAGCGTTAATTATGAGCACACTTATTAAGCAAAGGCATCAAACATCTGTTGTTTGCATAGAAAGGAAAGCAGCATAAGATGGATAATGAATTAATATATACTTACCTAACATACATGTGCATAGGGTCAAAAGGGGGTCAAGTCACTTGAGGCTGGGGAGTCGACCAACCACAGACCACGCAAAGCATAATAAGGCCAACCACGCATAAATTTGGGAAGAACCACGTAAAAATTCGGAAATAAAGACAAAAATTTTCAAAATTTGAAAATCAACATTAGTCCAATGCTAAGTTTACGTGGTTGGTAGCCAACCACGATGTTTTCCTGTTGGCTAGTCCATTTCCTTTAGTTTTTATGTCCAACCACACAACTGACCTGATGATTTTTTCAGTCAACAACATTTTTAACATATTTTTTCATCATATTGATGTGATTCATTAGACTGTAGTACAGATATTATTTTAGGTAAAATATATGAAAGTGATATTTGTATGTATAACCATAGTCTATAGACAAAATAGGTCAATACTGTGCCCAAAAATTGTCCCTGAAAGATGGCACTGCTGTTCTGGGCATTCTGAGCAACCAAGCAAGCCTGTGAAGGTCCCTTGAACCTGGGGAAAATGAGTGTGCCCATGTATGTTACCTAATGCTTATGTAACTAACGAGTGACTAGACAAGCAGCTACATTTACTGAAATAAGCTAGTGATAAACACTTCTCCAGATACGCTGAGATTGAAAAAATAATTTTAGATTAAAACTCGAGCATGCTGCCGGTATTCCTAAGTAGGGTGCCCAGATACCTTTGGTCCAAAATCAGGACGTTTAAAAAAAGTAGCACTTTTCAAAATAACGTTTATTACTACAATAAAACATCAAATTCACACGTATTTACTGTTAGACGATATCTGATTCAGCAAATTTTCGTCACCCAAAATGTTTTTATACATTTTACCTTACGATAAAGAATAATTTATTTTAATTTGAAGCAAGCATTCCACGGTTTTAACATTCAATCGATTTCAATCGTCTGTCCACTGCTTTTTGCACAAGGAGAATACTCGTTCCACAGCCGCGTTTGATGTAGGAATCGAAAAAATTACGCCAACTAGACTATTCAAATCAACAGATTTTTTGGTTTGAAAGAAAGTGGAGACCATTTTTATTGCAATTTTGCAAAAAATGTCACAAAACCGATAAGCTGTTTAACACCAAAATCGATCAGCTACAACACATCTATTTAATTTCTGACCAGTGCGGATAATAGTACGGTTTAAATTTCATGTGATTTGGTCAGCTTTAATGAACAGTAGCAATCTTGTTTACAGTAAGTAACTGAGCGCAACATACTTTATTTAACGTTCAGCTTGATTATCTTAAAATTTTTAAAAGTTCAGGACAAATCGGGACGGGAACCCGAATTTCAGGACAAAATCAGGACATTTTTAGAATCAGGACGAGCTTCTAAAAATCAGCACAATCCTGACAAAATCAGTACATCTGGACACCCTATTCCCGTGGTAGGTTGACACCTACCTTTTGTACGTGAATTGAAAAAGTGTATGAAGTTGTGCCTACTGCTTGAAATATCCGTGCTTCACACTTTTCCTATGTTTTTGCATATGCTGATTTCATTGGTATCATTTTTAAACTGCGTTATCAAACAAATAAGCGAGTATGACAAATGCGATTTGAGGAACGCTCGAATCCTACATCTTTATTTATTTGAGGACTTTAATTCTTTAGGATTACATAATTATTAGGCTTAGGCTCATTTAATGCATTCATGACTGGCCAAAATATCAGTGTCAGCGTTCAAAATAAACCTAAGTAATAGGATGCGACGAGCGGAGCGAGCAGACGCAAGTCGCATCCGAGTCGCATCCCATTACTTGGACTTATTTTAAACGCTGGCAGCAGCATTTTGGTGGCAGGATTATTTGCACTCAACTGCAACTAATATAGAACACAATGCAATATTATTTGCAGTCAAACACCAATGGCCTAGACTGCAAATAAGTCAGACACAGTGTAATATTACCTATTTCCAGTCGATACCAGTGGCTTAGACTGCAAATAATATTGTGCACAGTGTAATATTATTTGCAGTCAAAAAGCAGCGGCCTAGACTGCAAATAATATTACGCACAGTGTAATATTATTTGCAGTCGAATGGCCTAGACTGCAAATAAGATCGGACACAGTGTAAAATTATTTGCAGTCAAGTGTCCTAGACTGCAAATAAGATCGGACACAGTGTAATATTATTTGCAGTCAAAAACCAGCGACCTTGACAGCAAATAATGGCACTTATTTGTTTAAACCCCTATCAAATTTTTTCTCTTTTTTAACATTAGGGTATAGACAACAATATGGTATAGTATATATATATATATATATATATGAGAGCTGTGCCGGGGCCAGGCCCGGCCCCGGCCCGGCGCCGGGGCCTAGGCCCCGGCCCCGGGCCGGGCCAGGCTGGCCCCGGCACCGGGGCCAGGGCCAATGTTAGAGTTGATTATAATGTAGAAAATTGATAATGTTCTGGGTAGATTTACCTTCAAACTCAATTTCAAGCAAACCACAGATCTTGCTAATTCAAATCTTTATTTCACTATGTCAGATTGGTGCAAATTTCTAGTTAATAATCAAAATTGACATATTTTAAATTGCAATTCATATAGACGAGCATTTCCAGCTTGCTTGGTAGCAGACAGCTACGTCTATCAGAACAAATAGAATAATAAGCCTAAAAAAGTGCAAAGTAAAGCACATTGAAAAACGCATCCAAGTCAGAGGAGTTAAATCCATACATGGGCAGCTCAAAAATTCTAGGGGGTCCAACATTTTTCAAAGTCAAAAAGTGCCTGATAATATATGGTAGAGCGAAAAAAACACCGTTTTCTCGCGTCTCTCAATGAGCTATCCATTAGCATCAAAAAACCGCAGAAAAACAAAAAATTCTGAAAATCAATTTTTGGGGGGTCTAGCGGATTTTTTTTGGGGGGGGAAATGAGAATTCTGGGGGTCTGGATCCCCCGATGCCCATGTTCTGTTATATCTTGTAATCCGATCAAATATTAACGCTTGACGTGCATATCTACAAGCAAGAATATATGCATAGGTACATTACATATAAGGGGTAGGGCAGGGTCGTACTATGAGTATGGTAAAGCACGCTATTATTGGCCCCGGCCAGGCCCCGGCTCCCGGCCCCGGCCCCGGCCCGCCCCGGCCCCGGCCCCGGCAAAAAAGGCGGCCCCGGCACAGCTCTATATATATATATATATATATATATATATATATATATATATATATATATATATATATATATATATATATATATATATATATATATATATATATATATATATATATATATATATATATATATATATATATATATATATATATATATATATATATATATATATATTATATGATATAATGTTGGACTTTCTTCAGGCTTTACTTACGATGGCTTTAAATTTCGATGTCCAGGGCTTTGAATTAGTGGATCTTTACTTACGCGCTAACCAAATGAGGAAACGGCTATTTCGTAGTGTCAAGATAAAGATCTCCTATGGCAATATTTGCAATGCCAGACATGTGGTCAATTAATGATTTTTTGAGATCAAAAAACATCTTTTCACCACTTATTGGACCAAATCCGTATTTTCTACCCTATTTTTTTAGGTATTTCGTGTTGATTCTGAGATATGGACAAAATAAACGATTCCCTTATTACTTCGTTTTCAATTCTTAGGAGCAGGTGGCTTAGCCAATTAGACACATGTGTTGCGCTTTAGAGCGAGAGGTCAGAGGACGGAAACCTAGCAACTAAAAGTTATTCTCTATTTCGGAAAAAGCTATGTGTATACCCTAATGTCGAAAAAGATGAAAAAAATTACCCTGTAAATACCCTAATGTTAAAAAGATAGAAAAAATTCGATAGGGGTTAAAGTAAATGAGTGCCCAAATAATATAGCATAGTGAACTGAATTATTTGTAGTCAAGATCGCTGGTTTTTGACAACAAATAACATTTCACGGTATGCTAAATTATTTGCAGTTGACTGCAAATAATCACTGACAATTATGGTCTGGTCAGTCATGAACACTCAAGTTAGCTGTCCTAATATATTCTAGCCCAATGAATAGCTTAATTGACGTTAGATTCGCAGCTTACCCAATAGAAGCTTTAGTGACTTGCACTCTTTTTCATCGAAATGAACCAGCATTGGTCAAGCGGTTAAAGCACTGGACTGTGAAATATGAGGACCATAATGGCTTGTAATTCGAATCCCTTCGTTGACTGACAACCAATTTTCGTTTAATAAGGAGCTATAAAAGCGCTCGAAACGGGAATAAATTGGTTTTTTCCAAAAAAAACCACAAAAACAAAAAACCTATAAAACCAAGGTTTGCCTTGCCAGCCCTGGTCTTCGTCGATCGGTGAAGAGATGTCCGATTTTGGGCACGTAAGCAGTTTAGGTGGTGCGGAAAAATTTTTTTCAAATTTTTCCAAAATTTGATCAGATTTGGTCAATTTCCACACACTGATCACGAATATGACATTCATTCTGATCAAAGAGCTTAAGTTTCCGAAAAATTCAAATTTCCTACTTTTTATTTTTGACTTTCCCCATTTTGTAGAAAGTTTCTTGTGGTCGGACGGTGACTCAATAACCGTTGAATGCTGCTACTAAGCTAAAACAGGATCGCGGCTCGCTTCGCTCGCTCCGCTCACTGCAACCCCAGTAGCTCAGGCTTATTTTTCGTCTGGTACCAACATGAATGCACATATTATAAGCCTTAGTCTAAAATGAATTGAAAAAGACTGATTCTCAATCAGCAGTAGGCTTACACTGTTATGCACATTCGCATTGGTAACAGGCAGGGAATAAGCCTGAGATTATGGGGTTGCAGTCACCGTTTTTTCCACTTTTTGGTCTATTTGTCAACCAAAATTTTGGGAAATGAAAAAGTTTCTGGGCTTGTTTGGCATTTGTGGAAAATTTTTGTAATGTTAGAATGCGTTTTAGAGAGGTAAAACTTCAAAAATTTTCCTGTGCTTTGCGCCGGATTGATTTAATTCTCACTTGTTATTAATCTTCAAGCCGCGCTGCACCAATTGCAGCATTTTTATCAACAATCTGGTCTAGAATTTCACTACGATTTAAAATCCTTATCTTCTGCACGGATTTGGTTAGTTTTTGTAATGTAAAAATGCGTTTTAGAGACCTAAAATTCCAAAATTTTCTGGCGCTTCGAGGCCATTTGATGAATTATATTTTTTATTGTCAAAAGCGACTTCGGATTTGGCTGAAATGCTTTTCAACTTCATAATTGAATTTCTCCCCTTCTGAATGCTTCCCGTCGATAATTTCTTTTGAATATCTTCCTTACAACCACGGTTTTTTTTTTGTACTCGGCAAAGATTTTTCCCGATGTGCAAAGACTTTTCGGGACCGTCTTTGTACATGTACAAAGATTTTTGGGAAGACGAAAATTGCAAAAAAGGTCTGAAATTCGAGAAATTTCGGCGCTTCGCGCCGAAATGAGTAATTGTGTGTTCTATATATCTTTATAATGGCAGAAATTGCATTTCAAAAGTAAAAATGTCAAATTTTTCGGCGCTTCGCGCCGTTTTAAGACGATTATTAGTGATTTTTGCCCTTAGAGACCCAGAAATTAGCTAAAACACTACGAAGAGTCGAAGAACTCTGTTTTTACCACACTAAAATCGCTGCTGTACCATATTATAGTACCCAAAATTTGTGTGTACAAAATGTACAAAGATTTTTAGGAGGACAAAAACTGTAAAAAGGTGTAAAATTCCCGAAATTTTCGGCGCTTCGCGCCGAACTGATAAATTATTTGTCCTATATATCTTTAAAATGGCAGAATTTGCATTTAGAATGGAAAAATATCAACATTTTTTCGCGCTTCGCGCCGTTTTCAGATAATTTTTAGTAATTTTTGGCGTCAGAAACCCAGAAATTAGCTAAAATGCACTACCAAAGATCGAGAACCCTGTTTTACCGCTCTGAAATCGCTACTGTACTATATTATAGTACACAAAAATTTGCATGTACAAAATGTACAAAGACTTTTGGGGACCATCTTTGTACATGTACAAACGGACCTTGTACAAAAAAACACTGCTTACAACTGATAAACATTTTTAGACCTCCAAAAAAGACGTGGAAAAAGTAGAAAAAAATGTTGGGTCTGGTCTATAATGCCAACCAAATCGCTGGGAACAAAACGGTGGTTGCAGCGAGCTGAGCGAGAGAAGCGAGCTGCAACCCCACATTAACTTAGGCTTATTTTTGGCCTGGTATCAATATGGATCCGCAAACAACAGAAGATAATTTTTGAAAAAATTACTGGCATGCGTTCAAAATGGATGTCAAACTCGTAAACTACATGAAAATGGAATTTTTTCTAATATGGTTTTTTTCTCAATTTTCCGAAAAACAGTGTTTTTACGCGTTTTTCATGTCGGAACTTTAATGTAGAAATGTTAAAAATAGGGCTTTTGCATAAAAATTTTATTTCAAAATTGATGGAAAAAAACTTTTGCTAAAAAGATACAAAAAATTATGTGAACCCCCAGAATTTCGGTGTTGCCCATATATGCTTGCGGGTTCGCAGCAAAGCCCAAGCAGGGTGTACACGATTCATGATGGTTATTGATTTGGACTTGCCGTACATATCAAATTGGTGCCAGCTGATGGTCTAAGCCTAAGGCACAATTAGGGCTAAAATTGCTCTGCTCACTTCCCTCGCTCCGCACCACCATCAGCCCCCAACCCGTTTTTTTCTGGACTCAGAGTCCTGGAATCTATCAGAAAAAGTATTTTTAGGAGAATCGGTGAGCGAACAATATTACAAATTACAAATTACAAACTTTATTCGCTGATCCGACAATAAACCAAGTCACATTAATACATTGATAAGTAATGAGAGAAAAAAGATGAAATATAAACATACACACAAAGACAAGTCAATAAATTACATAAATAGTCGAGGAAAGCGGGATAACGTAAAGGCAATACATAAACTCCGCTTATTTGCATCCCTGAATTGAATGATTAAAATCAACCCTTTTCAATCTATTAAGAAAAACATGTCTATTTGGAGCACTTATTATATACTTCCTCAGGTAGAGAATTCCAAACAGAGATTACTCGATTACAAAATTCAAATTTTCTGCAGTATTTGTTTGTCCGATTGACAAAAAGTTTACAAGAATTCATTGCTCGATTTGAATTAGTATTAAATGTAAAGAAATCCTCAAAAGACAGAATATTAAATCTAATAATAGAAAAAGCTAGAGTGAGGTCATTACATAAACGCCTTAATTCAAGTCCTTCTAATCCAAGTTGAGCCAATCTCTGATCATATGAAAGACTTTTATCATTGAAAAGTCGTTTTGTTAACCTATGTTGGACACTCTCAAAGGAATCTATGTCGCAATGCAGAACAGGGTTCCAGACAACCGATCCAGTATTCAGGTATAGGTCTCGCATAAGTAACAAAGGCTTTACGAAGTAAAGATTTATCTTTAGAAACAAAACTGCGTGAGATTAAATGGCCTATAGCAATCCTTTTTTCACAATATTTTCACAGTGTGATCTAGAAGTAAGGTCAGACTTCAGAAAGACGCCTAAATCTTTAACGCAGGTCGTATTGAGGAGCAAGATGAAATCACTTAAGTAATAAGACTGCTCAGGATTTGATTTACCTAAATATAAGACTGCGCATTTATTAATTGAAATTTGTAGTTGCCAAGTATTAGCTCATTCCTTAATATAATTTAAGTCTGCTTGAAGAGTCAAAAAATTTGAGGAAAGATTCCAGACTTTCACATCATCAGCAAAAACAAAATTACTACGTTGTTGGATATCACCCAAATCATTAACAAAAACTAAAAATAGGATAGGACCTAAAATACTACCCTGTGGAACCCCGCTAATAACAGGAAGTGATTGAGAGAAAGAATTTCCAATTTTTACCTGTTGAGATCTATTACTAAGAAAATTATGAATCCATTTATAACATAGCTTATTAATGCCATAGGAAGCAAGCTTGACAAGTACTTTACTGTGCGAAACTGTGTCAAAAGCCTTACAAAAATCAATATATGCAATGTCAATAGTAGAAACTTTAGCCATGAAAATTGACAAAAAGCCACTAAAATTTAAAAAATGGAAATTTTTTAAATTTTTTCGGATAAAAAACAATTTGAGATTTAAATAATAGACAAATTAATTTTTTTCATTTAATGTGGATGTCATATCTGTGATCAGAGTAAAAAAGTTGGCCATAATCTAAAACAAATTGGGAAAAAATTGGAAAAGTCAAAACTCCAAAAAACTTAAAATTTAAATTTTTCGAAAAATAATGGTCTGCAATCAGTAATGTCATATTTGTAGATCAGCATTTGAAAACTGGGAATTTTCGCACTTTACCGGAATTTTTTGTTTTTTCCTGAAAACAACTTTTTCTGCCATTGTAAAGGTTGCCGATTCTAAAAAAATCAATCATTTTGCATGGAAAACACTGTATCATGAAAATTTTCAACACATCGACCTAAGCATCTATACATCGACCGCTAATGTTGTTCCTGTGTGTAAAAAGGGCGACCGGAGTGATGCTAAAAATTACAGACTGATATCGTTATGTTGTGTTACGTGTAAGATCATGGAATCGATAATTAACAGTTCGATGCAAGCACATTTACGTGAGAATAATTTGATCTCCTCCGGTCAGTTTGGTTTCCAAAAGGGTAAATCGTGTGAATTGCAGTTACTAAAGTGCGAAAATGAATGGACTAAATTAATTGATGAAAAAACACTGTTGATGTTATCTACATTGATTTTTCTAAAGCTTTCGACACTGTAGTTCACCGTAAATTAATTTATAAACTGGAAACTTTTGGATTTTCTGGAGATTTATTGAGTTGGTTAACTTGTTTTTTGAGCGATAGGACTCAAAGGGTTGTTATCAACGGTCAGTTTTCGAGCGAAAAATCTGTCACTAGCGGTGTTCCTCAGGGCAGTATACTTGGCCCGATTCTTTTCGTTTTATTCATAAATGACATTAGTGACCGCTTAAATAGCAAAGTTTGCCTTTTTGCTGATGACGTCAAGCTTTATAATTTATCTAGCAATCACACCCAACTTCAAGATGATATCACTAAACTCTTAGTCTGGTCCAAGGATTGGCAGTTAAAAATTGCTACTGAAAAATGCTACGCGTTATATCTAGATTTTAGAAATCCCAAGCATTCTTATAGAATTTCTGACCTGACTGTAGAACAGAGTGTAAATTCTGTAAAGGATTTGGTGTTTACATATCAAGTAAACTTGATTTTAATTTCCAGTATAATGATATAACGCGTAGAGCTTATGCTAGGGCTATGCTAATATCGAAATCATTTGCTTCTAAAAATAAACTAAATATGTCTAGGGCTTTTACTGTTTACGTCAGACCGCTTCTTGAGTATTGTAGCACTGTTTGGAATCCATACCGTAAGACCCATGTTTCAATGATCGAAAATGTTCAAAGGAAATCTACACGTAAAATTATTGGATTTCGGGGACTTTCTTATGCTGAAAGACTCAGTTCCTTAGAATTGGATAGCCTGGAGATTCGCAGATTGCGTAGTGATCTGTGTATGATGATATATCAGATATTGAGTGGTAGATGCGTTTTGCAGCAAGCCGACTTTTTATTTTTTAAGAAAACAGCATGCGTGCTCAAAATTCAATGAAATGTGAATGCATCCTTTTCCAGCTTGATGTTCGTGGGTATGATTTATCCAATAGGTGGATTCACGTATGGAATTCCCTCCCCAAAGCTGTTGTAAGATCTAGTGTTGCTTCCCTCCGTGACAAGTTGAAAAAGTTGATCTAACGGGGTATTTGCTAGGGGCGTGTTCTAAGTGCATAATATATTTAGCCTGCGCGCCTACCTTCGTCTTTTGCACAAATCACGTATAAATGTACTTAAATTAATAATTTCTTGTTTTTAGAATATGTGATTTTGTATGATGATTCATGTCGAATGTTTATTTATAATTGTATTGCATTGTATATTAATGTTTCTTTTCTTATTGTGGCGTCGAAAATAAAATATTTGTATATATTGACCTGAGCGGGAGCGACCTCGACCTAAGCAGCTTAAAACACCTTTTCAGATATACTGAGCCTAAGCCTAAGTATATTAGAAGCAAAAACTTAGATTTTCCTAAAACTGAAAGAACATGAAAAAAATGAAAATTTTTTCAAAATTTTCTTTAAAATTTCAAACAGAAAAAATAATAGTTTCCGCGCGAGATGATTGGTTTTTTTGGAATCACCGACCTTTAAAATGCCAGAAAAAGTTATTTTGACGAAAAAATAAAAAATTCCAGTAAAATGCAAAATACCCGAAAACTGACCACATTTAATTGAATGTCGAATTAAAATTTTAAAAATTTCATTTACCACCTAAACTGCATAAGTGCCCGATTTTGAACCAAGAGGTCCACGATCCGAGTCCAACAAGCAGCAGCAGCTTTCTAAAAATGTCACCGATGGAACCAGCGCATCCAAAAACCTAAGATAACCAGAGCCAAGTGCTTCTCATATGCTTACAGCTCGCAAACTAACCAGCACACACAAAAGGTAGAGTGTCAAACAAACGTAGGAATGTCAATCAATCCACGCCTCTAAAACGCATTTTTTGCATGACAAACAATTTCCTGAAATTCCAGCCAAGCCCAAAAATATTTTTCGTTTTGAAAATTTCAGTTGAAAAATACACCAAAGCGTGGAAAAAACGGCAGTGTCATGCCGCGTCATTGCCGGCCCACTCATCACCTATCTATCACACTCACCTCACTATTCAAATACTGAGTAAAGTATACTTTGCAACCAAATATAATTTCATTAAATCACAGACTTAATTTGCTTGCTTTGCACACTAGATATAATCATATAATCGATATACTTATTGTCTGTATCGTTTTTTTCAAAAAATTAAATATGACTACAAAAGTGTTTCAAGAGATATTTTTGTCATATTTATGCCACATTACTGCATCAGACTTCTGAACCATTTTTTAACCTGATATATGATGATTAAATTCTGGAGAATAGCTCACTTTAGCGAAACGGACTGAACATATGTACACATATTCTATTCCAATAGGCTACAAGAATGCGTTAAAATGCAGCTACATACTGCTACCACGTACATATAGAGTCATCCTACTGTAATTCGCAAGTAGTGTACAGGGCCGTACTTGGAGGTTTAGCGGCATACGTAGGCAGCAAAAAAATCTGGGGGGGGTGGTGCAGGATTTTTTGAAAGTTAAAAAATGGCCTTAAAAATGGCGGTAAGGCAATAAAAACACCATTTTTCGACGTTTCTCATCAAGCACTATCCATTGGCATCCAAAAATTGCGAAAAAAACGAAAATAATTTTTCAAAAATTGAATTCTGGGGGGTATTTTGATTTCTGGGTGGGGGTATTTTGGTTTCTGGGGGTGCATACCCCCAAACCCCTCCCCCACGCCCAGGTGTGTTTAGCGGCCCTGGGCGAAACTTATTTTGGCGGCCCTCATAATTTTTAAAAGTGGTATTATAGGCATCATAATTATCACTTACATATGTATATCCTTTACATATGTGCCTATATGATCGCACTAAGCATCTTACTGTAAATTTACCAACAGAATATTGTGCTACATTATTTTTAGTATGTAGCAGGAGGTGCACACTACAGCTAGAAAATACGCCTACTTTGAAGTTTAACCCGTGACGTTGATGTTTCATTGTTTCTCAATATCATTTAATGCTTTGCGCAGTTGTGAGCAAGAACCCGAGTAGTCGATTAGTACTACTACACGCGAATCAGAGCGGAAGATCTGGAAACCGGTGCGGGTAAAATTTGCTCACGTAATGGTGGAAGCGGCGCCCCCATTACAAGTAGGTATCGTATGTTTTTTCTCAAATAATTTACCTATTTCGTGAATGATGACGTGCTTCATTACAAAATAACTTGCCTTTGCCTAGCTTTCTGAGCAGCAAACTGGTCAATCAATTGCAAAAAATCTAACGAAGATGATAAATCCTTTTCAATTAAAATAATCGCTAGTGCACTTAGACGAGAATCAGTCATAGTTGACCGCAAATATGTCTTTATTGATTTCAGTTCCAAGTAGGAACGTTCTGCTGAGGCCACAGCAATAAAGTATTGTAAGTAAAATTCTGAAATCAATTATAAGATTCGGGAAAACATCCTGGAAGTCATTTGATAGACATTTAAGTAGCTAGTAGCGAAGTTAATTCATCTGGACTTGATCGAGTAGAACTTTAGCTCAGTGTATAGTGTTCGGTCCATGTGCATGACTTGAGCGATTCGTCATCTTCCCATCTTTTCAAAGCTGGTATTCGTGGGTAGTGCTCAATGAGAAACCTTTAAAACGGCATTTCAGCCATACCATCATTTCTAAGACCATTTTTCGACCTCTAAAAAACCTTGCACCAACCCCCAGGATTTTGTTGCTGCCCACATATGCTGCGGGGGTCTTAGGTGGCGCAGTCAAGCGTTCCCTCAGGGGTCCAGGACAGAGTCCTTTACTAGAATTTTGTAAAAAGCATTTTTAATGTCAAATAATAACGTTAAAATTTTCGCAAAACGACCGAATTTCGGTCCTGAATGGGCTCAAAAAACACTCCAAAATTGATGAACTCACATGTCACAAAACTTCTGAGCTGAAATGCGTTTTTCGACCTCTGCTAATTACATAGCGCAGCAACGGGTCGCTGCGAATAAGATATAGAAAAATGTATAGATTGAAGTTTTTGTTCTTGCCCTTTTCAGGCCCATTTGTGCCTTCTTATTAAGAAGATGCAGTTCAGAAACAGGAAATGCACAAAAACATAAGAAAATTTGGCCATTTCTTTCATTTGTAAATAGAGTTGTAGTCCTTGTAACCAGAAGGACAAAAAGCAAAGAATAGACAAACTGGTACACAATCATTTTCTCACTTTAGTTTTATGCTCAACAAGCATGCGCACTTTCATTCAATGAACAAATGAGTGCATTAAATTACTAGTGATGTGAAGTGCTAGATTATTTCAGCTGATTCAAGCTTTTAAATCATTTGATCTATGGCTCAGTGCAAAGGCGGAAAATTTTGACATTTTAGCCTTTTCGAACTCAATTTTCTGGACACTACATTATTGCAGCAGAAAAATCAACAATATGTCTGAAAAATGGGAGAACAAGTATACATACATAGCTCATGTCAGCGTTCTCTTAAAAATGCAAGTGAAGATTTTAAGTGACTGTGTTTGCATTAGAACGTCGAAAAATCGATCCTATTGAACGTATGTATCGAATTATTGTAAGAGGACCGCCAAAAAATGAATTCTATACGGCATGCACTACAACTTTTTTAGCGGCCCATAATTTTAGCAGCCATGTGCGGCCGCACAGTTCGCACCCCCTAGGCACGGCCATGGTAGTGTATGTACGCTCCAACACTTTTAACCCCGTTAGATTCTTTCAAGAATTGCGAGGAATAGATACCATTTGCAATGAAATATATGCTTGCTGCGACAGTTTATGTCGTTGAACCTGTCATTACTGTTGACATCTGCATAATACTCGTACGAAGCCACCTCAATGGTCAAAATGACGAAATGCTTTATTTACTAGATTCTGAACACCTTGTATTTTAATACAGCTGTACGTTATCAGTTGGCAAGTGCATACATACATACCTACTGTAGCGCTCGTAGATAAACGTTGTTAGCGATTTCTCATAATTTGGTCTTTATCCGATCGAAATCGGTACAGAATTCGTTGATTTACGAACAGCCGCTTTTCGGAACCATTTTATCGATTGATTGATGCGCAGGTGCCCGTCTATGCACCGCATCGGCTTCGTCGTTAGTTCATAGCATCCCTTGCATGCGTCTCTGACGTGCACGCAAGAGCTATCTATGCCTTTCGGTCTCATACATATATATGTTTGACTTTTTGGGGGGTCCTATGTTTTGCACACCCCACAATTTTTTCGTTTATTTTGTTAATAAGTCGTTGGGGTTTGATCGTATTTAAATGATTTTTTGTGAATAAACTGGGCTAACCAGACCATACTACCATATTTTTTAATTTTTTTTGTTCAAAATTAGGAAATTTAATTTTTTTGTTTTACAGATAAGGGTTTTGAACCCAAGTTTAGGTTATACAACCTTAAAAATATATCAGTAGAAAGCGCAAAGTCTTCTTCGGGGGTACTTTTTTCCTTTTTTCTTCAAAGTCAAAATTGAGGATTTTATTGAGGTTTCTAAGAATCCTTTTTTTATTTTGTTATTTATTTCGAGGTTTCCAGCGATGAGTGGTGTTTTTTATCTTATTTTCGTATTCTTCATATCGATAACTATATTTCTGACGTTTAATTTTTTATTTTCGGCTTATTAGTAATACAGAATTTGCATATGCAAATTTTATGAAGAATTACATTTATCTAACGTATAAGACGGTTTAAGGTGTTGAATTTTATATGGTTTGATAGAACGTTGAAAATTACATAACGTCGTAGATTTTGAGTTTTTAATTCTTTCTTTTCAGTGCTCTATTGAACAAATTAAAGTGAGGATTTTATTGAGGTTTCTAGAAATCCTTTTTTTATAATTCAAATTCTGTTATTTATTTCGAGTTTTACAGCAATGAGTGGTGTTTTTTATCTTATTTTCGTATTCTTCTTATTGAAAACTATATTTCTGACGTTTAATTTTTTATTTTCGGCTTATTAGTAATACACAATTTGCATATGCAAATTTTACGAAGAATTACATTTTCCTTACGTATAAGACGGTTTAATATTTAAAATTTTATATGGTTCGATAGAGCGTTGAAAATTATATAACGTCGTAGAATTTGAGTTTTTAATTCTTTCTTTTCAATGATTTATCGGACAAATTAGAAATAAAAACGGAGAATTGAGAATTATTTCAGCGTAGCATTGCGCATAGAGGCTGATTTAAGCAATTATTTGCTTGATCAATTTTTTCGCATACGTTCGTGCGCAAAGGCGACAAACTGCGCAAACCGAATTTCTTTGCACCCATTCGGGAGTCAGGTTCATATTTTTAAAGTTAACAATGTGGTAACATATATATGGTAAAAAACTAAGTTGGTACAAAACGTTCGATCTCAACTTGGCGCCCGTCTAAACTTGGCGCCTTTTGATTTCTTGTATGATCTTGGCGCCCATCTAAACTTGGCGCCTATTTTAAGTTGGCGCATATCTAAACTTGGCGCCAATGCAGGTCTCGATTGTGACTGAACTTGGCGCACGTCTGAACTTGGCCTATGTCTGAAATTGACGCAACTACGTTCTTTCCAATTTGAAAAACGATATTGGCGGATTGTTTTGTTCATTCGTTAATCCGAAATCGATTATTGAATTTTCGATTTCTGTGGGTACCTACCTACCTAGCTTTGCGTGTTGTGCGGGAAAAGTTTCATCTTTTTCATTTATGTAGACTCATTCAGATTATTATAAGGGTTCTTCCGCTCCTATATTTCTTTTTAAAATGAGCATTTACGTAGACTCATTCAGATTTTTATTATAAGGGTTTTTTCTACTTCTATATTTCTTTTTAAAATGAGTTTGTGTTAATTAATTGACTGGTTAGAGCTAAGGTATAGAGCATTGTAACCGGTGAATATTTGCAAAATGCGTGTTATGAAATAGAGCATATCATTACAGATTAGTTTTATGCTGCGAAAGTAATAGTTGGCCATTGTATTTTCGTGGTATGTTATGAAGTTGTAGTATAATTTGTTGGACGGCTTTTTATGATGATTTGTTTTTTCGGCAGGAGCAACTATATTCGATAATTATTTTTTAATCTGCATGAAGACTTTTGCGCGTAAGACGCTGGAGGCTTGTTTTCACGTGGCAAAAACTATTCGCCGCCTTGCGCTGAGCAGGACGCTAAATTTGTACTCGGTACTTACAGATAAAGATTGTGACCCGCTTGACCCACCGTACCGCTAGACCCATCGTCCCGCTAGACCCACCGTCCCACTAGACCCACTTTTTCGTCCCGCTAGACCCACTGGAAGTCTCGCTAGACCCACCACGTGCATAATGAGGTGTCCCGCTAGACCCACCGTTTCGCGACAGTCCCGCTAGTCCCACTGTCTCGGTAGACCCACTCGAAAAAATGAAGACATACATATTACACGTGAAATTAAAAATAGTTACCAAGACGCTTGAGTGAATTCTGCAAAATTTTTTGTAATCATTAATCAAAAAGCAAGTTTGAGGTGTGCAATAGTCAATAACAAGCGGTTAGTTTGTTTTCATGAATGTGCAATCGTATATAATTACCATATCATTCGAGAAAAGTTTCGTTATTATCAGCTTCACAGACTAACATAGCTGACTTCATATAACGAATTAAAACGAAATTAGCGCGACCAAAACCCATGGCTCGATTCGAAATCAAAATTTCTATATAGTATTTGAAGCGATGAAATAAAGTGAGCACATGGATATTAGCGCTCCTTAGTCCTATTTTTAAAAATAGATTCGGATTTATTGACAATGACCTAATTAACATTTTCGATTTTTTAGTTAGAATTTGCAACATCCGCTCGGCCCAATTATTGTTGAGCCGTCTTTGTGAAATGCCTACATGCTTTTCATCATATTCATATGTGCATATCTGCACTGTTATCGGAATGCAGTGTCAACGCTTCAATCTGTGTAGTATACGGAAATTCCCTGATCGGAGGATACAAAGAGTACAGTACCATTACGATAATAAGCAAAAAATGCACTCTGAAATGTGTTTGACAAGAGTGTATTGCTTGACATGAAAAATAGAAATTCATTCTTAAAAAATTATCGGCCATGGCTGGTTACTTACCATTGCCACACACATGCACGCACATATCTTCTTTGCATGTTATAATTTGTAATATACACAATTTCATGCAACAATGTACAAAATTTATTTATTTAATGATTAAATTTAATTGATTAGGTGCTTAATTAAATGTAATTATTTTTTAATTAATTATTTATATATTTGACTAAACATTTGTATACTTGAATGGATACACTTTGAAAGCATTTCTGTTTTTGCTTAAAAGCGTACATAATTTTCTTCTCTGGTGGGTCTTCCGAGACGGTGGGTCTAGCGGGACGGTCGCAAAACGGTGGGTCTAGCGGGACACCTTATTATGCACGTGGTGGGTCTAGCGAGACTTCCGGTGGGTCTAGCGGGACGAAAAAGTGGGTCTAGTGGGACGGTGGGTCTAGCGGGACGGTGGGTCAAGCAGGACGGTGGGTCTAGTGGGACGGGACCCAGATAAACGGGACTGTTGGAGAATCGTGTATTCGCGTGTCTAAAAATAAAATTTTATTTAATTGGTCGGAGAATCGGGAATTTTGGAACCTATGAATAAGCTGTTTTATTGTTTGTCAGAGTTTCGAGACGGTTAGAGAATCGGGACAGTCGGAGAATCGGAACTATGGGATAAACGAGACAGACCCAACGTAGAAACCTCATATGTATTTTCAAGACCAATCGGCCTTTTTAACCTTTTTGGCACCGAGAAAAAAATCAAATTCAGTCAGCGTGGCGCTGCAGAGTCGCACGTTATTTTAGCTATCCAATTTTTTCCGATCAAAAGGGCGTTTGTCCTTCTGGCAGATTCAAACTTATGAACGTAATTCGGCTTAAATTTAAGAAAATTTTCGAGCCTCCGCAATGGAATTTTTGAAAAAAAATTGTGATCAATCGAAAAAAATTTTGCCATACAATTGTATTCTAAATAAAAGTAGAGAATAAAAAAATTGGAAAAAACTGTATTTTGCACTCTTTAGTCGAGGTTTTAAATGTATTTTTTCACTGTTTTTGGAAAATTCTGGTTGCGTTAACGACCATCTTATTACGAAACTCCTAGTTTGTTATTCATTCCATGTAATGATTGTTCCATCGCCACTCTTTGACACATGTAATTTTGACTAAATAATTCCTTACTATTTGTGCGTTTTGTGTTTTGTGTTTTAAGTAGGAGCATCTGTTGTGTACATGTTTTTGCACACTTCTGCAAATTTGATATACAATATATCACTTGCAGAACGTTTAGTTTATTCGCATAAGTACTTAATCTGCAATTGCTGAATATTATATCACAAAGCAGAGAAGTTTCATTGTGTACATAATGCTATAACGCTAGAACAATCGGTTAACTGTGCAACCATGCTCGCTTTAACATGTGAAGATAGACTATACCATTGTGGGCGTGATTATTACGATTGCTCATTTATTGACGCGTTTTTCTATTGGCCGACTAAAAAATTTGAATACTACATCTCACCATTTTTTGCTATCACCCGACGATTTTTCGTTTCTATCAGTCATTTGCTCCGCTCCGATCGTTTATTATTAATTCGACTTTGGCGATCAATTCGATCAATTGGGCTTTGGTTGGATTTTATACGCGTCGTACCAATTCGATTAATTGGGTTCGTTAGAGTTACTACGCGTCGTCGTGCTACTCGTAATTCGATTATTGGGCTCTCGTTGGAGTTTCTGCGCGTCGTGCCGCCTTATTCCGCTCGATATATTGATAGGTGCGTATGTTATTTATGACTGCCCTCATTAAAAAGACTTTTCTCAATTAAAGCTAAATTGCTACATAATTCGTTGTCTCATTTTCTTAGCCTGTAAAATTCTCAATTACAACGAAGTGCTGCCCAATTTTTCCTAGGATCTAAAACATATAATTCAGCCCCAAATCGCTACCTAAATTGCTGCCCAAATTCCCATAGCCTTTAGGTACATAATTATCAGTGGACAACTCCCCAAGGCTAATCTATATCACTGATCCCAATAGCCTTTAGGTACATAGTTGCAAGTAATTTCTCACAACTCCCTAAGGTTAATTAATTCCTGATTGCCATGGAACTCGAAGCTATTCAGCCTAACCTGCAGGCAATTTATCACACAACGTGTTGGTCCTCAAGTTAACCCAAAAAGTTAACGTTACACATCCACGTAACCGGGTCGGTGTGGAAGCTAGTTTATTCAAGTACAATGTATGATAAATATTTAAAAAATCGGCTAGGGGTGTGTGGCTATCATGTTCTACATCCACTTTAGGGGTCAAAACTTAGAAAGCGCATATTTCAAACTTGGGTAAATTCTTATATTTTCAATTGGGCTGATTAGGTTTTTGGCAGTTTATACCTGAAAATTTTAAATTAGTCATCCTTTGTTATTATAATTCAATGAATTTTGACATTAGTTTATAATTAGTACATTTTTAATAGGTGTAGTGGCCAGCAGTGTTATGCAAATCATTATCACGTTATTAGTATAAGTAGTAAATACGTGAATGTGATAAATATAACTACGTGGTTCTTTTTCACAATTTTGTTGTCGACTATTAAACATGCAAATTTTTATGTTGTGTATTTGATAAAACGTTCATTTTGAGATTTCTAAGTGTATATATGTATATAACGTATGTCACACTTCCAGATGGTATCGGTCTCTTGGCTATGTAAATTTCTGTATTTGGTAAAAGGTTCATTTTCAGATTTCTAGATTTCTACGTATCATAAAGGAAGCGTCAGTTTCCTATATATATATATATATGTTTGACATTCGGTTGGGTCCTATGTTTGACTGTCACTTTTATTTCGTTTATTTTGTTAATAAGTCGTTGGGGTTTGATCGTATTTAAATGATTTTGTGTATACATTCTGCTCACCAGACCATATTGCCATTTTTTTGTTCTTGTCTAAAATTAAGAAATTTCATAGTTTTCATTTGGTCGTTAAGGTTTTTGAAACCAGGTTAGGTCGTACAACCTTAAAAATATATTAGTGGAAAGAGCAAAGCTTTGTTCAAAAATTAATATAGAACGTTAAAAATTATATAACGTCGTAGAATTTGAGTTTTTATTCTTTCTTTTCAATGCTTTATCTAACAAGTTAAAGCCTCATTCAAAAAACCTATTCTGTTTCCGTTTACTATTCATTAATTAATTTCACTTCATTATTGAATTTGTGATCTTTAAGAAAAATGATCGAATAAGCGTTGTTAGTTTCGATTTTCATGTGAGATTGAGAATAAGCCTGTAATTGCCGAAGTATCTATGCAGCAAAATGTAAAAGTTAGTTTCTTGCAAGACATTCTCTGAAAATGCTGGAGTTATTGCTTGATGTAAAAGGAATACTTTTGTTGAATACGTTTTGTCCAAAATGTAATCCTTGTTGAAGATTATATTTTACTATTGGAAGTTTTTTCATTTTAATTAACTTAGCGCTTCTGCATTTATTGCTCAGTTATACAAGACATGCTATATAGATCGGAATTGGTGCAGTTCTTAACTTTATGCTGAAACGTATTCAATTTTTGATAAAATATTTCTTGAAGTATGTCAGATGTGATGCAGTAAAGAGATATGCCTGGCGCTAATTTGATGAAAGCTTGATAAAAATTGTTAAAGGCTGCAGAGAAGTTAATTCAAGAACATTTTAAAAATAATCACACTAATACTATTGACAAGACAAATGTTTTTTTAAGATAAGTCAACATGCTTCTCGTATGCTGTCTTTGAAAGGCCTGGCCGAGGCCCGGCGCTTTTTTGGCCGGGTTCGGGGGACCGGGCCCACTAGACCCGGTCGGGACCAGAACCGGAACCGGGTGTCCGTTCGTTCCTTGCTTGTCCCCCCAGTCCCTCCACAGCTAGGTGCCTGAGGAGACGTACATCGTGGACGAACTGCCACATTGGACAGGACGTCTACCTTTTGTTCATATATATTTAGTGAATGTTTTATATTTATATTTATAAATATGCATTTGTTGATAAAGGGCGGCATGGAGAAAATTGGTCGAAAAAGGCGAGGTGGTGCTGGAAGTGGAGATGCGGAGGGTGAAGGAGCTGATTCTGGCAATTTACCGCTTTCTATAATCACGCCGAAGGTATATTTAGCTATGCGAATTTTATGGTTGAGATACATTTTTTCCAAAATGTTGTTTTTGAATAAGTTGTCTTGAACATGTGAGATTAGTATCCTGAGTAATCTGATAAACAGAATAACGTAAAAAACAAATAACTACTCTATTTGACTATATTACCTAGTGTATCTGATCAACTGATAAAATCAAACGTGAAAATTTATTGTCCTTTACTACTAATATAGTCGAAAATATAGCACAAATGCTATATTTTCTCTTATATTCCTCGATGGAAGTGCGCATGTCTGATTATAATTAAGTAATTTAGGAGAAACTAACTTTATTCGATTATACAAAATTTTTGTAAAAATTTTATAATCAAGATTTAATAAAGTAATAAGTCTCCAATTACTTAGTAAAGCTCTATCACCTTGTGTGTGTGTGTGTGTGTGTGTGTGTGTGTGTGTGTGTGTGTTGTGTTCGTTTCATGATCAAGCCCAACGTATGTTTAGTTGAATCAATTTTATGTTTGACGAATTTATTTATGATCTCGATGTTTTTGAATAAGTTTTTTTCTGCGCTTCGCGGCTTATTTTTGCAAATTTTTATAGAAATTTATTGATTTTTTTCATAAATGCGCGTAAAGTAAGAAGAAAGAAAGTTAAGTATGATATGTTCTTTTATTTTCTATTTACTAAACAACAGTGCTTATGCATATTTTCTGGCGAGTGTTTCATAATATTTATGTTAATACATAATTTGAAGACGCGTGAGATGAATAAACGGGGTCAAGAAGGACAAGGTGATGCAGGAAGTGGTGATGATGTGGACGGCAAAGAAGAAGGACGTTCCGTCGTGACTTCTATGATGAAGGTACATATAGCTGAATCAAGTCGCTTAAAAATTTTTTCTCAAACTTGATGGTCTATTTGGATAAGCTGTTTTGAATATTTGGCATGCGTACTTATAATTATGGTTACCTAGAAAGGTGTAAAGAAGATAATTTTAATAGATTTGGAATGTGAGTATCTTTTATACAAATCACGAAAGAAAATAAAATATAATGGGGTTGTATTCCACCTCACCGACTCGCCCTATTTTTCGTAAAAATGAAAAATTGATCAGTGAGTGGAATCAAAATGGGTCTCTGAGATTTTCTAACTTGTTTGCGGACCTACCGCTGCACTGCCAAATATTCCACCTTAATCTTTCGTAAAGATCAAAAATTCATCAAAGTGGAATCCAAATGGGCTTTTGAGACTTTTAAGTTGTTTTTTTCGATCTACTGCGGGTCTGCTGAACTTCCCACCGGACCGACTCGCCTTATTTTTTTCGTAAAAATGCAGAATTGATCAGTGAATGGAATCTAAATGGGTATGTGAGATTTTTAAATTGTTTATGGACCTACTGTTGCACTGCCGACGATCCCACCTGGCTGACTCGCCTTACTTTTTTTGTAAAAATGAAAAATTCATCAGTGAGTGAAATTAAAAGGGTCTATGAGAATTTATAATTGTGTTTTTGAACAACCGCTGCGCTAACGACCATCCCACCTGCTCGACTCTTCATATTTATTTGTAAAGATGAAACTTTGATCAACGAGTGGAATCCAAATGGGCCTATGAGATTATTGAATTGTTTATAGACCTACCGTTGTACTACCGATTATCCCACCTGGCCGACTGGCCCTGATTTTCGTAAATGTGAAAAATCAATTAGTATTTGTATTTCCAAAATTTTTGAGGGACTTGTTCTCCGAGTCCTTCCACAGCTAGGTGCCTGTGGAGACGGACATTGTGAGCGGACTGTCACGTTGGACCGGACGGCTAGTTTTCTAATAGAAAATGCAATTTTTGGCACTTTTTGGGATCTGGCGACATCCAGAGGGGGTCAGAATTTTTGGAAGTCAACTCATGTATTTGCGTAACTAGTAGAATGAATTGGTTTTTTGTAGATTTATTTTATTTTTTAAGTATTCAACGTTTTTAGGTCACTTCGCCGATCGCCCCGCTGCGAAGCCTGGATAGTTGGGAAATATCGTCATGGAAGTTTGGTGCATCGCAGAATTTTGCGAATTTTTTGAGGAAACGAACGGTTCATAAATCCTCTGACCAACGAATGAATGAAAGGATTCTTCGCATTGAGCAAAATATGACCCGTTACTTTAAAATAAGAAGTACCGCAATAAAAGTTATGTTTTCGTACGTAAATAGTATTCGGAATATCGTGGAACGTATTGATAATCTTTGTGATGCATTTGATGTTAACGAGAAAGTTTATTCCACGTTCTTGTATGAATGTTATTCTAAGAATGCTTATCATACAGCTTTTTCCGAACCATTTGGTTTCGATTATTCGAATAAATTTTATACCGATGTTTTTTCTGGAGAATTGTATTGTAATGGTATAATCGTCTCTTCTAGTAACAATGATTTAGTTAGCGTTGATAGTTCTTTTTTCGCGCCGGTTTAGATAATAATTGTAATCGTTTAAAAGCGGATATTACTTCGTTACCTAGTATTTTACCTAGTACAAATTATAGTGGGGACAATAATTATAGTTTTAAACCTAGTACAAATATTAGTTCGAAACCTAGTACAAGTGATAGTTTGGAACCTAATGCAAGTGATAGTTTGGATATTGCTTGTAGTTTAGGTGATTCTAGTTTTTTCGCCTGCTATTATTTTGGCCATAATTCGCTGGCCTGATTTGGACGTGTAGTGTTCTTTGCGCCGTTCTATATGTAACGCAAGGATAACGCTAGTTTAGAAGTGTATCTATTACTTACGTGAAGTCCTTTTAAACATCTTCAATATATAATTTATTAAACAAATAGTAATCGAATATAATAAAGCCCGAACACAAATTAAGTGCAAAAGAACCAAAAAAACTGAACTCATAACGTAAACGTATTCAGTATTTATACAATGCTTTAATGCCTAAAAATACACTACTTACGCAAATGGTTCGTTAAAAATAAGTTGGAAAAACTTCGAGCAATAAATTATAACGATACAAAACATATGTGAGCAAGTGTTAAGAAAATAGGGAAGGGCAAATCTGAACATAGGCAAATTAACACTTGCGCGGCTTTTATCAACCAAGTAAGGTAAATTAGGAAAAGTGATTAACGCGAAAAAAGTAGTTATCATAAATCAAAGATGAGATTTAGTCGATTTGCACGTGGACTTTGGGTTTCTTGATTTTTGAGTTTGAAATTGAGTGTTAAAGTCACGTAGGCTACTTTGTATGCATTTTTGAATATTCGTATTGATTTTCTATGTCTCATATAGTAAACATTGCACGTACATCAGCCCATTTGAAGGACCTCGGGGTAGCATCTCCGCCATTGAAAACCATCCAACACAACATCTACATAAGTATCAATCAGTGAAATGACACAAACAATCTCGTAAACCGAGATAGTCAAAAGTTGGGCACTAGTGGAAAAATGCTCGAAGAGCACTAAAAGTTATATGTTTGCGTTTGTTGGAAGAGTCAAAAGTGGAATACAAGCAGTATTTAGTAACATTAATGCGACAAACAATATCAAAATTCACCAATAAAAATGTACACAATCAACCCAAAATCAAACATATCTCCGCCTTTTTTCATGATGTGATATAAGCTGCTTAGCTCTTTAGCGACTTAAAGTAAATAAAAACCTTTTTGGAGCCAAAATGAGCTGAAAAACTGGTATAGGCGCTAAAATAGAGTTTAAAAAGTACTTTATCACGCACTTTATCGTCATTTAAGGCACTGGAAAAAAATCTTCATTTTTCATCGATTTTGGGCCTTTATTTTGCCTCATTATCTGTGAAAAAATGTCCGATTTTTTCATTGGTCCCCAAAATCCTCATCTGAGGATATAACTCTATAGGTTAGGGTGGTTGTACAGTAAATATTAAGCAAAAACAAAAGGTTTTTTAAGGTGTGGACTATATTTGTATATGTTTGGACCGTATTTGACTAAAGACAGCTTTCTGTTGTAAAAATGCCCAAATCCATCTAGGTTATTCTTGACTATACATTCTCGATTTTATCTCTTATTCGTTAGCCTGACAAAAAGTTTTTGTTGGGTCAAAAAGTTTTCAACGTCATGTGTATTGATGATTCAAATAGGAAAAACGAATGACAGAGATTTGAATGAATATTTAGTTTGTGTAATGCTTTGGTTCGAATGATTATTCAAGCTTTGCTCAGAGGACCATTCTGAAAAGAGCCTCTTGTCCATATCATTTGAGCATACTTTTCTTAAATAAATTCATTTCAAATCAGTTGTAAATAGTAATTTTTAAACAACATTAAGTGCTTTTTGCATCTAAATGGGTGCTGTTCTTTACAGGATTTATGCAGAAAATAACATTTTTTCAAGAAACAAGAATAGACTCCCATACTCTATGTGCCTAATTGTGTATGTAACTTTAATTAGTATCTCATCGTTCCTAAATTGTTTTATCATGTCTCTTTGAGAAGAATTTATAGAATTATGTTTTTCAGGATTGTGCCCATCTATAATCGGGATCCTGAGAATTCGGCAAATCCTCCTTCCAAAAAAAATCGGTAGAACTCTCCAAAAATGAATTTTGCTGCTATTTTGTGGTTTCCGAATGAAATTTAACCCTATGGTTAATAACTCGCAGGGGTTAAATTAACGCTCAAGGGTTAAGTATTTCATACATTCAATGTGTCACACATTCGTGTACCTATGCATGGCATTTGTAGGTATAGCCGGTTGCAATTTTGCATTGCACACAACTAATCAATATTTCAAAACATCTGAATAATCCCAGAATGCGCAAGCATACCTCGCATTTATCACTATTGGAATTGTACTTGAAACGGACGTATTGAGTTCGACCTACTTTATGTACTACATAATGTTCAGTTAGTAACTGGGGATTTTTGTAGGGAGAGGTGGTCCGTACTCTAAGTTTTCCAAAAGAGTCATAAATAAAAAACCCATGCACTCACTTGCAAACTAACGTTTCTTTGCTGTTTTATCCTGTTAATTTTCATTCAACATGTTTAGTGGTATAGAAATTTTGCAAGAAATTTTACAAGTTCAAACAATTTTGTGCAAAAAATGTTTAAATTTCTTTAATTTTAGCTAAAACTTGGTGCGAAGCCCCGAAAAATTCGTTGAATCCCAACAGAAGGACGTTTTAAGACTCGAATTATTCGTTATTTTCTGTTACCTTTGAGCATTTAGTGTATAATACAATTTTTAGATTAGCGTGCTAAAAAATAGAAGAAAATTACAAAATATGGCTCGATCAAAAAAGTGAATAAATGTAAGGAATGCTTGTATTGGTTTTAAATATATGGAATTATGACAGTTGACGACCTGAAATGAAAAAAGTTAACCCTTATCGATTTAACCCTTTCATTCAGAAAGCGGATATAAGTATAATATACAATTCACTTAACCCTCGAGGGTTAAATTCACCCTGGAGTTAAATTAAGCGCCCAGATCTATGAATTCTCGACTTCTGTAACGATTGCAGTATTTTCCACTATACATATGTCAATTTTCAATTTTGTTTCTTATAGATTGTTGTGTTGGAATGTGGGTTTTATTTGCTTAACAGAGGCTAGTGGCAAAGTTAATTTGTCTTTACTTGATTAGCAAGAATTTTCAGCTTTGCCCAGCAGGATCATGCTTAATACCAGCTAAGAGTGTAATTAAATGATTGGTATGATTAATTATCTTTCGATATCTTCAAGGCCTATCTGTTGAAAGAAATCTTAAAATTTCACTAAAATTCTGCTTTACCGAAAACAATCCAAACTTAACATTAGGGCCTGTTAATTGAGTAGGTATATTGAAAAATCAACTCAATAATTTCTGTCACAGCCTTTTCATTTGATTCATAAAAATATAGTTATTCTATGAGGGCCGCCAACAAAGGAATTGTATATGGCATGTACTTCAACTTTTTAGCGATTTTAGAGGCCCTTAAACTTAGTATGTAGCTCTCTGCGGGCGCCCGTTTCGTCATCTAAGCACGGCTGTAATTTTGACAGTTGATCATGAAAAAAGGCGGAGATATGTTTGATTTTGGGTTGATTGTGTACATTTTTATTGGTGAATTTTGATATTGTTTGTCGCATTAATGTTACTAAATACTGCTTGTATTCCACTTTTGACTCTTCCAACAAACGCAAACATATAACTTTTAGTGCTCTTCGAGCATTTTTCCACTAGTATATACTAATACTCCTCTTTAACTCTATAGTCGAGTTTCACACAACTTCGGTCATATATTTTAAAACTATCTCCGACAATAAGCTGACAGATTGCGATTATAGCATTGATCTGATATATAATTATCGTAACCTTCGGCCTATACTTGTCGATGAAAATTCTTAGAATTTATGCACGAAGTTAAGTGAAACAGACTATAGAACAGCGAACAAGGATTCTGAAATCCGAGTTGCGAAGGGAAATCTTATGTGTAAAATTCAAATACTGGATGTGTGTCGATAGTCACACGGGCCCCTTCTGATTGGTTGTAAGATTACATACATATTTGATTACATACATATGTATATAATTCGCCTCCCGCTTCATTTTGACGTTTGTCGTTACAGCGCTAGAACATAACCTTCTAGATTTTTGGACCTTTTGAGTCAATTTCACCGCCACCGTTTTTGGAGAGACGAAATAATGATAAAGTAATCGAATTTTAGGCATGAATGTAAACAACCTTTATTGACTTTATTTTGCAGGTGTACAGACAAGAGTCATAAGCCAGTTGTATGTAAACTTTCGTTACTGCGGTTATTATAGATCGGCTAAAAAGGTGGCGGACCAACCACGTTGAACAGAATGCAAAACTGAGTTAGTAACCTTAACAAGCAGACGGAAAAAACCGTATATGTACGTTACACTCTGCGCAATAACTATTGAGTGCAAAAAATTTTAATGTCAGATTCGTGATCTACTATAGTCTGTTTCACACAAGTTCGGTCATAAATTCTTAAAACTATCTCTGACAATACGTTAGCCATAGATTGCGATTATAGCATGGATCTGATATATAATTATCGTAACCCTCGGCATATGTCGATGAAAATTCTTAGAATTTATGCACGAAGTTATGTAAAACAGACCATAATTATAAAGCAACATTTTAAAAAAATTTAGCCCTCCGCAAATCATCCAAATTTTAACTTTTCACTTTACATACTCATTATTAAGTCGGTATTGAGTGTAAATAGAAGGAAAAAAACCTGCATCGTATATGTGCCGTTGTTGCTGTGAGGGGACATATAATTCGCACTCCTGTGATAAACATATAAGTAAAAAGGGTGGCCAACAAACGTGGGCGCACCTAAATTCTGGGAGGAGGTGCAAGATTTTTTACAGGTCAAAAAGTGAGTAGTATGGCGAAAAAACACACCATTTTTCAACGTTTCTCATCAAGCACTATCCATTGGCATCAAAAATTGTGTAAATAACAAAAAAACTCAAAATTGAATTCTGGAGAATATTTTTGGTTTCTGGGGGGCAGGGTATTTTAGTTTCTAGGGGGGGGGAGGGGTGTATACCCCAAACCCAGGTGTGGTGGCCGAGTATATTATAGGTATCGCTATCGTGCTACCATGATTACAAAGGCGGTTTCAGTGGAGCAACAATCACAAAACAGTATAAAACATAAAACTCTTCGTCCTGTCTGACCAGACTTAGGTCATCCACTTAGCCTAGCCAATTTTTTTGTTGAGAAACTTGGCCCTGCAAAGCTTTAAAGTTGCTTACCCCAAATTTCGCGACCAGTTTAAACTAAAACATACTAAGATGCCACACTGCATAAAATCATGATATAGGTTATACTCGATCTGTACGCACAACACATATTGTCTCCAATACATTCAGAAAAATTAATATATAAAAAGAACCGTAAACAAATTTGCAACATGTTTTCGAATCAGTGAAAAATTATCTATATAATTAGGCTATTTTCGTTCTTGTAACGACTCGTTTACAGGTCTGAAATTGCGACTAAAGTTGAAAAGAAGAAACAATTTTAATTAAGCGTTAATAGCATGAGTGATAATGATGAAAGATAACTTCCATCAACATGTAGAATGTTTATTTCTCTATAAGTACCTAATTAAAATTTTATGGAAAACGGACAAGTATTGACTGAGTTATTGAAAATATACGGAAGCAAGCATTCTTCGCCACAATTCAAAACCCGCAACTTTGATGCTTGCTATAGAAGCCCAGGAACATTTTTGTAAAGTTTTGCTTTTTCACTTTTCCATCTAATACCAAGACCTACCGATGGGCATAATTTCATTCATTTTTGCGACAGGTCATCGGGCGGGAATGAGTATGTGAATCTTAACGGCAGCCGCTCATAAATTCTAATTGAAAGCGCGAATGCGTTACAACTTGCGAGGTCGTCTCATTATTCCATGACTGAACTCATACTGATGTTTTAAAACACCTTGTGCGTGGAAAGCATATCAGCAACTGAAGTAGCTTGTGACCAAATTTTAGGGGTGCGTAAGGCAATAACTAATTTTAAAGAATTAAATTTTTAGTAGGTACCCAACGACTGTACTTCTTTAGTTTAAACCGCCCTTATCATCAGTTTACATCGTTTCAGCAATTGCTATCCGTGCACAAGGTTTAGTGAAAGAACAGAAAGTCCCGAGTATGGTAATTAATTACTACATCATGCTACCTCAAGACATTTTAATTAATAAATAAGCTATGCGGTGTGCGATTTGTTCAATTCTAAAACTTGAATTCAGCAATGCGAGGCGGTGAACAAAAGCAATTAGGTTACATTAGGAAATAAAGACACAAAGAAGACGGTAAATTACGAAAAAATAATACGACAGTTAAATTAAATATAAGGAAATAATGACATGCACTAGATGATTTTACACCAGCTAACAATATCTCGCAATAAATTCCGAACTTACATACACTTGTACATAAAGTATATCTACCTATGCAAGCGTAACTGCGTAAGAAATAATACACAACTTGATAAATTATTATATGTACATATATGGACCACATATGTAACAGTAGGAAGGAGCAGATTGCCATCATACGTTGGTTGCCTCGTACCCCTATACCCCAAACTAGAAGCTTTTTGACCCCCTCCCTATCATTGGCGAAAACTTAAATTCATTCGGCCGTTTTTAGGTGCTTTTTGTCATTTTCTGCCGGAAATTGCAGGTCAACCTAGACAATGGCCAGGAACCCCTTCCAAAATTTCGAGCCGTTACATATATGCTCATGATCTGAACACGTAGAAAAGTTTATTAAAACACGCGGAAAACTGAGTCGTCATATATCAGTACATGTAGGTGTGTATGTTCCGGGGACAACAGGAAGATAGACAGACAACTATGAGTACGAGCGAGACCAATATTTTCACTTCCGAATTAAAAGAGCAAAAAAAATCTAAAATGTTGACATAAGTGAAGACAACTTTGTTTGAAAGTTATTCACAGAGCTATTCGCTAGACTTCAAGATGTAGTGCGGAAGTATACAGGTAGGATCAGGATTCAGGACTGTTTTGAAGGTAAAATAATGCATGGAAAGATAGCTGAATCCAACGATTGCACTTCATGTATGTAATGCAAGTGGGACGGCTAAAAAGCTAGATAGCTAGCATAGGTGGGCGGCACCAAAGCTCTGAGAGGGAAGGTGCAAAATTTTTTCAAAGAAAAAAAAATGGCCTTGAAAATGCTGGTATGCCGAAAAACACCATTTTTCATATTTCTCATCGAACACTATCCATTGGCATCAAAAAATTGCGAAAAAGACTAAAAAATTAAAAAATTGAATTCTTGGGGGTATTTTGGTGTCTGAGGGGGTGCATACCCCCAAACCCCATAAGCCAAGGTATGGTAGCTGATCCGAAAAATTTGTTGATTATGAAAATTATTTAAATTTCTGATTAGAAAATTGCGCAAGCTTTGCCCAAAACGGCAAAAATTGTGGGCAGCTGCCAGCGGTTTATGCGCTACGGCGATCTGTTTACAACCCATGTTGATATTGACTAAACACCACAGTTCCTGCATTGTACCACATTACTCAGTTTTAGTAACCTAACTTGACTACCTACCCTTTTTGACAATGATTTCATTCAGAAAAATTATCAGCATATTGGAAAGCAGAGTGGGTGGTGTACTACTCTCCATAATGGGTGAGAAAACGGCAAGATATCATTGAGGACAGTCAGGAGTTAGGCAAAAATAACGGCATCAGCGTCTTTCAATGAGCTGAATTCAACAAAAATCAATTTTGAAAAATTAATAATTTAATTAGTCATATTCAAAGACTATCATTTAAAATAGACTTACATATTTATAGTCACGTAAAAGTAAAAAGGTTCATTAAAATTAAAACGTTAGCTTTTAATTAGAATTTCAGGAAATGAAAATGACAATTTTAAGGGTTGGCGAAGACCATAGATGCACAGCATGGCCGATCTTTGGTAGAACGCCGGTCTGGGGGGGTTAAAAATTATTGAGCTATTCTGGGCCAAAATGAGCCCAAAAACAAATTTAAGCGCTGAAGTAGCGTTATAACTATGTAATTACAGTTTCTGGTCAATTTTAATCACTTTTGAAAATTTTAATTTTCACCCAATTTCGACGGTCCTTTTGCCTTATTTTCTCGATAAATTTCCCATTTTTTCCATCCTGGGAGTACTCTCTAAACCATAGGAGGGCAGCGCCAAAATTCTGGGGGTGGGGTGCAAGACTTTTTGTAAAGGTCAAAAAATGGTCTTAAAAATGGCGGTATGGCGAAAAGCACCATTTTTCAACGTTTCTCATCGAACACTATCTGTTGGCATTAACAAATTGCGAAAAAATGAAAAGTTTCAAAGATTGAATTCTGGGGGGTATTGCTCTAGACCCCACGTGCATGTCTGTTGGAGGCCAGACACCTCAGCTGAACAAAAACATTGGTTCTCTAGTCTCAATATATGGCCTGTAAGAATATTCGGAAAGAAACGAGGAGCAATAAAGCGAAAAAATCACGGATTGACGACCATTTTTTCATGCACGTCCATTCCAGCTACAACCTGCAACACAGAAACGGGAATAAGTTATGAATAATTAGGAAATGACGATTTGTTATCTCTGAATAAATAATCGAAAATGTAGAAACGTAGTATGAATATCAATAGGATCTTTTCTTCGGAAAAATATGTGCAACAACATCGCACATTTGTGAGTTTTGAGACGAATGACATTTGTTTTTAGGGAAAACAAAGTCAAATCATTTACGGAATAAGAAACGCCCGATATTTGAGCAGTTATTAATTGTATAAATCTTCCGACAGAGTATGCACCAACCAAAAAATTTTGGCATGCGGGTAAGCTCTAAATTCTTAAAATCATATCGTCTACGAGGCAGAAAAATGAATACAAACCTGAAATATTTCCTGTCGTAAAGCAGTTATAATAAAAACCGCCGCAATTTTCTCAAGACATAGACTTAGGAGTCTTGGGGATCTGTACGTTACCCCCTCCCTAGAGGGGGTAACGTACAGAATGAAATTTTTGAAATTTTCTCGCCCCTTTTCCGCGATTTTCTTATGCTTACGGATAGAGCTGAAATGTCGAAAATAATGTTTTTGCCTCCTATCGGTAACTTTTCGGCATTTTTTTACTTTTATAAGTTTTTGGACCCCTAAGGCAACCATAATTCAGGCGTTTCAAATGTACGGTACGGTTAACTTCAATGTCGCGAACAGTCTGATATATGAATATAACTTTAATATGATGTTTTGCAAGGAATTTAAAAAAAACCATGAAAAATTACGAGTTGATGAAATTTATTGATTACCAGCTGAATACAGAAGAGTATTCCTTATCCAGTAAAAGCAGGCAAGAAACCTAAAGATCAGGGAAGCAGATTACTCCGACCATACCTGGGCGTGGGGAGTTGGGGGTATGCGACGCTTCCAAGCACCCGCCATCCTCCCCCAGAAACCAAAATACCCCCCCCAGAATTCAATTTTTGATTTTTTTTTGTTTTTTCGCCATACCACAATTTTTAGGGCATTTTTTGACCTTTGAAAAATCTTGCAGCCCCTAGAATTTCGGTGCCGCCAACCTTTGACTCCGACTATTTTAAGAAATGGTTAAAAAGTTAAGTATCATGTGACAGTATATATGTAGGTATACAGAAGGAGAACAGAGAATACGAGAAAATTGATTAAAAAATTAAGCATACATGAGGGCTGAGTTTTGTGGTGAATATTGTACATTTATATGTACCTCACAAAATTCTTCAAAAGAAATGCGCCCATCACCGTCCTTGTCATGGAAAAGTATTGTCTTGTCAACAATTTGCTGCAACTGGGTGTCCTTCAAATTGTTTCCCACCATCATTTTTAGGACCTGAAAACAAATTCGACAATAATGCTCGAAAACAATATTAGGAGAAACATTACTGCTTAGTAGCATCAAACCGCAGATAGAAGCGAGTGCAGAAAAATTGTAATAGTACATAATAACAGGGGCGTACGCAGGATTTTTCAAGGCGGAGGGGGTGGTCCAAAATTGGTAACCCTATATTTCGCAATTTGTTAGCGATTTCAATTTGTTTTCAATTTGTTAATTCAAAATAAACTGCAATTTCTGACGTTTCAAAACATGCTCCATTCTTTTGGAATGAAAAGATGCCAATTTTCTTTATTTTTCATGCCTTATCCAACCTTTCCAAAATTATTTTTGGGCTAAGAGGGCGACCGCATACAGCCCCCTACCCCGTACATAATACATATGTACTATTTAAAAATGGCTGCATTGCTAAACGGGTTCGTAAAGGTAGAACCTCTCCTGCCACCCAGAAATTCGAGCAACCATTGAAGCCTGACGGAAAGACATTTTGGCAAAATTCTGAAGACTTTAGATAATTAGAAACCGTAACTCACGCAACATTAACGATATGACATATAATCATGAAGATAGGAATGAAACCAGAAATATCGATAAGTATAAATCACGTTTTTAGCGTAAGAGTATCTAGTATCTTGTTACATAATTCACGAACCAATCTGAAAATTAATTAAACAAAGAATTATGCATATGTATTTACATGCAGGTCCATAAAGGGGCAATAGGGGCTGGGGGTAGCTGCCCCCATTCCGAAAAAAGTTATGCCTAAAGGAAAACATGAAATAATCTCGAAGTACGTTTTAAATACTACTAAGAAGGATTTTAGCTTAAATTGTACTTTCGAGCTAGTAAACACAAAATTTTTATTATGTACAATGCCTGATTTGTAATCCGAATCGAATTAGACTTAGACATGGAAAACATGACAAATTTTTCTGGCGCTTCACCCAAATTCTTTATTCCCGGTGTTGTTTTTATTTCAAAGCACAAGATATTGAGTACAATGAAAAAAGTTAAATCAACTATGTAGATAAGTTGAACAACAGATTATGTTGTATATGAGTACCGATTAAATAAGGTGAAATTTTTTCATAATTCTCACACATTTTTCGATCTTCCACCCCCAAATCGGTCATGCCTGTACCAACTTTATGTAGGAATCTCCCGAACGCTTTCTTATACGTAGGACTTTATTTCATTCTAAATAATTTTCGAAAATGTTTATTCAAAGTTCGAAATCAATACACGTACATAAAGCCAAAATCTAGAAGGAAGCAGTTTTGTTGTACGAGACAAAGATTTTGGAGCTCGTATACACAGAGATTTTCGTGTATAATGTACAAAGACTATTTGGGGCATAAGTAATAGTAATTTTAACGTTTTTTTGAGTATTTTTTTTAGGAAAATTCAAAATATTTTCAGCGCTTCGCGCCTAATATCATAATTATATTATATTTAGTTCCAAGCGCAGGCATTAAACACTCCAAAACCTATATATCTTTCAGCATCTTTGTACACATTTTAGCATCTTTTACATCAATTTCTCCTGTTATATAAAGATTTTATGCAGAAAAAAGAACAATTAACCAACTTTGCACTGTTTTCTGCCGTTTGAGGCACGGTTTTGTTTTTTGTATTCGGCATAGATTTTTTCCGATGTACAACGACTTGTCGGGACCGTCTTTGTACATGTACAAAAATTTTTAGAAGACAAAAACTGTAAAAAAGTATAAAATTCCCAAAAATTTTCGGATCTTCGCGCCGAAATGAGTAATTGTTTGTTCCATATCTCTTCATAATGACAGAAATTGCATTTAGAAAGCAAAAATACAGAATTTTTCGGCGCTTCGCGCCGTTTTGAGACAATTTTCAGTATTTTTTATCATCAGAAACCCAGAAATTGGCTAAAAACACTACCAAAGGTCGAAACACCGTTTTATCACACCGACAACGCTACTATACCGTTTAATAGCACCCAAAAAATCGCATGTACAAAATGTACAAAGACTTTTTGGTACCATCTTTATACATGTACAAAGGGATCTTGTACAAAAAAAAACCAGTTTGAGGATAAAATTGACTTTTTTATCTTTGCGTTGCATTAAAGTCACAAGCGAATTGGTGTCTATTATGGCATTCAGTCAGCATATTGCAGTCGCTGTATTATTTCTGATTGTGTAACACAAGTTATTTCGGCTTTTTATGTCAAATTTTATGAGGAAATTCAATCTAAGACTCATGAAAATTTCGGCGCTTAGCGTCGAATTAATATAACCACCTGAATTTAGGACAAAGTAACACTTTTTGTGAAGCGTGCGGGTTATGGATAACATTCTAGTGGTATGTATGCAAAAATGTGTATATTTGATAGTATATCTATATGTTACATGTACAAAAAATTTTTCGCTCGCACAAAGACTTTTCCAGAGATCTTTGTACATGTACAAAGAGGCTGGTACAAACAAAACAGTAGAAGGAAGAAATTTTAATTAATCGACAGAGCAAAGCCAATATTAGGTATTCACATTAATTGGTATTCAAAGAACGTGGCATACCTGAAACAGCTCGCCGTTGGAGATATAGCCATCTTTATCCATATCGTAAATTCGAAACGCAACTACAAACAGGATAAAATTAAGAAAAAGAAAAAAAACAAAAAATGAAATAAATGATAATAAAAATAATAGAATAAACAGAGAAAACCAAGATGCACTCACAACGCAGCTTCGTCTCCTTATCGCCTTTGACGCTGAACTGTGAGATGCCTTGGATAAATTCTAAAGAGAAAACTTTGAAATAAAAAGTTCACAGACCATTCAAAGTACTTTAAGTAGAACTAATATGATCATAATACGTGAAAAGTAGAAAGCAGAATTGAAGCTCTCTTTTTAAAGCGCATGGGAACGGGCGTTAAAAATTTTGAGCAAAGCTGGACAATATTTTGATAAGTAATATTTTGAATGTAATACAATAATATAATAATAATATCTATGCAGTAATAATATTATAATATAATATACTAGATTATTGCAATAATTTGACTTTAACAGTAACATTAGTAAAAAGGACAAAAGAAATGCGGACTGTATTTTCGACTCATGAGAAACGAGACGCAAAGACCGGAAAATGCATATGGGAATCAACTAAAAAAATGCTAACATTTTGTCAAAGTCTTTATTTACACTGCGCTCTGAAAAAATGACAAATGATGCCTACTCAATATTCCTACGTATGTAATGTTCTCCCATTTCACTGCATGTCCGACACCAGATAAACTCATATTTATGGTCTAAACTAAAGTGAATGATAGGAAAATCGAGATACTTTCATTTACCACCTATAAATATTTTACATAAACTTTGCATGAAAATATTTAACGAAATATTAACTTTTATCTTCATAAACTATGTATGCAGGCCCATATCCACCATTTATTTCGGGGGGGGGGTTTGAGGCCAGACACCTCGATCAGGAGATAGGCGATAATGAAGGCATTTTGGGCGTATCTCGACGAGCTCTCGATGGTGAAGAAAAATTCTTTCACTTTATTCCATACTGATACATATACAGCAAATTTATCATTTAAGCTGACATCTCATCACTTAATCGACGAATTATTTTCCATCTCTTACCTTTGTATTTAATCATCGTGCTTTACAGAGAAAAACAATGCAGATATGTAATGAACAATATATATTCGGCATCTCAAGCTCAAATTTGAGCGGTTTTGAGCGGGCTAGAAGTCAAAAAACGTATATAATAAATAAAAACGGCGCGAAGCGCCGGAAAAATTTCATGTATCCCATGTCATAACTCAAATTTGAGCTGTTTGGAGTGAGCTAGAAGGCAAAAACTATAGCTGAACAATGATTCCAGCGCAGAGCGCCAGAAAAAAATTGAAATGCTCTCTATGTTTAACACAAATTTGAGCGATTTTTAGCGGTTTAGAAGACAAAACTATGCATAAACAATAAATTTGGTGCAGAGCTCCGGAAAATTTTAAATTTACTAGCTCAAAAATAAGCTGAAAACTATTTTAGCGGTGTTTTAGACATACTTAGTCAATTTTCCATTTTTCCCTTTAGGGGACCATTGAGTTCGGGGAGCGGCCTATTATATTGTGTATTTTTATAACCTCTGTGTATTTTTGTAAAGAATGACTTTTGTATTCCAGTCGAACAACAAAAGTGATCACCTTTGAAATCCACTTCACCATTTCCATCTGTATCGAAAATTTCTATAACTCTCTGAACCAGAGGATTTTGCTGAAGCTCCGGCAGGGACATGAATTCATCGATGCTCAAAGAACCGCTGCCGTCTAAATCCAGTTTTTTGAAACGTCTCGCTAAGCGTTTCAGCTCATCAGCGTCAACTAAAAGCACATTATTTAAAATCCAGACTCCGCTAATCACCGATTGCTACCATACGTGGGCAGCAGTCAAATTCTAGGTAGGTCGGATGGGGCAAAATCGCCAAAAATAGCACCAAAATTCAAATCTAGGGGGTTTATCGATTTTGGAGGGTTAGTCCTTAGTCCGCTGAATTTTCGGGGAGGGGTCCAAACCTCCACGCTCATGTGTGGTTGCTACCGCGTCCGGCCTACAAGAGCATGGGGGTGAGGGGGTATTACCTACCCCCCTGAGCTTTGAAAAACTGATAGCTATACAGTCATTTCGACCGAAAAAGCATTGCTACATACATAGCCTTTTTTGAGCTCAGTAAATGAGCTATATAGCCTTTTTATGTTCAGAAAACTTGCTATTTAGCCTGTTTTGGACTCAGAAACTTATAGTGTGAGCTCAGAAATGCTATGTACTCGTAGTTGTCTTTTCTAAGTTTAAAAAGCAAATATAGCTATTTTTCGACTCCAAAAAGGGTTAAATAGCTATTTTTAGTCCAAAAAGAACATATAGCTAAGCTATGTTTGTGAACCCATAGGCTATGTAGATAGTTTTCTGAGCTAAAAAAAGCTATACAGCTTATTTTCTGAGCCCAAAACGGCTAAAGACTCATTTTTACCAAGCACTAGCTATCTACCGATTTTTGGTTTTCACCCCCCTGGAAGTTTGACCTTGCGCACCTATGCCGGCCGTTACAAATATCAGAAAAATTTGGCATTACAAGCACATACCACTAATTTTTATTTTTCATACCGCAAATTATTTTAAGTGCATATTTCCGTCAAAGACAGAAGTTGTTGTTAATTTCTTCAGTTTTCTCTTTTTCATAGATTTTCAGCCAGGTTTATCGAAATTTGAAGCCTTTTTCTAAAGCATGTCTACTGAACTGCAGCAGCCAGAAATGCAGAGCATGGAAATTCTGGATAAAGGAAAATTAAATTTCAAAGTGCCTTTACAGGCTTAAAAATGGTCAATACTCGTCAAAAACATCGTTTTTCGGCGTTTCTGACGATGCTCTATCTTTCTAGAGCACAAAAACACAAAAAATTATTCAAATAAGATAACAAAAAATAGTCGAAAAATGAGTATATGACGCGAAGCGCCATAAATTCAACACAGTTGAGAAAATAGATGGCTGAAACACTTAAAACAACACCTTCTCGCGAATTTTTTAGAAAAGGAAAAAATGAATAATTCTCAACGTGCCCTTGAAAGATTGCTAAATAGGTTTTTAGCCAGTGTTTTTTATACAAGGCCCGTTTGTACATGTACAAAGACGGTCCCCAAAAGTCTTCGTACATTTTGTACATGCAAATTTTTGTGTACTATAATAAAGAACAGTAGCGATTTTAGTATGGTAAAACAGGGTTTTCGATATTTGGCAGTGCATTTTAGCTAATTTCTGGATTTCTGACGCCAAAAATTATTACAAATTGTCTCAAAACGGCGAAGCGCCGGAAAATTTAACATGTTTCCATTCTAAGTGCAAATTCTGCCCTTTTAAAGATATGTAGGACAAACAATTACTCATTTCGGCGCGTAGCGCCGAAAATTTTGCGAGTTTTACACCTTTTTACAGTTTTTGTCTTTCCAAAAATCTTTATACATTTTGTAAACACAAATTCTTGGGTACTATAATATGGTACAGTAGTGATTTTAGCGTGGTAAAAACAGAGTTGTTCGACTTTTGGTAGCGTATTTTAGCTAATTTATGGGTTTCTAAGGCCAAAAATCACTATGAATTGTCTTAAAACGGCGCGAAGCGCCGAAAAATTTGACATTTTTCCATTTTAAATGCAAATTCTGCCATTTTAAAGATATATAGAACGAACACCGAAAATTTTTTGTAATTTTACACCTTTTTTACAGTTTTTATCTTCCCAAAACTCTTTGTACATTTTGTACACACATATTTTTGGGTATTAAAATATGGTACAGTAGCGATTTTAGTGATGTAAAAACAGAGTTGTTCGACTTTTGGTAGTATATTTTAGCTAATTTCTGGGTCTCTAAAGGCAAAAAGAATTAAGAATCGTCAGAAAACGGCGCGAAGCGCCGAAAAATTTGACCTTTTTCCTCTTGAAATGCAATTTCTGCCATTATAAAGATATATGGAACACACAATTAGTCATTTCGGCGCGAAGCGCCGAAAATTTTTCGAATTTTAGACCTTTTTTGTAATTTCTGTCTTTCCGAAAATCTTTGTACATGTACAAAGACGGTCCCGAAAAGTCTTTGTACATCGGGAAAAATCTTTGCCGTATAAAAAAACAGTGTTTTCAGCACGAATGATTTTCTTAATCAATTCAATCCTTCTTCAGACAAACGTGTTATGGCTTCTGTACATGTCATGTTGTACTGAAATTTTCACAAAAGGAAAAATCAGTGAAAGCTCGTATTCAAAATATAATTTTAACATTCAAGTCATTTTTACCACAAAACTCTCAAAATTGTCGACATTTTGCGCATAATCCTATGTTTAACAAATGATTTTCTCCTCAAAATAATGGAATATAAAGAATCATGAAGAATATAAAAAAATCGAAATCACGTACCAAAAAATTTTGTGATGATTTTCTCCTCAAAGTGATGGAATATGAAGAAACATGAAGAAAATAAAAAAAATCGAAATAATATACCAAAAAAAATTGTGAAACGTCACGTCCGCATCAAAGCTTACCATGAACGCATTAAGAATTAAATCTACCGTAAAACGGTAACAAAACAAAGCCAGAATATATTAGAAAAGCGTTGAAGGCCAGAAAACTTGGAATTAAATCAAATTAATTGAATTTTAAATTAACTTTAAATTAAGGGGCTAAAATTTTAAAACAGCCCTAAACAACTACATGTAGTGATCATAGTAAAATTAAAATTCGATGTGTCTTACAATTCTGGCACATTTCCATCGGTAATGACGTCTCGTTTCCCATCTTGATACAAATTTCGCAAATAATTGTTTTGCTGAATATAGCAGCTACAGTGTCACAATTAAATCTAAAAGGCGAAGAATAAATAAATAATACATCTGCAATCTAATGAGAATAACAATAGCATTTAAATTTCTGGCTGAATGCAATATAAATTAAAAGGCCAGGAATATGGGTTTCATACATGGACACGCTCAGGTTTTTCAGGGTCAAATGACTTCCCTGGAACCTGCGGGCTTAGTCAGGAATTTAGATGCACAGCATGTTCGGTCTGGGAAGGGGTGGAAAATGGAGCTGTTTTTTGGGGTCAAAATTACCTCAAAAAATTGGTATCAATACTAAAATAGCGTTAAAAATTCGTTATTCACAATTTCTGTTTCAAGTGCTTTTGGAGAAAATTTTAAATTTCCATCCATTATCGTTCTTCATTTCGCCTCATTTTCCCCAGAAAATTTTCGAAACTTGAGGAGTTGGTCCGGTTTTCCCTACGGGTTGCGGGGTTGCTCAGCCGCCAGGGTCAAGTCACTTGACCCTGTACCCATGCATGATGTGTTTACAATATAAAACATACGTGAACACGCACAGGGTTAATACAGAGTGTTAGTGACCTAACTCAAGAGGCTGAGCAACCCTAAAATCCTGCAGGAAAACCAAACGAAGCCCGCAAGTTTCAGTGAATGACCGAAATGAAGCTTATGCTAACACCAAAAAGTTTATATAGGTATACTTCCCTCCATCAGATGTGTAGCTTTTAAGACGGCAACCATGCATGCATGGAAATACCGCATCAATTCTAGATGCAACAGCGGCAGCATCAGTGTATATGCTCTACGCCAAAACCTGTATGGTCGTCATCACACCAGACAGGCACAGTATGGGAATTCTGAGGAGGGGAGAAATTTTAAAGTGCCTGTTTTTGGGCCCAAAAATGCTGGGTACGCGTCAGAACATCGTTTTTCGGCGTTTTTGACGATGCTCTATCTTTCGAGAGCATAAAACATGAAAAAATTTCGAAAAAATAATTAAAAAAAAGTCGAATAAATCAAAGAAAATATAGTCCAAACATGAGTACTTATGGCGCGAAGCTCCGAAAATTTGAAATTTTTGAGCAAATAGATAGCTGAAAACGATTAAAACGCACCTTTTCTACAAATTTTCAGAAATTTTTTTATAAACTTTTAAAAAATCGCGAATTCTAGGGGATGGGGGTGAAACCTCCCCAAGATTATGTATCATCCTCACCAATCCCACAGGTCCCACAGAAGTCACCTGTCACTGAAAAACTTGAGCGCGCTCATGTAGAATAGGAGGTACGGGTCATACATGCACATAGTAAGGGGTGAGAGAGGGGTATTACCTTCCGCTGAATGGGCCAACTGTTGAGCAAATTAAGCCAAAAATAGTGCATTTTCAAGCGACTTTGACGTGAAAATAGCTATTGAACTCAATTTACTGAGAGAAAATCCCGAATTTTACCCTCACTGACCCAAAAATCTCGATTTCACCCCTACCTAGCCAACCTGACCTTGTACATCTATAGTACGGGTACATGTAAGAAATCCTAAAAAATTGGACGTTTTCTCTTCTCGAAGCTTATGCGGAAAATTACTTATCAGAAGCATCTTTGATTCGCTTTTAAAATTCAAACGTGGTATGCAAATCTTCGTCCAGACGCTCAAACGTCGACCTAAGCAGCTATATAAGTCAACCTAAGCGGGAGTAATGAAGACCGAAGCAGCCTAGAATTCGACTTTTACCTAAAACTAAGCTAAGCCTAAGAAAAAAGGATAGATGTCAAAGCGGTATATTTTTCAGCGCCGATGAATTGTGAACATAAAGGCACTATCTCTCAATATTGCGCGGATTTTCATGAAAATTTTTTCCGCATTATCTTTTCTGTTTTCTGAGTTTCATAAAAAATCAGAACTTTCTTAATTGATTTTACCCATTTCTGACGGGACCCATGTTCTGCACTTCAGCCGAATGTTGTTAGAAATGCCACGCGGACTCAATTTTTAAAAAATTTTTCGTTTTTTAAAAATGATTTCAAAATTTGTCATCCTCGATCAATAGGATTAAATGGATGGACTGTTATCCTGCAAGATATGACAAGTAGGCTCGTTTGGGAATCAATTAAAACAAATAAACAAATTTATTCGCTTTGATTCGACAAAAACATAAAAGGTAGGGTAAAGGTCTAACATTAGACACACTTCAGATAAGTGCTAGTAACTCAGGTCTGTTAGGATGATATGATCTAATCTTTCGCAGACTTGTAGGAGAACCATTCAGACATAATCTGGTAAAAATTGAATGCCTCTGGTCGCATACTCTTGCGACTAGAGACATTTTTAAAAGCTACTGGGTGTCTGCTGTTAGACCAGATTTGGGTAAAACATTGGACAACTAAAATGAGATTTTCAGCAGCTTTTCTTACGCCCATTTCATCATTTTTAAAAGCCTGAACAGCTAATTGTCGCTTATTCGCATAATATGATTGATAGGCAGTAATTATTTGCAGTCGATTGCAAATAATAGAGCACACAATGTAATATTATTTGTAATATGATTGATAGGCAGTAATTATTTGCAGTCGATTGCAAATAATAGAGCACACAATGTAATAATATTTGTAGTCAAAAACCAGCGACCTTGACTGCAAATAACATAACACAGTGTACTAAATTATTTGCAGTCTAGGTCGCTGGTTTTTGACTGTAAATAATATTATACTCAGGGTGGCCACTGGTTTCCCAAAATAAAATTCCCGGGTTTTTCCCGGGTTTCCCGGGTGATTTATGGACAATTTCCCGGTTTTAAATCATGCTTTAAACGCACACTATATACGAAGAAGTGTCATGATAAGAACATGAAAAAGGATAAGGCACAAGCAACTTTTAATCAAACAAATGCAAATACTACACGAAACGTTTCGGAACAGTCATAATTTCTTTTTCAATGATGCTAGCGAATTGTCGATAGCAGTTCTCACAGCCTGTAATATAGTACAGTAGAGATTTTAGTGTGGCAAAACAGGGTTTTCGATCTTTGGTAGTGTATTTCAGCTAATTTCTGGGTTTCTAACGCCAAAAATTACTAAAAATTGACTCAACCGAAAAATTTGGCATTTTTCTATTCTAAATGCAAATTCTGCCATTTTGAAGATATATAGGATCAGTGGCGGATCTAGAATTTTCTTAAGGGGAGGGGCGGTATCCCAAATTTTCCAGAAAAAGTCAAAAACAGGTCCAAAAATTTGCTCTTATTGCGCAAAATGGCGTTTTTTCGGTGTTTTACATTGTATACTTTAACATAAAATCACCTGACGCAATATTGTTTCTAAAAATTTTAAAATGTTAGACAGTTGTGTGCAAAAAAATCATTAAATTTCTTTGACTTTAACAAAAATCTGGCGCGAAGCGCCGAAAAATCTGTGAAATCAAGGCGGATAGACGTCTAGAAGCATGATTTACTGCTTGATTTCCTGTATTTATAGCATTTGATGCGAATCATCGAAATTTTTGATTCAAAATAGAAGAAAACTATGCAAAAACAGATGTTAAAATTGTTTTGAAACTTACATGAACAGAAAATGGCTTTCAAGCAGTGTTTTTTTGTACAACGTCCGTTTGTACATATACAAAGATAGTCCCTAAAAGTCTTTGTGCATTTGTACACACAAATTTTTGGATACTATGATATAGTACGGTAGCGACTTTAGTGTGGTAGAATCAGAGTTGTTCGACCTTTGGTAGTGTATTTTGGCTAATTCCTGGTTTTATGAGGGCAAAAATCATTAAGAATCGTCTTAAAACGGCGCGAAGCGCCGGAAAATTCGACATTTTTCTTTTCGGAATGCGATTTCTGCTTTTATAAAGATATATATGACATACAATTCCTCATTACAGCGCGAAGCGCCGAAAATTTTGCGAATTCCAGACCTTTTTTGCGGTTTTTGTCTTCCCGAAAATCTTTGTACATCTACAAAGACGGTCCCGAAAAGTCTTTGTACATCGGGAAAAATCTTTGCCGAATACAAAAAAAAACGTGCTTCCATGTCGCCAAGAAAGTAAATAAATGTCATTAATAGGTATCATCCGGCGCGTAGCGCCGGAAAAATTTGAGAAGTTATGGTCACTGACGGCCAAACATCATTGCAAATTGCTTATCCATTCTTTATCTCGCCAAATATTTTTGATCAATATGAGGGGAGGCGGCCGTACCCCCACCGCCCCACTTAAATCCGCCCCTGTATAGGACAAACAATTACTCATATCAGCGCAAAGCGCCGAAAATTTTGGGAATTTTACATCTTTTTACAGTTTTTGTCTTCCCAAAAACAGAGTTATTCGACTTTTGATGGGGTATTTTAGCTACTTTCTGAGTCTCTAAGGGCAAAAATCACTTTGACATTTTTCCCTTTGAAATGCAATCTCTGCCATTATAGTTTCCCAAGGTCGAAAGTCCAGGGGGGGTGAAATCCCAAAATTTAGGGCCACTAAATTAAGAGTCTAGCCTTTTTTGCAAGTCAAATATGAAAAATGGCTAAAACGTCCTATATAGCATGTTTTAATGTAAAAAAACTGCATTTTTAACTACTTTTTGTACTACTCTGATTAGTTTTGTTGCTTTTGTAGGTAAAAAATATAAGAATTCATCAAAAATTTAGACTTTTCCGATCATTTTAAGTTCATTCTAGGTATTTTATGGGTAAACAAAACAGAAATGTATTAGTCGGCGGAAAAATTTTAGTATCTTCGCTGCTTTTATACCCAAAAATCATGCAGAAAATGTTTGATTGCTCAAAATCGTCCGACAGTGATTCAAGTCTCGTACCATGAGGTGGGGGTAATACCCGCCCTCACCCCCTATGGGAATGTATGATAAAGATATATAGAACACACAATTATTCATTTCGGCGCTAAGCGCCGAAAATTTTGCGAATTTCAGACCTTTTTTGCAATTTTAGTCTTCCAAAAAATCTTTGTACATGTACAAAGACTGTCCCGAAAAGTCTTTGTACATCGGAAAGAATCTTTGCCGAGTACAAAAAACACTGTTGCAAAAACGTCTTAGCGAACAATAGTACAAATAGCTACTAGCTATATCAAACAAAGAGAATACATAAATAGCAATCAACGATGTGACAATGGGCGAGAAGAAAAACGGAAATAAATGCTACATGATAAAATATAAAAACACGTAAACTAGTATGATACTAAATGCGATAAAAAATGTAATATTGCACTATTAATTCAATATTTTTGGCCTCCAAAAACTGAGTTCAAACTAAGTTTCTTGACGAAAATCCCGGGTTTCCCGGGTGCCAAAAAAATTCCCGGGCTTTTCCCGGGTTTCCCGGAGTGAGTGGCCACCCTGTATACTGTTTTCGGTCTTATTTGCAGTCTAGGCCACTGGTTTTTGACTGCAAATAATATTTCACCGTATGCTAAATTATTTGCTGTTGACTGCAAATAATTACTGCCTGATTGACATGGTCGTTTTTGTGGTAATACCATGCTTATACGTTTTGTATTTAAAAAAGCATGTTATTCATAAGGTACAACATTGGGCACCATAAGTCCAAAGTTAGACCAAATGGGCCTTGTTAAAAAAACTTTATGTTCCTTGTTCTGAAAAAAACATTAGATTCTAAAAGACCGCTAAAAGTTACGTAAGTAACACCTAAAAGCATAAAAGTTCAGTCAGCAAAACTGAAGTTTTTTAAAGTCAAATATCAAAGAAATGCTAAAAATTTCAACAATAATGGTTATCATATCATTGATTCCAGTGAAGTAAACTAAGAACGAAACATATGCGATAAAGTTGTATCCAGTCACTGTTTTATCATGTATTTGTATTTTTTCTAACCAAATTTCGTGTATAACTTCTGGACAATAAATATTTTCTTGTCTTGTCTTGCCATGATAATCTGCAAATCGAAAAAAAGTTTTAATCTTAAAAGCTAATTATATTTATAATGCTATGATGATTGCTTTAAACTGTGACCAATGTTCGACACTGTCCAATGTTGGTCCGTTTACCCTACAAAGATGAGGCACCTACACCAGGGTTGGCAAGGCTGGGTTTTTTGTGGGTTTTTCGGTGCAAAAAATCATTGGGTTTTGGGTTTTTTATATAGAAAATAAAAAATGAAAGTTTATTGCGACAGAGACGGAATTAAAACAATACAAATTTGGTCAAATTAAAGTAAAGAAGAAAGAATAAGAGTAAATATACTGAAATGTCGTCAATGCAATGAAATATATTATTAAAAAACCTGTGCAAGGACTATAAAGGCGGTTTGCACTTACTTATAGTCTAAGGTAGATGTTATGTTATATTAATTATATTTATATTAATTATTATTAATTATATTTTATTAAAAATTAAATTAAAATTTTCATGTTACCAATTTTTCAAATAGACTAATGCACTGCAGCTTTGCGATTCCATGTCAGTAAAATTTGAGCAAGATTGTGATGAAGGGAAGTGGATACTATAGAGTAGCTGGGTAAAATTACAGTCACATATATGTTATTGTGTCAATTACAAAGCAATGTATGAAGATTTTATCAAAATCTATATTCGAACATTTCAAAACATACTTACAAGTGTGCAATTAAATTTAATAGAAAAATGGTTACGAGCCTGATATGGCATCCCTGTTTCCTAATATATTTTTGAGAGCCAGTGCATTTTTTGATTAAAAGTTGGTAATATCCGAGCATTGAAGGGAAAGATACATACATATATGTGGCAGTCGCAATAAATGATCGTTTTGTTGATGGATTTCAATATTAGCTGAAAAAAGTTGTTGCTCTTTGTTTCGTGTCTTGCAGCTGTTGGAAGTATTCCTAGCTACTACATGCAGTTCTCGTGGTCATTTCCATAAACAAACCCCGATAAAACCCAAATGAAACCCTAAAAAACCCAAAAAACGCAGAAAAAAAAACCTAAAATTCGAAACTTTCAAATCTGGGTTTTTTCCATCCCTGACCTACACACATGATAAAAAAGAAAATGCTTAAAAATAGGAAAGACGATTTTTAAAAATATAGGTAGGCATACTAAACACGAAATAGTCGACATTACCACGCTTTCAAGAAATTAGATTAGGATTTATTGTTGCAAAACGTACAAGACATGGTAAAAATAAAGACACAGCGTACGATACAAAGATATGATAAAACGACATATTACTAAAACGTCAGCAACGGGACACGCAATCACGAAAGTGAGAACTCACGCGTGCCCCTTCAGATGAACAAAAAAATCAAAAGCATTGAGTTTACGTTTAAAAATTTTTACGCTAGGTGAATTTACAACATCAACTGGAAGTGAATTCCACAGATTCACATATCTATGAGTGAAATCATACTTGAGAATATCTGAACGAGCAACTGGAACAGTCAGTTTAAGGTTATTGACAGAGCGAGTATAGTTGCGATTAAAAGCGAAAAACTCGTCACAGAGAATGCGTGATTTTCCATTGATAATCTGATAATAAAAGGATAAAGCAAAACGAATACGGCGTATTTCGAGACGTTCTAACGACAGACTTCTTTAACGATCATTATATGACAAACCACTGTTAAAACCAAAAATACAACGGGTAAACTAGCGCTGAACTCGCTCGATACGATCAATATCTCGAATACGATAAGGACTCCAAACGGTACAGCAGTACTCTAAAAGCGAACGAACATATACAACAAAAGCACGAGACAAAATTTTATGATCACGAGAGAAGAATATCTTCAGTATCAGACTGGATCGCTAAGAAGCTTTTTAATCACTTCATGATAGTGCTGCTTAAATTTCAAATTTTGAGACATTAGAACACCTAAATCATAGACACAGTCAGAATCAGAAGGTAAAAGTTGATTTCCAATAAAATATTGATGTTTAGGATTTTTATAACCCATGTACAAAACTGAACATTTATCAATAGATATCTGAAGCTGCCATTCACGCGACCATGTATAAAGCTTATTAAGGTCGTTTTGAAGTATAGTTCAAGAAGAGGACAAATTATACATTTTAACATCGTCAGCAAATAACCGAATACGACTACTCATATTATCACATAAATCATTTATGTAAATCAGAAAAAGGGTAGGCCCTATCACGCTCCCTTGCGGGACGCCGCTAGTTACATTAAAGCTATCTGAAAAAGAACTATTAACAACAACGCACTGACATCGAGAGGATAAAAAAGATTTAAGCCAGTTGAAAAGAAAACCATTTAGACCATATGCAGAAAGTTTATGAAGTAATTTTGTGTGCGATAAAGAATCGAAAGCTTTTTTAAAGTCGATAAAAATTACATCGACAGTAGATTTTCTATCAATAAATTTTGCCCATTCGTTTTAACACTTTAGCAATTGCATTTCACATGATCGACCTTTTAAAAATCCAAATTGAAGAGGAGAAAGTAAATTATTTATATTTAAGTAATCCAGAATCTTTTTATTAACAATTTTTTCCATAATTTTACGAGGAGAGCAACACAACGAAATCGGACGATAATTTTCTACACAAGCAGAATCACCTTTATTTTTGAAGACTGGAATTACGTTTGCTTGATACCACAATTTTGGAATTGACCTGATCGAAAACAAATTTCAAAGATAGAAGCAAGAGAAGAAAGCAAATAACCTAGTTTTTTTGATAAAAAATGAGCATAGGCCATCAGGGCCACATGCAGTACTTGGTTTAGATTCGCGAATAGCTCTGTAAACGGTGTCTACATCGAAATTGATTTCTGCTAACGAAGAAAAAGTACGAGCCTGAAAAATAGGAAGATTTTGATCATCAACAGTGAAAACAGAGGCAAAATATGAGTTGAAATGATTTGCTTTTACATGATCGTCAACTAATTCAATACCATTAGATAGAGTCAGGGGAAATGAACTTTTCCTGATTTTTAAACGAGAATTAACAAAATTGTAAAAGTTACGTATATTGCCTGATTTTAAAACTTCTAATTCTTCTTTAGTGTAAAAATTTTTGGTTTCTCTTTTTATAGATTTGCAGAAAGTAGAATAGATGGTTCGATTTGTTCGAGTTTTGAACTTTTTGTAATTTTTCCATAATTTAAGTTTTTTTAGATATAACTTACGGATGTGTTTAGGAAGAACTTTCTTAAAATTTCTATGCGCTTTTTTAGGTATTAGATCAGAACTAATAGTTTGAGAACTGAAACAAAAACATTATACATATCATCTGCCGAAGTACACTGATTAAATAAATCGGGCCAAGAAACAGTGGCTAATCGCATAGAAATTAACTCGTAATTGGCTTGACGAAAATTTAAACAAGATGACATGTGATTTGTCTCTTCGTACCCTTGAATTTCGAAAGCAATAGAGTTATGATCACTATCAGAAAAAGGAGGTGAAATCTTCACGTTAATGGCTTGATTAAGTGAAAAAAGCAAATCTAATATATTATTATCGTGAGTTGGACTATGGATTAGTTGCTCTAAACCAGTTGTACAGAAGGTATCATAAAATGAAGTATTGATGGGATCAGAAGGAAAGGTGTTGGGAACCCAATTAATTTTAGGAAGATTAAAATCACCAACAATTAATAAAGAAATAAATCTAGTTTTGAAATCAGTATTGCATAAATCAAAAATTAAAATTTCACAGGCAGGAAAATTGATAGGAATTTTTATGTGTTTATTATGTAGATTAGTATTAGCGAAAACTATAAGTCCATCCCCACGTTTATTCAACCGATCACATCGAATAATTTGGTAATTATTTGAACTGCAAAGGAGACTATCTGGAATTCCAGGATAAAGCCAAGATTCACAACAAAGTATTATTTCAAACTGTTTGCTATTTAGTAACAGTTTTAAATCACCTAGCTTATTAACAAACTTCATGAATTGAAATACAGAACTTTTAAACGCAAAGTACGAGAAAGGGGCGCGACTACCTAGGTGAAGAGTTGGCTATTAATATTACGGTTTGGTTTGCATTTAACACAATCGGCGCGAAAATCGATAAAAAGGCCTTCTTCACCTCGAGATTTACGATCGTTGAGCTCGGAAACCAGTTCGCGATGACGTTTTCTTTGAAGGAAAGATAAGTCAGGACGGCACCGCAAACGCGAAAGTGAGTCTTTAGATTTAAGGCGGACTGTCTTATTGATCAAGGAAACGAAGCGATGCCTTGCCTGAACCGACGTTAGGCAAACTTTGACGAACTGGACGCGGTTTTCGTGAATGGGACCATCACGAAAGACGCGTGTAACATCAGATGATACTAGATCGTGACCATCAGAATGAGAATCGATTAGCCGTTTGACCTGATCAATGTCCTCAACACTGTTCGATAAAGACAAGTTAAACAGAATAGCATTACATTTCTTAGAATCTCTTTCGATAGCATCATTAATCAGAGCAGATACTTCGTTTTTATCATAATTGGTAGGAGAATTTCGAGAATGTTCAAGACGATCAACTTTCTTTTCTAAATCGGCAAGCTTAGTAGCAAAATCATCTAAGCGACGTTCAATATGCAAATATTTTTTCACAATTGGTTTACAGTGGAAACAATTGAAAGTGGAATCGGGCTTTGAATAAGTTTCATAATCATGATCATTAACTTTCAAACAAGAAGTATGACCCCAACGGTCACAAAAATCGCATAATAAGGCAGTGTCGTCATCAGAAACTAACTTGTAGCAAATGACACAGTCACAAGATGTCTTGACGAACGTCAAGTACATCAATGTTAGACCTTCGAGATGGTGACTTAGAACGTAGACTGGTATCCGTGATCTTCGGTGCGCCATTTTTTTTTACCCATGGTCGAAATCTGTAGGTATGTAGAGTTGAAATATTGATCAAATTTATTGAAAGTAACGAAGATTCGAAAAGTGAAATTCAATCCAGCGACAAATCACTTTTTGCTGGTGCGTGCTGCTCTGCTTGCTTGCTGCAGGTTAAAATTTCAAAAAAATACCAAAATTGTTCGAAAACGACAAAAACTATTTTGGTGCCCAAAAAATACCACTCTGTAGTCAGGCATATGGATCGAAACTACTAAAGGGCCCAAAGAACTACCGAACTGGTAGTAAAACTGCAACACTGCTTCTGTCTGCAGGATTGCTAAGTGCTCTTGTCAGAAAACCCCCATTTCTTAACTCAAACTGCCTAAAAAAGCCCCAACTAATGGTTAAGCAAAGGCGCAAAAAGCCTCAATTGTTAAAAAATGCCGCCAACGGCCTAAAAAAACCCTAAAATGGGGGAAACCACACTCCAAATTTGGCAGCCCTGTATACTGTCTGCTCTGCTGCTCAGTGTTGCCAACTCTGAAAAGACCAAGCGGACATACCAACATTCAAGACCGGACAAGAGCACAGTTAAATTCCGGACAAAACCGGACAAACGATGTATACACTTGATAAATAACAAAGCGGCTAAAATTTTTTCAAATCAACTATTGCACTTAAATATCTACCACATTGAACGCATTTTGCACATTAAACAAGGCTTCATCAGAAAGTTATAACGATTTATTAAGGTACACGATATCATCATCACAAATGCTACGACCGTATATTTTAGTGTTAAACAATTTAAGCATTGGATCAGTAACAGTGAATTTGCAACAATTCTCGCCCTTCCAACTCAGTAAAAAACGAACACGTAATAAAGCATCAGTAGTTTTGACATCTAAGCGATTTTGTAGTTTGGTCTTCAGCAAACTTAATACAGAAATACCCCGTTCAACGCTAGCATTATAAAAGGGAAGACTTGAAACAGACAATGCAAATGAGGCTTTAAAACTAATGGCTTTAATGTGCTTGGTCGTTTTAACATGATTGAGAAGAGCATCGTGTTTTGGGGGTAGATTAGCAGAACATAATTTACAGTGAGCAGAACCGTTTGAGCCTTCTACTAGCCACGATTTGGAATTTGGTTTCCGAACACCGTTTTTCCCCAGCGATTTGCTTGACATTATAGACCAGACCACACATGGGCGTGGGGGGGTCTGGGGGGAGTCTGGACCCCCCCAGAAAACAAAAGACCCCCCCCCCCAGAAATCAAAAGACCCCCCAGAATTCAATTTTTGAAAATTTTTTTTCGTTTTTTTCGCAATTTTTTGATGCCAATGGATAGTTCTTGATGAGAAACGTCGGAAAATGGTGTTTTTATCGCCATACCACCATTTTTAAGGCCATTTTTTGACCTTCAAAAAATCTTGGACCCCGCCCAAATTTTCTTGCTGCCCACGTATGGACCAGACCCAAAATTTTCCCCACTTTTTCCAACCTTTTTCCACGTTTTTTAAGAGGTCTAAAAATGTTTAAAATAGACCCCTGTATTAAAAAATCAGTGTTTTTTAAGTAGAACATCCTATGTGCTCATGTAATAGCGGTGTTTGATATACTTTTCGTATAAAAATTTGGCTAAACTTTACTTCATGGTGTGAACGGAAAATTTGCAGATGCATGTATAAAGGAACGATATTGGTTGAACTGAGGAGGACATACAAAAAGAAAGTGCGAAAAAGAAATTTCATGGAAAACGGACCAATATTGGTGAAGATAGAGCTACAGTACTTTACTTTGTCATAAATGCACCCAGATGGCAGGCAATGTAAGCGAGAATATAAATGTGGATCTGGAGTGTTTCAAAAACTAGGGCATCAGGAAAAGTCTGTGGCGATGTGAGCAAAAAGGATTGAACAAGTTACTCTGGATATAGCTACATTAGAAAGGGTATTTTACTGTTTACCAAAATGTTCCGAATTTGGGCTAAAAACATATTTATCTGACATTTTGAAGGTCGCTGATCCACGAAGAAATATCCTTTATTGCGTAAAAAATTTTTCGTTTTAAAATTTTTAAATTTGAAAAAACAATTTTTTGCATATTTTTCCTGTCATTTTACTTGATAAGATATGTGAAAATTCGAGCTTCTGCTTAAATGACGGTCAGGCTTAGGCTTTGGGCTGCTTAGGTCGAGGTCACTCCCGCTTAGATCGAGGTATAGATGCTTAGGTCAATGTATAGATGCTCAGGTTGATATATAGATGCTTAGGTCGGCCTAAATTGGGTACGTTATTCTGCATTCCACTGTTTGAATCTTCAAATGGTTGGAACTTTGAGATAATCCAAAAATGCTGTTTACATTGTATTTGAGTTGAAATCTTTGGCTAAAGTTAAGAATATGGTACTTTTACAAAAGGAGCAAAATGAAATAGGAATGCCAAAATTTTTGTGCCAAACTGGTAGAACATGATAAATTGAAGAGCGGAAAAAAATTTGGTGAAAATCTGAGCCATACTTGCAAAGTTGCAGGCAACTGTCGATTTGAGTGTTGGGTGGGACGATTAAACGACTCGATCCAAGGACTTAACTTACACATTTGTCAGAAATGAATAATATGGGCCGAAATTATGGAAGGAAGCATAGCAAGGAAAGAAAAAAAAAGAAAAAAAGGCGCAGAAAGCTGTTTGAAATTTTAAAAAAACTTTTAGAAAATTTTCATTTTTTGCATGTTTTTTTCGGTTTTACTTGAATAGATATAGGAAAATCTAAGTTTTTGCTTCTAATATGCTTAGGCTTAGGCTTAGTATATCCGAAAAGGTGTTTTAAGCTGCTTAGATCGAGGTCGCTCCTGCTCAGGTCGATGTATAGATGCTTAGGTCGGTGTATAGATGCTTAGGTAGATGTATAAATGCTTAGGTCGATGTATAGATGCTTATATCGACGTAAATTGGTATCTACATGTGATTCTGCATTTAGCTGTTTGAATCTTCAAATACTTAGGTCGAGTAGATGCTTGCGTAGGTCGAGAAAGAGGCTAATTAACGAAACCCATAGCTTTTGTAATATTGATTATAGACGGATGAATATTTTTTTCCGCGCTTTCTTCCAACGTGTTCTAAGAACTGAGCGAAAAAATCCGCTCTTCTGAAGCTTATTTCATAGTATCCTGAAAGTACCATATTCTTGACTTACTCCGAAATCTTTAAATGGATGTAAACAATGATAAAAATAGTGGAATTACAAAAAAATTTCTTAAAAACTTTGTGCAAAACATTACAAAAAAATTTTCTTTAATCTTGCTTTACGCGCAGTATAACTTAATTTTTTGTAATCTGCAACCGTTAAAATGGCAGAAAAATATGTTCTTAGTGAAAATTGGAAACTTCTGAAAAACTGCAAAAATTCCTTAAAGTGGCTCAAAATGGTGAATGTCCAAGGATGGTGTTTGAAGTACCGTATCTCTGTGAATTTTGTATGGATTTGGTTTATTTCTTTTTTCGCGTCTTTTAGTGACATAAAGTATCGTTTTTGCGCAATTGTATGGCAGTTCTGATGAAATAGCGCAAAATCAGTTCACACCATATTCTTCAAAAACACCAAAAATTTCGGGCTCTACTAGAGAAATATCACGATCAGTATACGTTATTTCTGTTGAAATTTGAATTACCTTCCTTCAGTAAAGCATTTTAGCCAATTCTGAAGTCGCTTTTGACAATAAAAACTATAATCTATCAAATGGCGCGAAGCGCAGAAAAATTCTGAAATTTTAGCTCTCTAAAACGCATTTTAGCATTACAAAAACTATCCAAATCCGTACAGGAGATAAGGATTTTCAATCATAGCGTAGTTCTAGACCAGATTGTCGATAAAAATGCTGCAATTGGCGTGAGCGGCGCAGCTTAAAGATTAATAACAAGTAAGATTTAAATCAATTCGGCGCGAAGCGCCGAAAAATTTTTCAACTTTTACCTCTCTTAGACGCATTTTTGCATTTTGAAACCGGACAAAAGCGGACCAACAGCTTAAAAAACCGAAAATCGAAAACCGGACATGACTGTCGGCCGGACAAAACCGGACATCAAGCCTGAAAAGCGGACATAAATGTCCGGTTTCCGGCCAAGTTGGCAACCCTGCCGCTGCTAGACCAGTGTTGCCAACTCTGAAAAGACCAACCGGACATACCAACATTTAAAACCGGACAAAACCGGCCAAGAGCGCATGTAAATTCCGGACAAAACCGGACAAATGATGTATACACTTGATAAATAACAAAGCGGCTAAAATTTATTCAAATCAATTATTGCACTTATATATCTACCACATTAAACGCATTTTGCACATTAAACAAGGCTTCATCAGAAAGTTAAAACGATTCATTAAGGCACACGATATCATCATCACAAATGCTACGACCATACATTTTAGTTTTAAACAATTTAAGCAACGGATCAGTAACAGTGAAGGTGCAACAATTCTCGCCCTTCCAACACAGTAAAAAAGAAAACGTAATAAAGCATCAGTAGTTTTGACATCTAAGCGATTTCGTAGTTTGGTCTACAGCAAATTTAATACAGAAAAACTGCGTTCAACGCTAGCATTAGAAAAGGGAAGACTTAAAGCAGACAATGCGGATGAGGTAATGTTTTGGCTTTAAAACTAATGGCTATAATGTGCTTGGACGTTTTAACACGATTAAGAAGAGCATCGTGTTTTTGGCGTTGATTAGCAGAACATAATTTACAGTGAGAAGAACCGTCTGAGCCTTCTACTAGCCACAATTTGAAATTTGCTTCCCGAACACCGTTTTTTCCCAGCGATTTGGTTGACATTATAGACCAGACTCAAATTTTTTTCCACTTTTTCCAACCTTTTTCCACGTTTTTTGGGAGGTCTAAAAGTGTTTAAAATAGACCGCCTGTATTGAAAAATCAGTGTTTTTAAGTAGAAAATCCTATGTAGACATGTAATAGCGGTGTTTGATGTACTTTTTGTATGAAAATTTGGCTAAACTTTACTTTATGGTGTGAACGGAAAACTTTCAGATGTATGTATAAAGGAATGATATTGGTTGAAATGAGGACATGCAAAAAGAAAGTACGGTAAAGAAATTTTATGGAAAACGGACCAATATTGGTGAAGATAGAGTTACGGTACTTTACTTTGTCATAAATGCACCCAGATGGCAGGCAATGTAAGCGAGAATATAAATGTGGATATGAGGTGTTTCAAAAACAAGGGCATCAGGAAAAGTCTGTGGCGATGTGAGCAAAAAGGATTGAACAAGTTACTCTGGATATAGCTACATTAAAGTGGGTATTTTACTATTTACCAAAATATTCCGAATTTGGGCTACTTTTATTGCGCGAAAAAGAATTTTGTTTGAAAATTTTTCAATGTGAAAAAACAATTTTTCGCATGTTTTTTTCTGTCATTTTACTTGATTAGATATGTGAAAATTCAAATTTCTGCTTAAATGATGCTTAGGCTTAGGCTTAGTATATGTGAGGTGTTTTGGGCTGCTAAGGTCGAGGTCACTCCCGCTTAGATCGAGGTATAGATGCTTAGGTCAATGTATAGATGCTCAGGTCGATATATAGATGCTTAGGCCGACCTAAATGGGGTACGTTATTCTGCACTCCACTGTTTGAGTCTTCAAATGGTTGGAACTTTGAGAAAATTCAAAAATGCTGTTTGAATCTTATTTGAGTAGAAATCTTTGAGTGGATGTAAACAATGATAAAAATAGTAGAATTAAAAAAAATTTCTTAAAAAGTTTGTGCAAAACATTACAAAAAATTTTCTTTAATCTTGGTTTACGCGCAGTATAACTTAATTTTTTGTAATCTGCAACCTTTAAAATGGCAGAAAAATATGTTTTTAGTGAAAATTGGAAACTTTTGAAAAAAAGCAAAAATCCTTAAAGTGGCTTAAAATGGTGAATGTCCAAGGATGGTGTTTGAAGTACTGTAACTCTGTGAATTTTGTATGGATTTGGTTTATTTCTTTTTTAACACGTCTTTTAGCGACATAAAGTATCGTTTTTGCGCAATTGTATGGCAGTTCTGCCGAAATGGCGCAAAATCGGCTCACACCATATTCTTCAAAAATTCCAAAAAATTTCGAGCTCTACTAAAAATATCACGATCAGTATACGTTATTTCTGTTGAAATTTGAATTTCCCTCCTTCAGTAAAGCATTTTAGCCAATTCAAAAGTCGCTTTTGACAATAAAAACTATTATCTATCAAATGGCGCGAAGCGCCAGAAAATTTTGAAATTTTAGCTCTCTAAAACGCATTTTTGCATTACAAAAACTAACCAAATCCGTACAGAAGATAAGGATTTTCAATCGTAGCGTGTAATATTTATTAGCCAATTACTGCCGTAGGAAATGCAATATAAATTACATGAAAAAGGATATAATAAGATAATGTCGAAAGAACGAAAGAAAGTTTATCAGCATAGCATAGTAATGGCTGTGACGTACAGGCGGATCGCGCTCACGTACGCCCCTTTAGAAACTCATCTAAACAAAGTTTAGAAATCAAACCCTTAAACCGTTTAAAAGATTTAAAATCAACAATACTTTGGGGCAGAGTATTCCAGATTCTAGCCGTCCTGTTTGCAAAGTCGTTTTTCCTACAGTCCAAATGAAATTTGTGGATATAAAGCTTTATATCACTTACCGATCTGGTACCCTTTTCGGGTGCGAGTTCGAAAAAGGCTTCAAAGGAAAGTAACTGTCTCTCGATTATTCTGAAAGCAAAAGTGAGATCAAAATGGATACGCCGAGTTTCGAGTCTTTCAAGATTTAACAAACCCAAATGCTCATTGTAAGACAAGTCACCTTGTCGCCATAGTATTCTTTTAGTAAATTTACGCTGAACTTTTTCAATACGGTTAATATCATTAATCAAATAAGGGTCCCAAACCACTGAGTTATACTCCAAAATGCGTCTTACATAGACTTTAAAAGCTTTTACCATTAATTCAATATTTTTTGAGGCAAAGCTTTTCTGGATCAGTGATGCAACTCGAGAAGCTTTAGGCGCAGTGTTTACACATTGAATGCTAGAAGATAGGTCATCACTAATGTACAGTCCCAAATCCTTAATAGATCCTTCAGAAACAATTAAATCTTGAAAACCCAGTTTGTAGTTGTTTCTAGGATTCCCATACCCCAAATACAACGTTGCACATTTACCATAACTTATTTGCAACTGCCATTTTTTGGTCCATGCGTGTAATGAATTCAGATCCGATCGTAAGAGATCAGCATTACATGAAACATTAAAAATTTTTGCATCATCAGCAAACAACATAATATCACTATGTTCAATACAATCAACTAAATCATTTAAACACTAAAAACAATGTAGGCCCTAACACACTGCCTTGAGGGACACCGCTAATTACCGGTTGTACCGCTAATTACCGGTTGTGGGTTTGAGAAACAACTATTTATCTTTACCTTTTGTGACCTTCCCGCTAAAAATGATGTAATCCAGCTTAACAGAGTACCCGAAACTCCCAAGGATATAAGTTTTAACAAAAGTTTTGAATGAACAACAGAATCAAAGGCTTTACAGAAAACAATATAAATAATATAATGAGACATTTAAGAGAAATTTGAAAAAGGTTGATTTCGGGAATTTTTTGACGGGGCACACGTGAGCGCATTCTATTTGCCTGTGTGTCCAGGACATTTCGCATTTTATTTTATTTTCCTTGCGACTTTTGTTTTTACCCTTGTGTTTTTTTCCGAATAAAGTGTTAGAATAAAGTGATCTGTGTATGATGTATCAGATATTGAGTGGTAGATGCGTTTTGCAGCAAGCCGATTTTTTTACTTGAATGAATGAATGAATGAATGAATGAATGAATGAATGAAATAATTTATTACTGAAACAGCGACAATTACGAAAGATGTAAAAGAGTGATAAAGCGTGCGGTCAAAAGAATAAAAGCGTACAGCAAAAGGCGATGGCGAGTCATGAAAATGACGATTTAAGCCCGCCCTATAATAAATTTAGATAAGTCGACATCAATTAATCTAGATTTGAATATATTCAAGTTAGGGAAGAGACTACAAAATCAGGTAGGTGATTCCAAATTGAGATATACTTATAGAAAAAGTCAAATTTTTGTAAATTAGAACGGACAAGAGGAACAACTAGCTTGAAACGATTTGTGCAGCGAGTAGTATTTTGATTAAGCACAAAAAAATCTGTCATGCAAAGACAAGATTTTTGACTAATAATTTGATACATCATACATAAGCAAATATGAAGGCGACGTAATTCTAATCGACACAAGTTAAGTTGGTTAAGGCGTTCGTCGTAAGAAAGAGGGCTATGATATCCAACTATGTATTTAGTAAATTTACGCTGAAGAGTCTCCAGCCTGTTGATATCACTAATATAAGAGGGGTTCCATAAAGCACAGGAATATTCAAGGATCGGTCTGACGTAAACAATGAAGGCCTTTACGAGATTATTTTTATCACGCGAAAAGAAGGATTTTCTAATTAGGATAGATCTCAAGAAAGCTTTCTTGATAATACTGTTGTAATGTTCCTTAAATTTAAGGTTGTGCGAAATTAGCACTCCTAAATCGCGAACATAGACAGAATCGTTCGTAATAACTTGTGTATTGAGTGTATATGACAATTTAGGATTATTTTTGCCCAAATATAGGGCTGTGCATTTAGAATATGATATTGGTAAACAATTTCTGGTGGCCCAAATGGAAATTCTATCCAAATCGGTCTGAAGTGTTTGATAATTGCAGGAAAGATTGAATATTTTTAAGTCATCCGCGAACATAAAAGTCGAACTTGACAAGTTATCAAAGATATCATTTATAAAAATCAAAAACAACGTAGGTCCAAGAATGGACCCTTGAATAACTCCACTTGTAACAGCGGCATAATCTGAAAAACACTGATTAACGCGAACACACTGAATACGATTAGATAGAAAAGCTTTTAACCAATTAAACAGGTGTTGTTGAATACCGTAACTAGTTAATTTAACAAGAAGTTTAGATATGTCGACTTTGTCAAAAGCTTTAGCAAAGTCTATATAAATAATATCAACGGTTTCTTTACAATCCAGTGATTTAACCCAAGAATGTTTACAATTTAATAGTTGCAATTCGCAAGATTTATGTTTTTGGAAACCATATTGAAAAGGTGATATTAACTCATTTGTAGATAAATAAATTGATAGTTGAGTATTAATAATACTTTCCATTATCTTACAAGTTGAGCAACATAAAGAAACAGGACGATAATTTTCAGTTAATGAGGGGTCACCCTTTTTAATTATAGGTACAACGTAAGCCTCCCTCCAAATGTCTGGGATATCACCTGATAAAAAAGAAACAGTAAAAATACTGATAAGGGGTTTAAGAAGATAATAAGCTAATTTTTTAACAAAAAAGTTACTTAAACCATCAGGCGCTATCGAAGTCGAGTTTTTCATCTTAGCAATCGCCCGTGAGACATTATTTTCGTCAAAGACGATGTTTGAAATAGAAAAAAATCGTCCCCGCTTCTGAAAAACAAAAGAATTGTTATGATGTTCGTGGGTATGATTTATCCAATAGGTGGATTCACGTATGGAATTCTCTCCCTGAAGCTGTTGTAAGATCTCCTAGTGTTGCTTCCCTCCGTGAAAAGTTGAAAAAAGTTGATCTAACGGGGTATTTGCTAGGGGGCGTGTTCTAAGTGCATAATTTATTTAGCCTGCGCGCCTACCTTCGTCTTTTGCACTAATCTCGTATAAATGTACTTTAATTAATAATTTCTTGCTTTTAGAATATGTGATTTTGTATGATGATTCATGTCGAATGTTTATTTATAATTGTATTTCATTGTATATTATTGTTTCTTTTCTTATTGTGTTCTTTTTTTGTGCGACGAAAATAAAATATTTGTATTTGTATATTAGTATTAGTATTAGTAATAATGTTCATCGGAACGTGATTGTCTAAACTAGTCCACTTGTTTTTACACTTTAGCAGCTGAGATGAACAAGACTTGTTCTTTAAAAATCCAAATTGTTTGTTGACTTATCAGACCAGTTCTGTCAAAATAGTCCATGATGGTATTATTAATTATTGACTCCATAACTTTACATAAAGCACAACAAAGAGATATAGGCCTACCTATAATTTTCGACTGAGTTGGGGTCTCCTTTTTTAAAAATGGGTGTAACCAGTGCTTCTAAGTTGGCAACCCAGCGTAGTTCTAGACCAGATTGTCGATAAAAATGCTGCAATTGACGTGGTGCGGAGCGGCTTAGAGATTAATAACAAAGTAAGATTTAAATCAATTCGGCGCGAAGCGTCAGAAAACTTTTCAAGTTTTACCTACCTAAGGCGCATTTTTACATTTTGAGACCGGACAAAATCGGACCAACTGCTTGAAAAACTGGACATCGAAAACCGGACAAGACTGTCGACCGGACAAAAGCGGACATCAAGCCTGAAAAGCGGATATAAATGTCCGGTTTCCGGCTGAGTTGGCAACCCTTTGCTAGACCTCATAAGAGACCTCATGTTCACAGTAAAAAACATTAATATTTTTTTGCGGCGAACGCTATTCTTTTTACTTTTCAGAATGTGATTCTAACTCACAGCTCTGTAGTCCGCACCACAATAACTATTTGTGTGCGAACTATAGCAAATGTTTAAGAACCTTTAACTTATTGGCACAATTAAAAAGCATGTTACAAAGGTGCTCTCTTTATCGGACTAACAGTGCCTTCCCACTTAACTGTTTATATTTCTTTAATAAACGAATGTTTTATTATGAAGTCGGCCAGTGAAGCTTTTTTATGAAAAATCTTAGACTTTATTCATGTGTTAAAATTGACAAATGATTTTTGAATTAACAGGCTTAGCCTTTTGCTGCTATAGGTAAGTTTATGCTTTTACTGTAATTACTCGATTTTATATCGTTTCTCCCCCACGTTTATTGCCGTGAACCAAAATTTCGAGATATGGAAATAAAGTTTGGGCTTGGTTCACATTGTAGAAAATTTTTGTAATGCAAAAATGCGTTCCACAAGGGGAAAAGTCCAGAATTTGTCGATGAATCGCGCCGCCGGATTTATTTATTTTTAATGTGTTTCCTTGATATTCACGACGCACCGCACCATTTGCAGCACTTTTTTCGACAACTTGCTCTAGAACTTCCACATCTACTGAACGGATTTGGTTAATGTTTGCAATACATAAATAAAATGCGTTTTAGAGAGCCCAAATATCAAAATTTTTGACGCTCCGCGCTGGATTTAACTATAATAATAATAATATTGGCTAAACTTTACTAGGTATATGGTGTGAACGGAAAACTTGCAGATGTACGTGGAAAGGAACGATATTGATTGAAATGAGGAGGACAGTAATTAGTGGTATCAGTAATTAGTGGCGTACCTCAAGGTAGCTAATAAGTTAAGTAAATTATTTGAACATTATGTCGAAAATGCTCAAAATTGTATCCTACTAGGTGATTTTAATTTGCCTGATTTGAATTTGAATATTATTTCTGCTTATAGAAACCCTGTGACACAAGTATTTTATGATTGTTTTGTCAATCTTGGTCTTATACAATTATCTTTTGATCCAAATAGAGATGAAAAATATTCTTGATCTAATTTTGTGTACTTCCAGCAATCTTGTCTTCAATGTATTAACTACTGAACCTTTCTCTAATAGTGATCATTGTAGCATTGAGTTCAGTTTACCTGCGTCTGTAGTACCCAACCAAACATCCCTTGAGTATGACTTTAGAAAAGCGGACTATACATCTATCGAGATTTTTTAGCCTCTATCGATTGGCACCTCTGTTTTACCCATTGCATTAGCATTAACGATTTTTATGTTGTTTTTCTTGACATAATTAATGAGGCTATATATCGATACGTTCCCTTTAAGCATACTGTGCATAAAAAATCACTGCCAAAGTCGTGTCGTAAATTGCAAGTAATTAAAAAGGAACTTTGGGAAAAGTATAAAAAGAGTCGTTGCCCTGTTATTTTAAGCAAGTATAAGAAGATTACTAAAGAAATTAAATTTGCTTTGAAAGATCTTTTCACGAGGAGGAACGTAAGCTTTTAAATTCTCGAAATGTTAAAAATTTTTATTCTTTCGTAAATGACCGGTTAAGAAAGACAAAGTCAGCTTCAATATTAATGTGTGATGGTAGGATGATAGATAATGATTTTGAAAAAGCTAATGCTTACAACTCTTTTTTTGCGAGTAATTTTGTTATTGACGATCTTGTTTCTCCCCATTTCGCAAACAGAGTCAAAAGTGATGCTCATCCTCTTTCTGTAAAATTTGATGTTCTGACTATTTCTGAATCCATGAGTAGGCTTAAGCCCACTTTGTCGCTTGGCCCCGATGGCTTGTGTGCATATTTTATTAAAAAGTTGAAAACAGTGTTGCTCTCACCTTTAGAAACCATCTTCAACGTTTCTTATCAAAGTGGAAAGATACCCGATTTTTGGCGAAAAGCTGTTGTGATCCCAGTTCATAAAAAGGGGGATATGTCATCAGTTGATAACTATCGTCCAATTTCCTTATGTTGTGTTTCTTGTAAATTAATGGAATCTATAATGAACATGTCCTTGCTTTCTTATCTAGAGAAGCAAAATCTGCTAAGTGAAAAACAGTTTGGTTTTAGAAAAAATAGATCATGTGCGTTACAACTTGTTGAGTGCAAAAATCAGTGGACCAAATTTCTAGATGAGGGAATTCCTGTTGACATTGTCTACATTGACTTTTGTAAGGCTTTTGATACCGTGTCACACAAAAAACTGCTAATTAAGTTGGCATCTTATGGACTGAACAAACTCTCTTTTAATTGGATCGAAAATTTCTTGACTAATAGATCCCAAGTCGTTAAAATTAAAAATTCTTTATCTGATTCCATTCCTGTTACCAGTGGCGTGCCCCAGGGTAGTATACTAGGTCCCACACTTTTTTTAATCTTCATTAACGACTTATGTGAAATGCGCCAAAACAGTAATTTTACTTTGTTTGCTGACGATATCAAACTTTGGAATCTATCATCCAATTTCATGACACTTCAAGCTGACATAAATTATGTGCATGAGTGGGCCAATACATGGCAATTAAAAATATCAGTTAATAAATGTTTAGTTCTATATCTGGGTAGTTCAAACCCTAGGCATTCTTATCACATAAATGATTTCTATCTTTCTACTGACACACTTTGTGTAAAAGATTTGGGTGTTTTTCTGAATTCTAATTTATCGTCCAGATCTCATTGTGAATATATTGTGAAAAAAGGCATGCAGTTAAGCAATCTGATCTTGCGTAGTTTTATTTCTAAAGATAGATTATTACTTGTTAAGGCCTTCATTACTTACGTTCGACCAGTGCTTGAATTTTGCTGTGTTTTGTGGAGTCCTTACCTGCTGTGTGATATCACCTCCGTCGAACGGGTTCAAAGAAGGTTTACGAAACGAATTTTTAGTGATAAAAATTTGACATATGCTGAAAGATTACACGAACTTGGTCTGGACACTCTTGAGCTAAGACGCCTCCATAACGACCTAACATTAGCCTTTTCTATTATCAAATGTAAAGCTCTTCCTTTCAAGGATTTCTTCACAATTAATTTAAATTCTAATCGAGCAGCAAATTCTTGTAAACTTCTCGTCAATCATGTAAATAAAAATTGCAGAAAATTTGATTTTTGTAATCGAATAATTCCTATCTGGAACTCTCTACCTGAACAGATTATAAGTGCTCCAAATAGACACGTTTTTCTGACTAAACTTAAAAGATTAAACCTTTCTAAATTTCTTAAAGGGGCGTAAGTAAGAGCAGTTTTTTCTATTGCCTTTACGTTTACCCTGCTTCGTCATACTTAATTTGTTTTGTCTTTCATGTATTTTCATTTTCGTTCATTCGTCCTATCCATGTATGTTAATATTTTCTTTTGACTTAGCGAATAAATTGTTGTTGTTGTTGTTGTTGTTGTTGTTTGTAAACGATTTTGTTCAAGCTGTTGAGCATAGTGAAGTCTTTTTCTTTTGCTGATGATTTAAAGCTCTTTAATTTTTCTCAACATTATACTTTGTTGCAAAAAAGATTTAGATAAGCTGGTTTCCTGGTCTGAAGAAAATCAGTTAAGCATATCTCTCCTAAATGTTCTGTGTTATATCTAGGGTACGCTAATCCTAAAGTTACATATCACATAAACCATTTTTTGTTATCTGACGCAGGTTCCTCAATTCGAGATTTAGGTGTTTTCTTAACAACAAACTTATCATCTAGTTGTCATTGTACTGATATACCAGCAAAGGCTTTGAAAATGAGTGCTTTGATTTTCAAATGTTTTGAATCACGTGATCCTAAAATGTTGGTTCTTGCTTTTAAGAATTATATTCGGCCTTTAGTAGAGTATGCTACAACTGTATGGAGCCCCTATTTGCTTTCTGATATCAACAGGGTTGAAAGGGATATTTAAGAGAAATTTGAGAAAGGTTGATATCGGGAATTTTTTTGATGGGGCACACGTGAGCGCAATCTATTTGCCCGTGTGTCCATGACATTTCGCATTACATGATGCCATTTTATTTTCCTTGCGAGTTTGTTTTACCTTCGTTTTTTCCGAATAAAGTATTAGTATTAGTATAACACCTATGCAATTTCTATCATGCAGGACTAGAGCTTATGCTGGCCCATCAAAATGCGCTAATGGGTGGATGGGCAGCTATTGAAGCTGCTGCCCATGCAGCGCAAAAAAACTTTCCCTATTGAGGAAGCAAATCTGCGAGACCATCTCAAATAAAAGTGCCTTCTAAAACCATCTACTACAGGTTAAAATGCGAGCAAAATGCCAGCTTCCCATATCAATAAACATTGAACTTGACTGCATATAATACCACATTGTGTGCTATATTACCTGCAGTCTAGGCTGCTGGTTTTTGACCTGCATATAATTTTACATTGTGTGCTATATTGTCTGCAATCTAGGCCGCTTGTTTTTGACTGCATATAATTTTACGTTGTGTGCTATATTACCTGCAGTCTAGGCCGCTGGTTTTTGACTGCATATCATTTTACATTCTGTGCTATATTACCCGCAGTTGACTGCAAATAACTACTGCCGTTTTAGAAAGGTAAAATGTCAAAATTAATCGATCAAATTTTATTATTTGTCAGGCCGCGCCTGATTCGGCCAATTTTTTTAATGCAAAAATGCGTTTTAGAGAGCCAAAATTTCGAAATATTCAGGTGGTTTGCGCCGGATTGATCTAATTTTACATCTCTTATTGATTTTAAGGCTGCACCGCACTGATTGCAGCAATTTTATTGCAAAAATTCGTTTTCGAGGGGTAAAATTTCGAAATTTTTTGCGCTTCGGACCATTTCGATAAAAAATTGAGCTTTCATTCTCGAAAGTTGAAAGTTTATTGCAACATCGAAAATACGTTATTAGAAACATTTAAAGAAGAAAAAAATGTAAACCTATTCTCTGAGCAAAAATATGGTTTCCGTAAGCGTCAAGAAAGTTAATAAATGCTATTAATAGGTATTGTCCGGCGCAAAGCGCCGGAAAAATTTGGGAAATTATGATCACTGACGGCCAAAAATTATTGCAAATTGCATGTCCTTTCTTCGCCAATTATTTTTGGCCAAGGGGGCGGCCGCCCCCGTCCCCCTTAAATCCGCCCATAATTAAACAAAAAAATCCTTGATCTGTACATACATAAACTACTCTTCTGACGTAAAACTAAACTTTTTACCTAGCCAAGAAAGTCAGTAAATAAAAATCAATAATGAGTAATACCCGAGGCAAAGCGCCGGAAAAATTCGAAAAATCTTCATAAAGAATGGCTAAAATCACCAAAAAATACGCACTATGCTTTATTGTGTCCAACTATTGCTTAAAGACGGGGGAGGAGCGGTCGCTGGCCACTCCTCTAAATCCGCGCTTGGCTGGAATTACTGTCATTTTCTCCTAGGAGTCTTTGTAGACCTTTTCGAAGATGGTTTCAAAAATTATTGTCCGAGTTTAAACACCCTTGATTCAAAAAAGATGTTTGATCGTAATATCAGAGGAATATCAGAATTACGAATTCGATTAGAATTTTCCTTTCACTCGGTGGTTGTGTAAAGTTTACGCTGTAAATTACCTTAGTTCTAGAGCATTGCGGAAGCTCAAATTTTTTCAAAAATGTTCTATGTTACGTCAGAAATACGAATCTATTGTTAGTCTTCTCTATACCCAGTAGTTGTGTAAAGTTGACACTGCTTATTTATTGTTGATGTGTAAAGCTTACACTATAAAATTTATTTTACTTCCAGAGCGTCGTAAAAGGAACTTTTTTGTAAGGTCAGGATTATGAATCTTACTGTGTGAATTGTTTACACCTAGTAGTTGTGTAAAGTTACACTGAAAATTTATTTTAGTTTCAGAGCATTGCAAATCCTTAATTTTTTAAAATATTCCATGTAACGTCATGATAAAGAAATTGAGTGTAAGTGTTTTTTACAACCAGTAATTGCGTAAAGTTTACGCTGAAACATTGGATCTGTTTAAATAACGTAAGGTTGTTTTGTTTAAAAAGATGCTGCTGATGTTTAGAACAATATTGTTTTCTGCATTCTTGAAATGTTGTCGTTATTGTGGCATGTTGTTAGGGATCGACCGGAGGTCCATTTTTTCCTCCGGGCCGGAGCCGGAGCTCTGGCCATTGTCACCTCTGGCTCCGGCCGGAGCCGGAGGCCGGAGGCCGGAGGTGAACTTAGAATTTTCCGTGAACTATAATTTTCACAAGCCATAAATATAATTCATATGATGTACAGTATATAGGTTTGTATAAATACATTGCTCATGGATAAGTAAAAGATCTGTAGAAGTGAATGTTTATTATCTAGCCATTCTAAAAGGGAAAAGAAATTAGTTCTGTGATCTGTTGCTAGTCAAGCCACTTCCGAAAATTGATAAACGTGCAAAATGCAGATAATCAGTAAATCAGGTTGGTTTTCAACGCAAACTACATAACGTTTGAAATTTATTATTCATTCCATAATGTACCTATTTAATCGAGCTATGCAAAAATCAAGTAGACTGACATGCAATAACGTTCTACTAGTTCTCTCCTCACCTATTACACATGTTCTCAAATGACTGGTCTGGCAGCGGCGGTTGGGTTATCGAAAAAATCATTTAATTAGCATATTTCTATTTTTAGCTCCAATCTCACCGCTTTGTCGCTTGCCCTTATTGTCTGGATGCACTTATACTCGAAAAGTACCCAAATAAACATAGCATAAAGAGCTTAGCAATGTGTCTTTATGTACTTATATCTACAATCTGTAATAGCTCAAAAAGTAAGTGAGCAGACTACGTTGCACCAAGTTTGTTATTCTGTCACTCGAAAGAGATTTATATCCATTTGTGCGCTGAATTAACGCGGACTCGGCTCGCTTTGCAATCTGAAATATTCTCGTTCATTATTAAGCAAAATATATGATATAATATTTCACCAATGGTGCATTCACAATGCCACATTAGTGTTCACATTCACAGCTTCACTTATTAAACCTGTGTTTGTACAAATACACAAAATGGGCAATTTGAGTGCTAAGCTTCGAAAGAAAAGAAGAGCGTTAAAGCATTGAATGATTCGGTTCAAAAATCCTCCGGCCTCCGGCCCCTTTTTGTACCTCCGGCCGCCGGAGGCCGGAGGACCAAAAATGGCCGGAGGAGCCGGAGCCGGAGCTCCGGTCGATCCCTAGTTACCGTATGTATTTCTGGCTGATTTACTCAAATCCTGCTAATTTTAAGTAGGGTACTAGCAAAGAAAAGTGCTCCGATGAAGCAAAAAGGACGAATATACTTGGAATTACGCATCATTAAGGGCATAAAAGGAGGTGATCAGGAAAAGTTATCTATTTATGCTCGTGACACAGTTGAAAGAATTTACTGAAAATTAGACTTCCGCTAAGAACGCCAAAAATCGAAGAAGTATATTCTGTGGCTTTTGAAATAAGCTTGCCTTCACAAAACATTGTTCACTGGCTCGGAAAAAGAGGTAATGAGAAAGCTTTGTTGTGTTTTAATAACCGATTTACATAGTTTCTTGGTATCAAATTTCTCTTTAAATATAAAACTGATATTTATTTAATTGTCATTGGCTTCATAAATGAATTATGTCAAGCACCCCATTTTGTTAATTGCTGTTCCATAACAAAGCATGCTTTGCCAGCGTAAGAATGCACATTATATCGTTTTTTGATTAAAGTGATCGCTTCTTTTCTAGGAATATCCTATTCACGTTGTATGTTTTTACGTCGGCGGTGCATCTCCCTTCTGTAGGCCGCAGAATATACTTTGATTTTTTGCGTTTTTTTTAGCAGAAGTCTAATTTTTAGTAGATTCTTACAACTTTTACAGGCATAAATACATGGTAACTTTTCCCTAGTCCCCTCCTTTTATGTCCTTAATGATGCGTAATTCCAATTATTATCATTCATTTTGCTCCATCGGAGCATTTTTCTTTGCTAGTAGTTATATACTCGTATGTGAACGAGAGAAAATAATTAAGCAGGTTACTTTTTCAATATTTTTCAAAAATATGGTCAATATCTTTGTAATAATGTCCGCTTTTGAGTTTGTGAATAAATGAATAGCTATTTTGACCGGAACTTGGATGAGACGAACTGCCCAATAATTTCTTTACATACTTGTTTTTTTAATTGGCTATATTTGCATAATTTTTTAGCCGTACGAGCGAGGCGTACCGTTTAATTTATTATTTCTGGTTTCTATTTTGTATGCGTTGGGAGAATGGATGGTCTTAAATCAAAAGAACTGTTTCCAAACAGACCTCGTGAGATAAATGCCACTGAGTTCGTTCAGCAGAGGGCCGTGGAAATCGCGCATCTTATGTCTGTTGTACAGAATGTCAGTTTGCCTAGAGGCGAAGTTGCTCAGGGGCCGCGTACGGCTGTGCAAAGGCTTCCTCGTCACATGAGACGTCGAGCTATGGCTCATAATGCGAAACGTTTTCCGAAGCACAAACGACGAATGGCTCAAGAAGGTGCAGTAATTTCCTGATTTAATATACGTAAACGGGTAAGGCTCACACATGGGCTTGGGGGTTTGGAGGTTTGTACCCTCCCCTTCCAGAAATTGAAACCCCTTCCCCAGATTACTTTAGACCCCCAGAATCCTATTTTAGTAACATTTTTGGCAATTTTTACCCATCCTAACCCCCAAGAATTTCCTTGCTGCCCACATATGGTCACGCTTAACGCTTGCCCTCATATTTGTAGCAATAATCGTTAGCAGCACAATTGTTATTTCCAAACCGTATCTACAGATTTCAATTCGGAATATATTATCGACCATGAATTAAATGCATCCAGATTTTTATTGACACTTATTATGTGTATGAGAAAGAAAAGATGTACATTCAATAATGTTCTTGTGGGGTTTGTACATTCAATAATGTTCTTGGGGGGGGTTGGGAGCCCCCTTGAAAAATTTTCATCTCCGCAGAAATTTTTTCATTGCTCCCCAGAATTCGCGATTTTTTGAAAGTTTTCCAAAAATTTTCGGAAAGTTTGTAGAAAAGGTTCTTTATAAGCGTTTGTCATATTTTCGGCGCTTCGCGCCATTTACTTTTGTTTTGACTATATTTTGTACAATTTGTTTAGACGTTTTTGATTTTTTCGGAATATTTTTATGTTTTTATGTTTAGAAAGATAGATTCGACAGAGATGTCGAAAAATGATGCTTTTAGCGCGTACTCACTATTTTCGGGCCCAAAAAAGGCACTTTAAATTATTCCCCAGAATTCATATGTTGTGCATGTCTGGTTACATTATTAGCTGAAATAATCGTGTTATTGAAGTCTTAGTCTTATGAGTGCATTGTCTTTTAATCTGGATAATGCTTGACAAGTTGTGAAATTCAGGTACTATCGAGTGATTTCTTTCCAAAATAGTGTATTTTCATGCATTCTCGACCTATTATGCCTAATAACTAACTTTCACTTCGTAGGGTTGAAATTTTAAAATGTCTTTTTTTGGGCCTAAAAATGGTGAATACACGTCAAAAATATCGTTTTTTTGGCGTTTCTGACGATGTTCTATCTTTCTAGAGCAAAAAACATGGAAAAATTTCGAAAAAAAATCAAAAAAAGTCGAAGAAATTGAATAATACTCGTATATAGGTCAAACCATGAGTATAGGGTGCGAAGCGCCGAATTTTCACACTTTTGAGCGAATAGATAGCAAAGAACGCTTAAAAAACACCTTTTTTTACGAATTTTTAGGAAAATTTTGGAAACTTCTGAAAAATTGCCAATTCTGGGGGGGAGGTGAAAAAATCTGTCGGGGGGAGTGAAAATTTTTCTGGACTTTGTGGAAACCCCCAAACCCCCCAGATCATGTTTGGCAGCGGTGCAATTGTGGGTGGTCTGATGAGGTAACAACATCCACCAAAAATTCTATTCTGGGGGTCTATCGATTTCGAGGGGAGTCTAGCCAGACCCACAACGCTTACATGTAACAGGGAGATGAAGGTCTCCCTACCAAAAGTTGGTCGTTCTCCAATCCATCAGATCCAGAGAACCTCCCTCCCCCGATTTTTTTTGGAAAAATTGAATTTTAGCCGTTTTTAAGGGTTTTTTAACAATTTTTGGTCACAAATTTGAGGGCCCACGTCTATGTATGGGGGTTGTCCATGTGCGTTTGCAATTGCAGATGCGCAAAACAGAATTTCCGATCTGAGTGGGAACCAGGCACGTAGCTGACCGTCCTATTTTGGGGGGATTAACACCAATTTTGGGAGGGGCAAGCCCAAAAAGGCCAAAAATAGCATAAAATAACGTTTAAAAAGTCCTATCTTTCCGGTTTTTCTGAATTTTGGGGGTCCAGACCATACGTGGGCAGCAAGAAAATTCTGGGGGGGGTGCAAGATTTTTTTGAAGGTCGAAAAATGGCCTTAAAAATGGTGGTATGGCGATAAAAACACCATTTTTCGACGTTTCTCATCAAGCACTATCCATTGGCATCAAAAAATTGCGAAAAAAACGAAAAAAAAATTTCAAAAATTGAATTCTGGGGGGGGGTATTTTGGTTTCTGGGGGGGTGCATACCCCCCAAACCCCCCCACGCCCAGGTGTGGTCCGACCCCCCATATCCACAGAGCTACGTGCCTTGTGGGAACCAGTACAATTTGGGGCATCTTAGAGAGCTTTAGTGAACTCAAATAACCGTTTGGTGTAGTAAATGATAAAATAGAGCAAAACCTATCTTAACTCGCGGTTTATAATCGATTTCAAGCACTTTTGCTAAAAGGATTGCATTTTCATTCGTTTTTAGCTGTTTAATGTTGTATTATTTTCCGGTGAATTTTTCGTATTCTCCTGGGTCTGTATGTCTCCAATCTTCCACATGCATAAAAATCCTTGTCTCGGCCGAGGCCGAGGGTCGTGCCGAGGGTAATCGATATACCATAGGTGCACAAGGTCAGGGTCGGCAGGGGGGTCAAATCCCAAAAATCCAAAACAGTAAATTTAACGTTCATGAATTTTTGCTGTTTTAATGATCGAAATGGTCAAAATAGCCTATAAAACGTTTTTTCGTATTAATATCGCATTTTAAAAGCATTTTCAGTCTATTTTGACTGCATTATATAAATCTTAACACTAAAAAATACAAAAATTTATCAATTTGGGTGTTTTTTTGAATGAAAAAGTACTTTAAAGTACTAATCTGGCGCGAAGCGTCGGAAAAATTTTGACATTTTTACTGCTTTTGACCTCAAAAAAGATGCAAAAAAACGTTTCATCAGCTCAAAATCGCCGGACAGTACCTGTCCGGCTGCTTCGGGGGTAATACCCCTAATACCCCCCACCTCACCCCTATGTGCATGTATGGTATATACCTAAGTATGCATGAGGTCTAGTCTATGATATGTCGATGGTAGGATACAAATAAATCATACTTTAAGTTATCGTGTTACAATGTTCACAAGTGTGAATAACGATAGATTTAATAATTAAAGTGAGAAAAATCATTTAATTAGACATTTCAATCTTTTGTTACTTTTATTTTTGTAAACATAATTGCGCTGATTTACTATGTCAGTTACATATGTAAAGTAGACGGTGAGGTGAGAATTATAAATCTATGATTAGTGGATCGTGAAACAATTTCATCCTGTGAAATAAAACAGAAAATTAAAAGGATGCATAATTGAATAACTAAAATAAAATAAATAGAAATGAACTACATTAAGATTAGAGCTATACCAGGGCCTGGCCCCGCTTCCGACAACAGCGCCTGGAAATTTTAATATTGTTGTTAGATGCAAATTGTTGCAGTGATTGATTGAGATAAGTAAGCTCAATACTTATAGTCTGTTTCACATAAATTCGTGCGAAAATCTTAAGAATTTTCATCGACAGTAAGCCGAGGGTTACGAATATCAGATCAATGCTATAATCGCAATCTGTCAGCTTATTGTCGGATATAGTTTTGAAATTTTTGATCGAACTTGTGTGAAACGGACTAGAAGTAATGAGCGGAAACTGAAGTAGCTTTATCAGTCACACTTTTATTTCGCTATTTTGAGACAAAACTGATATTCGTATTTAGTTCAATTAATCAAGTCAACATATTTGTGCCTAACAAGAATCATCGTTGAATGATATCGAGTTATAACTTTCAATCTTAGTTGCATTTGCATAGCATTTGCGGTCTTTGGTTAGTCTGCTCTGGGGGTCGCAGAGATTTTTCGAGCTAAAATGATATTAAGAATGGATTGAAAGTTTAATATAGCGTATTGATTCTCAGGTTCTGGCCGATTTCAATCATCTGCAGCCTTTAATTTTGTACGCTTCTGGCCATAATCTTTCTATGATTACCCCAGAAATTTTCCCTTGAAACCTCGAATGCATGTCTGCTAACAGCTTTAGTAGATGCGAGAGCAATTCACTATATGCCTCGCTACATAAAATTATAATTGAAAATAAATTGTTTTCATACGATGCTTAATAAAATTCTTGATTATATTGGTTTAATTTCAAGGGCATTTAATTGTTTATTTAAAAAGCTGAAAACTGATAGTATAAAGTAAAAATGAAATCATAAACAGGATATAAATATATTCAATATGTGATAAAAAAATTTTTTATTTGAATATGATCTTATCTTGAATAGAGGTGCTATGCATCATAATTATGTATAACTACTTTAATTTATTATTTCATTATACCATAACTATGGGACGAACAAGAGTTGGGAACATATAAATACGCATGGGAAGCACACCTGGGCAATGTCCCATATCGGCTCATCACCAGGACGGGCCGAACAAAAAGTTGGACGGGGCGAAGGGGTAACTTGGACGGGGCTATGTTTTGTACAGGGAGAAAATCTTTGGAGATAATTCAGGGAAATGCTAGATACAGTATATCATGATCAGTTTGCAAAACATGCACAGGAACGGTGTTTTTTTGCACGGGCCTCTTTGCACCGTGCAAAAAACCTCACAAAATCCTTTTGCACGACCGAAAATTTTTTTGTACAGTGTATTTTATATACAAAAATTTTTCGCGCTTCGCGCGGTAGGATACTGTAGGTTTAGCCGTTATATCTTTCACACTATGTTTACCCTGAAAAAAAACGACAGATTTGCGATTTCTGTAACAAATTTTCAGCACATTTAATGGTGTCTGCAGGAATTTAATGCTCAAAAAATAAAATGACATATTTTTCTAGCGATTCATGTTATAAGTGGAAGTCGCTCGAAGCGCGAAAGTTTTTTTTCTCATTTTCGAGCCAGAAAATCTTTAAAATGATCAAATGATAAATTTTAATTGAAATGTTTATGCTGGAAATATCTATAGAAGTGAAGAAATCGCACGAAGCGCGTAACTTTATTGGGATTTTCCAAAAAAAGCACTTCAGATTTTTCACTTTCTAGCACTAAAAAATATGTAAAAAACAACACTTTAATACTAAAATTAAAATAGGGCTTCAATCGTCATAATTATCGAAATCCTGTTTAAAAACATGAAAGCTCTGAAAATGGCATGAGTAAAAAATGAAAAAATAGCGTAATTACCTATTAACATGACGCTGAAAACTTAATCAACAATTTGTAGGCACTGTAAAGTAAAACAAAAACCTAATGATTCGTTTAACCTGGTCTAGAAATTTACTACATTAGGGAAAAGTGTCGAAAAAAGGCATGGGACATCAAGCACCAGTGCCGAAAATCTTTGCATTTTTTCCAAAAAATGCTCATTTGAAACTTTTTGCACTTTTAAAATTGGGTGACCTTTGAAAAAAGTAAAACAAGCTAAAACAAGATCCACTTCTTGCTAATTTGGTAATGGAATACGCAAAGTAGAATAAGCCTGTCTGCATCAGAAATGAAAATAGTATGAAAAATTGAACTCAGTGGGCGTGCTAGAAAGACAATAAGATTTTTTGGTGTTATCCGGCGCGAAGCGCCGAAAATTTTTTGAAAATTTGATTTTAAAGTGACCAGGGCGTTCAAAAATCGACATATTTTACATTATTTTTGCCCAAATTTTTCTTTGCACCGTGCAAAGATCACCAAATTTTTCCTTTGCACGGGCCCAAAAATGTTTGCACTGTGCAAATAAAAAAAACACTGCACAGGAACCATCTTATTACACTGTTCAACACCTTTTTCATGGATGGACCCACCTTTTTTCAGTGACTGACCCACTGATTAAGCTGAACGACCCATCTTTTTTAGGCACGGACCCACTTTTTTTCAGGGACAGACTTACCTTTTTCAGGGTCTAGGGACCCACCCACCCTTTTGGCTGGAAGTTGGACTGGGCGAACCGTCAGCCATTGCCCAGGTATGATGGGAAGTAATACGACACATGATAAAGGTAGTATGTTTCCGAGCCCCCAGCCCCGGCTCGGTAAAAAAGGCGGCCTCGTAACCAACCGTCTTTATAGTTTCGGCTTTTTTTGCGATAAAAAACAAAATTGGCCTGAATTCGCTTTACTTTTGAAAACGGAGATGCTACTTTTGAGACAATGTCTCCTAATCATGCACAGCATGGCCGATCCGGGGGGTCATCTGGTCTGAGGGGCCAAGAATTCAGCTTTTTTGGGCCGAAATGACCTCAAAAACTGGTATAAGCCCGCAAAAATAGCGTCAAAACCAAGTACATTATTTCACATATTTTTTTTAGTCAATTTAAAGCACTTTATGAGAAAATTTTTAATTTAATGTTTTTTTGTTTTCATTTTGCCTCATTTTGCAGTGGAAATTTCCAATTTGTCCGTTCTGGGGGCCTAGACTCCCACTCAACCCTCCCCCCGCGCACGTCTACTGACATGTCGGATTTAGGATATTTACGCATGAGGCGATATTCAAGATCTTTCCAAAACTGTCGAGGTTAGCCTAAAAAATCCGTTGTTTACGCGCAAAATGATTTTTCCTTGTTTAATCGTCTTTCGAATCATTCTTCTTACAGAAATTGTTTCAAGATTTCTAGAAATAACTACATTGTTTATAAATATGACATCGAATAGCGTTTAACGCTAATTTCTGGCAGGAAATGTATAGAAAAGGGATGATCAAAGGCAAGTAAAATTGCTGCTGACATTTTTATAACTTAAGCTACATTTTGTAGCCTTCCCTTAAAAACAATACAAATTATAGCTGACGCACAGCGCCGAAAATTTTCCACATTTTTATTATTTTAAGCTGATTTTTGCAGTTTTCTGTATGGACACAACGTAGTAATTAGGTCTGACGCTATACACTGGAAACGTTTGAAATTAGTATCATTTTAAGCTCAATTTTGCTGCTTTCTGAAGATAAGCATTGCAGTAATTATATGTCGCGCAAAGCGCAGAAAATCTGACGTTTTAATCCTTTTACGCTCAATGTAGAAATCAATGGGCCAGAAAATTTTCCAAATGCTTATTCTTTCGAGATCAGTTTTACAGCCTTCCGAATTCAAGCTGATCGACGCAGAAAATTTCATCTGTAGAAAGTAACAAGGAAAAAAGAAATAGGATGTAGTCTATAAAATCAAAAGGTCAAAAATGACTACAATTATTGTGATTCAAATTGTGTTAGTGCAGTGTTAATAATCACAAAGCTTTTTGTATAACGAAACGTCTAACAAACAGTGACAAGTATAGCACATTGGGTAAAATTTATAGCAGTGAGTGTACGATTTATTTTCAGCCTGGATGCTTCAGAGGACTAGTAAACAACAAAAAGATTAGTCATTAAGATAAATTGAACTTGCCAAAATTTAATTTTAACCCTCGGTGCCTCAGCACCACACCTGGGCGTGGGAAGGGTTTGGGGTTATGCACCCCCGAGAAACCAAGATAACACCCCCCAGAAATCAAAATACCCCCAGAATTCAATTTTTGAAATGTTTTTGTTTTCTTCCGCTATTTTTTGATGCCAATGGAAAGTGCTCGATGAGAAACGTTGAAAAATGGTGTTTTTTCGCCATACCACCATTTTTAAGGCCATTTTTTGACCTTTGAAAAATCTTGCACCTCCCCTCAGAATTTCGGTGCGCCCACCACATCTGGGCAATGCCCTATATCGGCCCATCACCAGGACGGGCCGAACCAAAAGTTGGACGGGGCGAAGGGGTAACTTGGACGGGGCAATGTTTTGTGCAGGGAGAAAATTTTTGGAGATAATTTTAGGAAATGCTAGATACAGTATATCATGATCAGTTTACAAAACATGCACAGGAACCATCTTATTACACTGTTCGACACCTTTTTCATGGATGGACACACCTTTGTTCAGTGACTGACCCACTGATTAAGCTGAACGACCCATCTTTTTAAGGCACGGACCCACCATTTTTCAGGGACAGACCCACCTTTTTCAGGGTCTAGGTACCCACCCACCCTTTTGGCTGGAACTTGGACGGGGCGAACCGTCAGCCATTGCCCATGTATGCTGCCCACGTATGCTCGGCACTTTTTAGCTTTACCGTTGGCGCCGAGGCCGAGGCTCTAAAAAACGCCGAGCCTTGCCGAGGTCGAGGCCTCGGCCTCGGTCCGATCACTGATGCATGCCTGTTCATAATGTCGTCGGTCATTATAAAATTCATTTATTGCCGTCGCTTGGGCTTATTACGTGCATTGAATGGGCTTAGGTGTAGGCATTCTGAGGAGAGTTAACTTCAAAACGTATTTGTGCGTTAACTTTTTGTGCTTCGAAATTAATTAAAAATCACTTTTTCAGCGTTTATTTGAGAAACTTGTGTAATCTTTTTTATCGAAAACTGTCGTGAATTGTGAAAGAGCTTTTGTTTATAAGAATTCCTGGAATTCAGTAGATAGTCGAAATCAAATCTGTGCGTGGGCAAGACCAGAATCGTAAGATTTGAAAATTTTCAAAGGCCAGAAACGGTCAAACATTAGTATTGAAGACAAAAACATTATCTTAAATGCTTTTCACAAATTCTATTTTTCCACGCCAAGTTGTTGAAAAAGAAAAATCTCCGAATTTTGTGAGGTGTATCTTGACTGCAGATTTCGGCTATCCATGTATGTACAGGATGGGAAAGGAATTATGGGGGTCAGTTTTAATATTTTTTTCTAGATTGCCTTACAAGGTTTGGAACAGCACACTTTTTGTCAGCTTATTTTTTGTTAAATCTTGAATTCTGCGAGGGGTCAGCAGCAACATACATGGGCAGCGCCAAAATTCTGAGGATCCGAAAATTTTTGGAGGTCAGAAAAAGCCAAAAAAATTGATTATAGGATCGAAATACGACATTTTTTGATGTTACTGATTGGGTTCCCATTGGCATCGAAAGATAGCAAAAAAACAAAGTGGTGAAAATTCAGTTCTGGGGATCTGCGGAGCGTCTTTTTGATTTTGAGTCCAGACCATAGGTGGGCGACACCAAAATGCTGGGAGGTGCAAGATTTTTCAAAGGTAAAAAAATGGCCTTAAAAATGATGGTATGGCGAAAAACATTATTTTTCAATGTTTCTCATCGAGTACTATCTATTGGCATCAAAAAATTGCGAAAAAAAAACTAAAAAGTTTCAAAAGGGTGGTATTTTGGTTTTGGGGGGTGCATACCCCAACCCCCATGCCCAGGCGTGGTCCAGACACTAAGCCCATTTGTGGTCAGCAGATACACTATGGTTCAAACTCCCTGGACTCCAAGAACACGTATGCTTTCTTCAGGGGGTCAATATGAGAGCGCAATCTATTTGCCTGTGTGTCCAGGACATTTCGCATTACACTATGCTAATTTATTTTCTTTGCGACTTTGTTTTACCCTTGTGTTTTTTCCGAATAAAGTATTAGTATTAGTATGTATCATTAACCAACCCTATCTTTCCCGCACATATAACTGTTTGAAAGTTTGGGTGGGGGTCCCCGGTCATTTTTAAGGGTAAGGGGATAAATGACTGCAAATTTGGGCCAAAAACAGTGAGAGACACCTAAAATTGGCCAAAAAATTTAATTTTTCCGAAATTGGGGGAAGGGTGGTGGGTGACGACCAACTTAGGACGGGAGCACCTACTCACCCATCCCCCTGTTAAGTGTATGGTTCATTCGTACCTTTCGCTAAATGCATGGGATAAGTTAGTCGGCCGATTTTGGTTAGGAACATATTGTATGCACAGTATGGCCGATCTGGTGGGTCAACCAGTTAGCTTATTTGAGTCGAAGTGGCCTCAAAAGTGGATACTAAAATAGCGTAAAACTATGTCAATCCTTTGTTTCTGATCATTTCCAAGCACTTTTGCAGAAAATGTTTGATTTTCTTCTCAGTGTATTTAGCTATCTGTTTGCTCAAAAGCGTCAAATTTTCGGGCGCTTCGCACCATATACTGATTTTTTGACTATTGTTTCTCATTCGAAGCTATCGATTTTTTCGATTTATTAAATGTTTTTATGTTCTAGAAAGATATAGCACCATGAAAAAAGCCGAAATAAAATGTTTCGACGCATATCCACCAGCTTTAAGTCCAAAAAATTTGCTCTGAAATCCCCCTCCCCGTAATCCCCATGCTGTACATGTCTGGTCATAATTGCTGTCATTTTGCAGGTATGAGCGACCGCCGCCCTCGCAAAAAGCCCCCGTCTCGCTACTATAAGCGCCGGGCCAGCCATTTGAGCAAAGTCTACTTCAGCCGGTCTAGGCCTGGCAAGCATTGGCTAGAAACGCACGTTTGGCACGCAAAGAGATTTCACATGGTTGATTTTTACGGTTTCAAAGTCGCGTCGAAAAGTTTTCAGCGGTCTTTCAGAGCGGCGTACAGAGATGCGATGACTCATTGTACAGTACGCGATGAGTCATTCTTTGCAGCTTTCATAATCGGTGGCCCAAAATATTCAATTGTACAACGACTGGACAGTTTGTGTTGCAAGAAAATCGGCCTAACTTTTAATTCGTCGGTTTTCAAGCGTGGAGACACCCAGGGCCAAATTACGCTTTATTTGCCTAATTCTTATCCAAACGGTTGCATAGGCTTATTTAGTTTCATGTGGTTAAACAATACTTCGGATAGCAGTACTGCAGGCGAGGAGCAGAGTGGAAGATTGTTGATTTGGGTTCATCCTGCCGTAATAAATCAGTTCGAAAAATGCCTAATCGATCTTTTCGCTTTTTCTGAATCTGAAACTGAGGAGAAAAAAACGAAATGGACTCTTTACGCTAATGTCGAAATTGGCATAACGCTGACTATATTCCGCAATGGATTCAATCGCTTTAAACTAACCGGTCCCAAGTCGACCGCTATTATAAACAGCTGCCTGAAACGACCAGATCCGAGCTACTTGGCCAAATCCTTCCCCGAATATTCTGCAACGCAAACAACTACGTGGAAATATTGGGAAAATTATTTGTCAAAACTGAATCCCGGACAAATCAAAGCCGGTTTTGTAGCTTCGCTGATAGTTGAAGATCCGAGAATACATACCGACTATAAGAAAGCGGTGCCAAATTTGTGCCATTCGCCTAATAATCTTCTAGGCGATTTTGATAATCAGAATCAATTTGCCTATTCGCCACTTTGGGACCAAGCCTACGAAGAGGCGATTCGGTCAAAGACTATATCAAATGCCAGCTTAGATAAAAAGCGCTCAGAACGTGCTAAACTTGGGCATTTTGCCAACTTTACACTCGAGAAACCTGATCTCGTTCCTGTACTTTTAGTATGTACTGGAAGCCAAAATGGTAATACTCATTTTGGCCAAGGACGCGGCTGGGACCTGATTTTGCCCTCGAATTGGGCCATGCCATTTTGGACATCTTTGCAATACAGGACTGCCAGAGCCATCGGAATGGATTCTAACGGCAAATTTGACTTCGAATGCCAAAATTTTACGTATCCCGATTTTTGGCCGGATACGTTAGCCGGATGCACTCATGAGCAAATTTTGGAACAACGACTTTCGGAAAAGTTTCATAAAAGACCGCCGAATAGACGGACCAAATACGACGCATTAAAGATTAAATATCCATTCCGATTCCCATGGCACGAACTATTGGCCGGATGGAGCGGCTGTGATATAACTGACGATTTTTTTGTTCTTCGAGATCGGCGCGACTTGACCATTCTGTCTAATTTAATCAGTGGCAAAATTACTGCAGTACCAAATGGTTTTTGGCGAAAGGACGCCTTGGTAAAGGTACGTATTTCTTCGTTGGGCAAGGGAACTCCCAAGCCATTTGCCCTTTTATCTCTGCCCACCGAAATCGATTGCAAAAATGTGCTAAAAATGAATCTATCCGAATTGATCCACGTCAATGAAAAAGTTTCGAAGGACGAGCAAGCTAACAAAACAAAAACGTGGGATGAGCAAGATTTTATTAGCATTAACCAAAGAAGTTTGCTTAATTTGGATGACTTATTTGAGGATAAGCAGGAAGTGAAATTGCGCAATCGGCGGCTGAATGATAAAGTGAAGAAAAAGCGACGTAAAGCAAAAATTGGAGCTAATTCTGAGCAAAGCCGGTGCAATTCAAAGCCATCGGGTTGCGAAGCCGATCAATTTGAAAAATGTAATAATCAGTCGGTTTCGGATTGGAGAAAAAAGAACGTTGTTGATTCTTGTTGCCGTAAAATTGCGGGTTTTGTCATGGAAGGCGGTTATTGTTTTAGATTAGGCTTTGGTGCGGGTCTCGGCATGTGCAGCATGTTAGCCATCAAGGACTTAGTTGAAAAACTACCTGTTTTGACCTTGAAGAACAAAAGGATCAGATTGTTGTTGTACAGAAATTCGAATAGCAAGTACTATAGGGCTTGCAGCGTTCAAACAGATTTAATTTGATTATCTATCCTGTTATGTTAGTTGTTTGTATATTTACAATATTCTATGTGTACTTACATTACATATGTAATATTCGTTTATACATTTGATGATTGTACCTTATTTCACGCGTGTCCCTGCTATTAGACTGCCTGACATCTTTTTATCAAATTATTGTTTGAACAACAGTGTACAAGAGCTAAGCTTTTCGACATCTTTTTGGATTTTTATCAGGGCCCAGCTCCTGCCTCGGCGCCATAGCAATAGGTGGGCAGCACCAAAATTCTGGGGGTGCAAGATTTTTCAAAGGTAAAGAATGGTCCTAAAATGGTGGTATGCACACCTGGGCGTGGGGAGTTTGGGGGGTATGCAACCCCCCAGAAAACCAAAATACCCCCCCCCCAGAAATCAAAATACCCCCCCAGAATTCAATTTTTGAAATTTTTTTTTCGTTTTTTTCGCAATTTTTTGATGCCAATGGATTGTGCTTGATGAGAAACGTCGAAAAATGGTGTTTTTATCGCCATACACACCATTTTTAGGGCATTTTTTGACCCTTCAAAAATCTTGCACCCCCCCCCAGAATTTTTCTTGCTGCCCACGTGTGGTGGTATGGGCGAATAAACACATTTTTTCAACGTTTCTCATCGAGCACTATCCATTGGCATCTAAAAAATTGCGGAAAAAACAAAAAGTTTCAAAAATTGATTTCTGGAGGAGGGGTATTTTGGTTTCTGGGGGATATTCGTACTTCTGGGGGTGCATACCCCCAAACCCCTTCCCCCGCGACGTGTGGCCATGGCCCTTTTGAATTTAATTGCTTTACCAAAAAGTCAGAAAGGTCAGCATTTTGAAGAAATTTCTAGGAATTTGACATATTCTCAAATAAATTATTCGTGTTCCTGTGATGATTTTCAGTGGCTGCAGTCGACGCACATACACACACACCAAACAGCCAAACACCACACACACACACACACACACACACACACACACACACACACACGCACACACACACACACACACACACACACACACACACACACACACACACCAAACAGCCAAACACCACACACACACACACACACACACACACACACATGGGCGTGGGGGAAGTCTGTTCAGTCTGGTTGGACCCCCAGAATTTTGCAGACCCCTCCAAAATCGATGGACCTTCTCAGATCTGAATTTTTGGCGACTGCTCCCAGAATTTAGCTGCTGCCCACCTATGGTCACACATGGGTTTGGGATGTTCATCCCAGAGTCCAGCCCACCGAAACCCCAGAATTAAACTTTTGACATTTTTTGAAAAAGATAATTAAATTATTATAATTTCCTGCCTACCGTAGTTCACCAAGGTCCAGAGTTGAGGGAGGGGTTAAATCCATAGGTGAGCAAGACCAAAATTCTGGGAGGGGGTGCTAGATTTCTTGAAGGTCAAAAAATAGTCTTAAAAATGGTGGTATGGCGAAAATACTATTTTTCAACATTTCTCATCGAGCACTATCCATTGGCATCAAAAATTGCGAACCCCACAAACCCCCTCCCTCATAAGTGGTGGAATCCCAGAATGGGGTACCAGTAAATTGAGCGGTGTATTATTATTAGCTGACTTTATTTTTTGTACGAGAAAGTAACTTGTACTACAGAATCAGAAGTATTACAGGAATTGTAATATGCCGATTAAATCTTGTAATAATCACCACTGCGATTATAAATTCAATGCGACACCTAGATATACAAACTAGTCAATTTTATCTTTGAACTGCAAAAAGTGCAAAGTAATTAAATAGTACTTACTTTTGCATAAAATTTTTAAAAACAGTAAAAATAGATACAAAAGATATTTTAATGTGCATAAAGCTGTCTATGTATTACACGAAGATTGATTTTGGAGCGTTTAATGCCCCTGCTTGGAGCTGAATACAGTTATGTATATTAGCAATATTTTGCGCAACGCGCCGAAAATCCTATGAAATTTTTTGAAAAATACTTTAAAAACTTTAAAATGACTATAACTTTGCCACAGAAAGTATTTTAACTTTGCATAAAGATAGCTCCAAAAGTAAGTGCACGAGCCAAAATCGATTTTGATTTTGGCTAAAACATGCATTTTTTGGCCATTTTTAGGTGCTTTTTTTGCGACTTTTGGACAACAATTGGTGCTCATTTACCTCCTCCCCTCAAAATGGTTGAAAACCGTACGTGTAACAAGGAACTCTGGTGAATCCCCCACCCAAGCTTGGACGTCCTCCATACACTTCCAAAGTGAGAAAATTTTGACCCACTTGGCGAAAACGTGTGCTTTTCAGCTATTTTAGGGTGTTTTTGCCACTTTTGGCCAAAAGTCGGAGCCGCTTACCCCTCCCCCCATGGCCGGGAAATATACATGTAACAGGTGGTCTGGGTGATCCCCCACCCATGCTTTTACGCCCCGCATCCCTCCAGATTTCAAAAATTTTTGACCACTCTCCCCCATTTTTGGCGAGAACTTGCGCTTTTTTGACTATTTTCAGGTGTTTTTGCCATTTTTGGCCTAAAGTTGGAGTCGCTAACCCCCTCCTTCCGAAAATGACCAGGGACCCCTACCCCAAATTTCCAGTTATTACATATATGCCGAGGGCCCCCTCTCACAAAAATTTTGTGCTGCTACATACATGTTTTATAGTGATAGTTTGTCTTTTTGCTCTTGCTTACATTCAAAAATACTGTATCACTTCATGGAATTATAACAGTTAATTGTACTTCGGCATAATAAAAATTAAGTTCAAAAAATTCAAAAGGTTTTCACCAAAATTCATCTGACAGTGACTTGAGTCGTGGACCCTGAGGGAGGTTAATACCCCCTCACCCCATGGGAATGTGGGCTACCTACTACCTACATATTTTCAATATTATTGTTATTATTAATATTATTACTTCCTTATTATAATAACCTACCGATAATAATAATTATTATTATTATTATTGAGATTATTAAGCTACAGTTACTAAAGTCAGCAAGCGCTTATAATTTATTTAGTTGGTTGGTGATACCATACATGGGCAGCAAGAAAATCCTGGGGTTGGGATCGCTAAAAATTGCCAAAAATGTCACTACAAATAGAATTCTGGGGTCTACAGCAATCTGTGGGGGTTTTCAACTTCTGCGATAGGTGTATACCCCCAAACTCCCAAGCCCATGTGTGTGTTGGTACAAGGGAACCTTGAATCAAGGACTGATTTACAGTGGAATAGGGGCGGCCGCCCTCCTGTCGACTCGAGATAAATGACACGGTGAAGAATGGAAGTGCATCTTTATGATTTTATCCTTCCGGTTGGTCTCAACGTTTCGTGCCGGCTATTATTCATTGGCATTCTAAGAACCTTTTTTTCGTTACAAAAGCAGTTTTTTTTACTCAACAAAATTGTGGTTTTACAATGATTTTAAGGTATTAGTGAAATTAACAGCAAGTACCTATTTTTAGAGAAAAATTATAAATGTTTTGCTTGCATTGCGTTAATATATAATTGTATTTTATATAACTCTAAACATACAAGGATAAGTTTTTGTGCTAATTTGTCTATGCATTTTGGGTAGGGCAAATGTGCGCATTTTCGTACAAAATTTCAAAATTTTCTTGTTTTGCACTAAAAATTATTCTACCTTCAAGAAATCGCCAATTTATGTAGGTACCTACCTATCTATATGCGCATGTCACGAAATTCCGTGCAGGGATCACAATTTTTGAGTGAATATGTATGAATCCATTACGAAAGCTGTTCAAACTGGAGCAACAGTCGTGATCATACGTGGGCAGCAAGAAAATTCTGGGGGGTCCAAGATTTTTTGAAGGTCAAAAAATGGCCTTAAAAATGGTGATATGGCGATAAAAACACCATTTTTCGACGTTTCTCATCAAGCACTATCCATTGGCATCAAAAATTGCGAAAAAAACGAAAAAAATTTTCAAAAATTGATTTCTGGGGGGTCTTTTGGTTTCTGGGGGGTCCAGACCCCACGCCCATGTGTGGTCGTGATACTATACATAACAATTCATAAGTGTATGAAGTTTTACTATGCAAAATTATTACTGTAGACATCGTCTAGAAACTGCATACTTTTGTAGCTACCCGCTTAAGCCCTGAAAATTGATTTTCATGCTGAAGGTTTCGTGTGATAGATTATAGCTTTAGTGTTATTTTAGTACTTATAGTATTCAATCGACTCTTAAGTTTTTTGCCTCCCTGGTCGGCCATACATGGGCATATGGTTTCCAGTACAAATGGGCAGCAACTAAATCTATGAGTTCTACGAGGAAAAAATTAGCGTTAAGATATAAAATATACGTTGTTTTTGTTTTTGATTTTTTTACGTTGTTTTACGTTGTTTTTGATTTTTATAAATGATATCTTTGATAACTTGTTAAGTTCGACTTTTATGTTCGCGGATGACTTAAAAATATTCAATCTTTCCTGCAATTATCAAACACACTTCCATTTGGGCCACCAGAAATTGTTTACCAATATCATATTCTAAATGCACAGCCCTATATTTGGGCAAAAATAATCCTAAATTGTCATATACCCTCAATACACAAGTTATTACGAAAGATTCTGTCTATGTTCGCGATTTAGGAGTGCTAATTTGGCACAACCTGAAATTTAAGGAACATTACAACAGTATTATCAAGAAAGCTTTCTTGAGATCTATCTTAATTAGAAAATCCTTCTTTTCGCGTGATAAAAATAATCTCGTAAAGGCCTTCATTGTTTACGTCAGACCGATCCTTGAATATTCCTGTGCTTTATGGAACCCTCTTATATTAGTGATATCAACAGGCTGGAGGCTCTTCAGCGTAAATTTACCTAAATACATAGTTGGATATCATAGCCCTCTTTCTTACGACGAACGCCTTAACCAACTTAACTTGTGTCGATTAGAATTACGTCGCCTTCATATTTGCTTATGTATGATGTATCAAATTATTAGTCAAAAATCTTGTCTTTGCATGACAGATTTTTTTGTGCTTAATCAAAATACTACTCGCTGCACAAATCGTTTCAAGCTAGTTGTTCCTCTTGTCCGTTCTAATTTACAAAAATTTGACTTTTTCTATAAGTATATCTCTGTTTGGAATCACCTACCTGATTTTGTAGTCTCTTCCCCTAACTTGAATATATTCAAATCTAGATTAATTGATGTCGACTTATCCAAATTTATTATAGGGCGGGCTTAAATCGTCATTTTCATGACTCGCTCGTCGCCTTTTGCTGTACGCTTTTATTCTTTTGACCGTACGTTTTATTACTCTTTTACATCTTTCGTAATTGTCGCGTTTCAGTAATAAATTATTTCATTCATTCATTCATTCAAGAAGGCTGCATGTGCGATTTACAGATCAACAGATGAACAGGCTAGTAGTTCGTGGTATTTATAACAAATTTTTATCTTACTGTAGATGGGACAGGATTTGGAGGAAATGTTACGTGCGTTGCGTGAACATTGCGCTATTTTTTCTATTCTTTTAGCGCACCGATAGTCAATTTGACTTTTAAAAATCCGTATTGTTCATCGATTTGTTTCCATATGTACTTTAGCTGCGTCTGTAAATACATATACGTTGCATGCCATTTGTAAAGCTGTTAGTTGTCCGCTACTTCTGCTACTACTTATTTTCTCGAAGTGAGTCTTTGCTTCTTTATAGAATTATTTGTTCTGATTCTATTATAAATATTACAACGAAAAGAGTAAGGCTTATAGAAATTGTTGAATAGATTTAACGAATTTGCTTTATTTTTTTGCCACATCGATTCTAAAAGTCCGGTTGATGCTATATATTTAGACTTCTGCAAAGCTTTTGATTCTGTCTCAAATAATAAACTCCTTCACAAACTTTTACTTTACGGACTAAAAGGGCGATTATTTTTGTGGATTACAGATTTTTTACATGGTCGAACTCAGCAGGTAAAAATTGGTGATTCTTTTTCTGAACTCACTGATGTTACTAGTGGAGTTCCACAGGGTAGCGTTCTTGGTCCTCTTTTGTTCCTTTTTTACATTAATGATATTGCTTTTCTGAACAAAAATGAAAAGTTGAAAATGTACTTATTTGCGGATGATGTAAAAATCTTTTCCGTAACAGATCAAGCAGGTTTGTTGGCATTGATGTAGCTGGTTCACATATGTATTAAGATAGCCACGTTATACAAGGTACGTATACAGCAAGTAGTATCCGGTGAAAGCTGCCACCTAACTGGTTTGATTTGAGTCAAGTCGAAAACAAACAAGGCAGTCATCAGATTTTTCCAGTAGATTCATGTGACTGACCAAAATGTTGGTGCCAGCGTTTAAAATAAGCCTAAGTAATGGGATGCAACTCGCGTCGCTCGCTTCGCTCGCTCCGCTCGTCGCATCCCATTACTCAGGCTTGTTTTAAATGCTGGCACCAACATTTTGGTCAGTCCATGATACTAAGCCTAAGCCTAATCAGCTGTTATGTTTTCAACTGTTTTCCCAGCCTATGGGAAACCGTAGCCGGTCACAAGCCCGGATAAATGGGGAGTGTTGGTTCCCGTGGCGACGGAACCGTGAAATGAGCTGAGAACCCAATGGCAGTACAACAAATGGATAACGCAACAACAACTAGCGCACACGGCCGAACCGATGCGTTGGGGGTATCTGGGCTCCCTTCGAAAAATAAACTACCAGCAGCAGCGAACAAAATTTTCAATGCAAAGAAAATTATGAACATTGCCACCTGGAATATACATTCAGGTAGCCAAACTGGTAAAATGGATTTACTGGCCGACGAACTCAACAAATTTGATATTGATTTAGCTACTATTACCGAAGCCAGACTCCCTAGTCAAGGGGAACGTACTGTTTTTACCTCTAGCCATTCAAATAGCTTTAACCTTTATTATTCCGGCGGCGAAAGCTTTAATCGAGGCGTAGCTTTTATGTTAAAATCTAGTCTGAAGAAATATGTTACCTGTTTCCAACCTATTTCGGATCGAATCGCAACCTTAGAATTTGCTGGCACTATTCCGACTGTCTTGATTGGAGTTTATGCCCCAACGGAAATGAGCGACGACGTTGATAAGGACTTGTTTTATGAAAATCTACAACAGACATTGGATTCATTTCAAGATGGAAATAATTTAATTATTCTTTGTGGGGACCTGAATGCGCAAACCGGCGTAAACCGTCTTGGATGGGAGAAAACTCTTGGCCCCTTTGGATGCGGCAGCCTCAATGACAACGGTCTGCGCCTACTATCATTTGCAAACTTCAATAGAATGGTAGTGTGCAACACGTGGTTTCAACACCCTATCAATCACAGGCACACCTGGTTTTCGAATAACAGAAGAGATAAAAGTATGCTTGACTACTTCCTGGTGCATAAGCGGTTCCACAGTGCTATCCATGATGTTCGGGCAATGCGCGGAGCTTTGATCGGATCAGATCACCACCTGGTCAGGGCCAAATTCCGATTGCATCTGAAGGCGACACAACAATATTCGCCCCACAGCTACCCTCGATTACTCGCACTTATCCGACCCCAACAGTCAGGCCAAATTTCAACTTCTTTACAAAATAAATTTTCCCCACTGTTAGCCAACAATGTTGATGAAAACTGGAACTCAACAAAAAACGCCATTATCTACTCACTTAATGAAATTTGTCCCAAAAAACGACGTAAAAATAAAACCTTGGATCTCAGATGATACCCTAAAACTAGTTGAAGAACGCGCAAAAATTAAGAATATTAATCACAAGCTGTACCTTTTCCTCAATAGACAAATTAAACGGCAGCTTAAGACGGATAAGGACGCTTGGTGGAATGTGAAAGCCCAAGAAATGGAAATAGCCAGCAAGAACCATGATTTGCGCTTACTTTACAGCATCCTGCGAAGTTGTAATGGAAAGTTTAAAGCAACGAGTTCAAACCTCAAAGATCACCATGGCAACCCCATCAAATCACTAACGGGTAAACTAGATAGATGGAAAGAACATTTTAGCCAATTGCTTAACCGCCCACACCCCACAAGCCTAGACAAAAGGCTGATGGAGAACGTGGATCTGAAATTTTCAAGACACAATTAATGATCATCCTCCAACTGAAGAGGAAATCAGAATATCAATAAAAAAAACTCAAGAACCGGAAGGCACTAGGTGTGGACAACATCCCTGCTGAAGCTTTAAAAGCTGGAGGAGAGGCAATAGTCAAACAACTAAAAGGCGTATACTGACACATCTGGAACAAAGGCACAGTGCCTCAAGACTTTAAGGACTCAATTATCGTACCAATTCACAAAAAGGAGACCCAGCTACCTGCAAAAACTATAGAGGAATAAGCCTGTTAGCAACATCTGGAAAACTTCTGACCTCTATAATCCGATCCAGACTACTCGGTGTTAGAGAAACTAACTGCAGGGAAGAGCAGGCTGGTTTCAGGCCTGGAAGAGGTTGCACCGACCAAATATTCACACTTAGGCAACTAACCGAATCGCGCCTACGCTGTAAAAAGGACACATTCTTGGTATTTGTGGATTTTGCATGCGCATTCGATAGCATAGACCATTCGTCCTTATGGTGCACCCTCAAAATGAATCAATCCCGCATGCCACACTTAGTATTCTCAAGGCCTTCTACGACGGTGGAATGAGCAGGGCAAAATATTTGGGAAATGTGTCCTCACCATTCTCAATTACCACTGGCGTTAAACAGGGATGCATTATTTCGCCTATGTTGTTCAACGTGACTATGGACTGGATTCTCAGAAAAACTTTCGACAACATGCCAGGTGTACAAGTCGGAGCTAATTTGTCTCTCACTGATTTAGTATACGCCAACGACATTGTATTTTTTGCCGAAACAGCTCAAGCCGCACAAAATACCTTGAATGCGTTACAAGTGAATGCCAACAAACTCGGCCTGACAATAAACAGCGAAAAAACTAAATTTATTCTCACGGGCACACAACCGGCCATATTACAACTTGATGGCAAAACCAATCGAACGGGTGGATGCATTTAAATATTTGGGATCGGTTATCGATAGTGGACGAATAGTAGCAACTAGCGACATCAAAAACCGCATTGGGAATGCCATGTCAGCATTCACTTCACTAAAGAAGTGTTTGTGGAACCAAAAAGACGTTACCATCACAACAAAAATGAGAATTTTTAATGCTTCCATCAGGACAATTTTGATGTACGGCTCTGAGTCGTGGACTCTGCTTAAAAGCGATATGCACATATTAGAACGTTTTCAACTTCGATGTCTTCGCAGCATTTTGCACATAAATCTACGAGACCGATGGGAGAATGAAACTGTGCTGCAAGTATGTAAAAACCAAACCAGTATCGAACTCTACTTAAAGCGACAGTGGCTCAGGTGGTTTGGACATGTCTGCCGCATGAACAACACCCGACTACCCTATCAGTTAATTAACTCCAAGCGGCCCACGGGGTGGAAAATCTCTCGAGACGCCCCTAAGAAAACATGGTTGACACAAGTGGCACAAGATGTTCAGCCGCTCCACTTCTCAATCATTGATGCCCAACAAGCAGCCTTGAACCGCGATCAATGGCGTGCTGTAATCCGTGATACACTGCCTTTGGCCGCCACAGCTCAATGGTCGTTGCCCTACCAACGTCATTGAAGCTTATGGTGTTTAAGTCAATAAGTCTAATCAGCTGGTAAACCAGCAAAACATTACAAATACCTTGCAATCTTTATCGAAATTAACCAGCGTTAGTCGATTGGTTATGGTTCTGGACTTTAGAGCAAGGGGTCCACGTTTCGAATCCAACTGCCAGCAACTTTCTCTCGTTTCCTCAGATGCTATCGACCGCACACATACGCCCTTATAATATGACTATGTTAATACATATGTGAACCAGCTACACGAATGCCGGTTTGTTGAACAATTTGTTACTGCATATTCATGAGTGGTCTGAAAAGTGGCAATTACCTTTATCTTTGGCTAAGTGCTCCGTTTTGCATTTTGGTCATAAAAACCCCAGGCAAAAATATTCGATTGGAATGGATGATATCTTGGAAAACAACGAAGTAAAAGATTTAGGTATTCTTTTGAACGAGTATATGGATTTTTCGCCGCACATTGCAAATATAGTTAAAAGTGCATATTTTAGGATGTCATTGATTTTTGGAGCATTTAAGGCTAAAGATGCTGAACTGCTAGTTATGGCTTATAAAACGTATATCCGACCTTTACTAGAGTATTGCACGGTTATTTGGTCACCACACAAAAAGCAAGACGTGAAAAGTATTGAGAGAGTTCAAAGATACTTTACTAAAAGGGTCTTAAATTTTCCCGACTTGAGCTATAGTGAACGATTAGATTTTCTTAAATTAGACTCACTTCAGTTACGTCAAGTCCGTCATGATCTATCGATGGCCTATAAAATTTACCATGGTCTTATAGACATCGATTTTAAAGAGTTGTTCACGGTGTGTAATGGCATCACTCGATCAGCCAACTCAATAAAGCTATAAATACCTAAATCTCGCTTAAATTTCCTCTTTGGAATAATTTGCCAGAAGAAGTTGTAAATGCCCCGAACTTTCCCTCCTTCAGCAGTCGTTTAGAGAAAATTAGTTTTACCTTAGTCTATAAGTAAGTGCAAACCGCCTTTATAGTCCTTGCGCAGGTTTTTGATAATATATTTCATTGAATTGCATTGCATTGACGTCATTTTATTGTATTTACTTTGATTTTTTTTCAATTTGACCATATTTGTATTGTTTTAATTCCGTCTCTGTCGCAATAAACTCTCTCTTTCTTTCTTTCTTTCAAAAATTGTGATTGTTGTTATTGTCGCGTTTTCAGCAATAAATTATTTCAGTCAAGTTCAGAAACGTTACGACTGTTTTCTTTTCTGATTTTCTCAATTGATTATTAGGTACCTAAGTCTTAAGTGGAATTGACCAGTCAGTTAATCTGCTGAAGAAACAAAGCAAACTTAATCACTAGATACGATAGACAAATTCGGCATAAATAGGAAAAAAGAGTTTAAAAATTTTTTCTCACATTCCTGACAATTTTGGTTAGTAGGGCAAACCACAGAAGTTGAAATACCCCCCCCCCCCCAAAATCAAAATACCCCCCAGAAAATTTTTTTTTGCTTTTTTAGCAATTTTTTGATGCCATTGGATAGTGCTCGATGAGAAACGTCGAAAAATGGTGTTTTTTCGCCATACAACCACTTTTAGGACCATTTTTTGACCTTTGAAATTTTTTCTCACCCCCTCCAGAAATTTTTTCCCAGACCCCCAGAATTTTGGTGCTGTTTGCTATGGGGTAAACAGACCAGAGCAACATTTGACAGCGTCGAACATTAGACACACTTTAAGGAAATCATCACAGCATCCTAAATAATGAACTTTTACGGTAAACCTTTTTTCAATTACAGATTATCGTGTTGCCGACTTCATCGCATAAGTATCATTCATTCTAAGTATACTTCTCTAGAATCGAGGATAAGCATTATTCTTGTTTTTTAGCTTTCCATTGATTTTTGATTCTAAAAAGCTTCAGTTTTACTGGTTGGAGTTTTATGCTCTCATGTGTTAACCTAACTTTTTGCGCTCTATTCAAACCCAATATGATTTTTCAGGACAATGAACGTAATCGTAGTTTTTCACAGGGCTTATTCGGTCTAGCATTGGGCACATGCTGTCCAATGTTGGACCCTATGAATAACATACTTTTATAGAAACGAAAAAAATCGCCCGAAACGAAATATGAGAGTGATTTTTCATTTTACGCCCCTTTGCTTTTTAGCCGAAAATCGCGAAAAATTTTCGGCGCTTCGCGCCAAATTTAAAATTATAATTAAGGTCTATTTCGTCCTAAGCGCGCGGTTTAGACAATCTATTTTTAGTGTTTATACAACCTAAAGCGTATTTTGCATCTATGTCTTCGTTTTACAAAGGCTTTATACAGAAAATGAGATTTGTTCAAGAGGGTGTCCATTCAATTCTTACCGTATTTAAGGCATCTGGGTAGCAAAATTAACAAAATGCACAGCTCTAGTTGTCGTAAAATGTCTTTTTTAATTCATCCTTTGGTCCTCCTTTACGTTTTTAAAATATAGACAAAATCCTGGATACGGGCCTGGGTATAAAACACATTAGTCAATCAAATAACATGGCAGTACCACAAAAACGACCATATCAATCATATTCTTTGAATAACCTACGGTTAGCTGTTCAGGCTTTTAAAGATGATGAAATCAGCATAAGAAAAGCTGCTGAAATTTTCCTATGAATAAAAGCATGTTGCACAATAATGTGAAGGGAAATGCTACCTGAGAGATCTAAAATGCGTTTAAAGAGTTTTTATACTTGTTTAAAATTGAAGTACCTATCAAATGATTTATCCGAATCTGTTCTAACATTGGACACCGAGTAGCTTTTAACAAAATGCCTCTAGTCGCAAGAGTATGCGACCAGAGGAATTGAATTTTCACTAGATTATGTCCGAATAGTCCTACAGGTCTGTGAGATATTAGATCATATCCATATAGTCCTGAGTTACCAGCATTTATCTGAAGTGTGTCCAATGTTAGACCTTTTACCCTATTGCCAGTTGACATACTATGCAGCTTTTAAAGAACGCAATTTATGCAAAGTGCACGACTTTTTAACATACTTTTCAATTTATCTTCACACGTGAGCTGGGCATAAGGGGTGAGAGGGGCTATTACCCCTACCTAACGTTCTTAGAAAATCAGGTACTGTCAGGCCATCGCTAGAAACCCGTAAGTTGACTAAACTTCACTAATGTGGGTCAAGAAAACAAGTTTACTGCACTTAACGTGCTACTGTTATAATTAGAGTCTCTCAAAATTTATATTCTCAGAATGCACATTGACTTTTGGGGACCGCCTTTATGCATGTGTAGGTACAAAGAGATCTTGTGCAAACTAACAATGAGCAAAATTTACTGCCATTCCTACATTTTATTCCTCTGGCTTCCCCTACTTTGCCCATGTATGGTAATCTTCTTATGGCGACATAAGCTTTGTAGCTTTTTGTTGCCATTAAGTTAAGATAGAAGCCAAGACTAGAAGAATTCGCCGTATTGTAATTTTTTTCAAAAATCATCGCACAATTGCATCACGTAACCGCATAGCTTTATTTCAGAAAATTTGACCCAAGGGGGAATTCCCAACCCCCCCCCCCACTTAGCTTTGCCGCTGTCATTATTGTTATTACCCATTATTATTTCATTTGGTCGTACCAGTCATTAATTCTGGTTTGCACTAGTTTGACTTTCATCTTTTTATAATATTTTTCTATTTGGAACAATTTATCTGATTTCATTGTTTCTTCCAATTTGAATCCTACGATTAGTGAGTATTGATTTTTCTATATTTATCATAGGCAGGCATGAAAATTGTCATTTGACTTGCACGTCGCTTTGCTGATATTTATTGTCTTTATCTGTCGTTTTCGCTATTGTTGTATTTGCTTTGTGTTTTCCAGCAATAAGGTATTTTGATTTGATTTTTGATTTAGGTGTAGCATCTATTCACATTTTCGGAAAAAATTATGCATTGATTTTCTACTTTGAGGTTGTGTTCACCGAAGACGACGAAGATGAACGGTACAAATACTGATGCGCTTAAAGCAGATTCTCCCGCAAGCATGGCTGGAGAGTCGCAGGAAAAATTTACATACGACCGAGTACTTAAATAAACTACTATTTTCTTAAACTTATCAGAGTCGAAAACCCTATTATTCAGCAGATTTTCAACTCTAATTCACATGAGAAAAGCTAAGATTTAAAATTGCTACCTATGTACATATATAGTACATACAAGAGAAAGTTATTCGAATAGAACGTTGTTATGCTGATTGACAACAGCTTGGTTTGCCGATCATCAAAGCTTGTATTAACCTCCTAATGCTCTTCAGAATAACCAATAAATCGATCGAAAAATTTATTCTAATCATGTTATTCATTTTTTTCTGCTGCACACTTATATACTCTTTATTTTAGCTTCGATCCGTTTTTGGTTCGTTTCAATCTTTTCAATGTGCAAGCCTTGATTGCTATGTTTTTTCATTGTGTTGCAGAGCGAAATGCTGAAAATATACTTGAATCCTTTGTCCACAATCAGGCCTGCCTACTTATCGGAAGACTTTGACGAGATAGCTTCACAAGACGAGTAATTTTCGTTGCAGTCATATGTCAGTTTCTTAATTGCAATGTATACAAGTTTTAGCTGGAATGAGATATGTTCATACATGTACATAATAAGCATATTAAAGAGACGATTATTGTGGAAACTAGCATTCTTTATGGATTTCTCGAAGATAATACCATTCATATTCTGTTGTATGTTGCACGAGAAAAGACTTCCGATCTGCATGTCGCGAAATTGTTTCTTTGGATCTTACTGAATGAATATACTAACAAGTCGGAAAAAAACCGAAATAGTATTTTTACCTAGATATAAGTGTAGTTAAAACATTCTGTAGTTTTAATGTCCTATGCAAGTGTCCATTAATCACAGTTTTACTTTTTCGCATTCTGATCAAGTATTCTATTCTATTTGATTCAATCCGCCCCTGAGCTAAAAATAGGCACTTTGAAAGGCTTAGAAGCAAGGCTTCAATCAGACATGCGTGTGGTGAAAACACATAGGCGTCGGGATCTGGTCCCCTGATAATCTGAAGACTCCTCAAATCGATAGACTCTAGAATTAAAAATTTTGGTAATATTTTTGGCGATTTTGTAGCATTGGACCCCCCGCCCCTAGAATTTAGTTGCTGCGCGGGCATACTGTTGAGGGGTTACGTGTTCTTAGACATACAAAAGGGAAAATAAGTTTGAATCAAGGCCAAAAATTGAAAAAAACAAAGCTTTTCTACAGAAGTGCTTGTATTTAGGTATAAATGTGGATTAATATAAGTTTTAGCATTTATCCCACCTTAAATGGTCATTTTTAGCCTATTTCGTCACTCTAAAATGAATCTGCAATCTAAATCAGCTATATATGTTTGTAGTGGATACAACATATACAAAACATTTGTCCGTACATAATACATAATTATGTAACGTGCCAGTGGCGGATCTAGGATTTTCCTAAGGGGGGGCGGTACCCCTAAGGGGGGGGGGCGGAACCCTGACTTGGGCGGGAAAATTAGCCATTTCAACCCAAAAATCGCTAAAAATCGCTCAAAAATGCTTAATTTTTCGCACTATTTTGGGCCAATGGGGGGGGGCGGCGGCCCCCCGCCCCCCTAAATCCGCCCCTGTAACGTGCTAGTTTAATTGAATGAAAAGAAAATGTGAGGAATACGTTCATCGTTTGAGAATTATTCACTTGATCAGTAGTCAGTACGTTTTCTTAAAAAATTTTATGTATCAAACTTTATAAATAGGAAATCGGTCCATTTCATTGAAACATTCAACGAATACTGAGGTGGACTTTGTTATATGAGCTCTCAGGAAACTTCCTGTAATGTCTATTTTTTTATTGTCAGTTCAACACTGCTTGATTTTTGTGGAAATTACACAAGGTCATACTGTTTTTTCTTCCTGTTGACCAGTCAATATTGCTTAATTTGAAAATTGAGTGCCCAACCCATTTGTACATATTTTGGGTATTCTCTCACAGGTTAGGACCTAATTTATATACGGAGATGAGATGCGATGCCAAAAGTATTAGCATTGCTGATTTTTTCACCCCAGAAATTTTTTGATCCCCTTCGATTTTTTTCGAATTTTATTATGTTTTTTTGCTCTAGAAAGATAGAGCATCGTCAGAAAGCCAAAAAACGATGTTTTTGATGCATATCCACCATTTTGAGTCAGAAAAGACACATCGAAATTTCACTCCACCGCTCCCAGAATTTCAATGCTGTGCATGACTGTTCGTCAGTGTTTCGATTTGTAGGCAAGGGATTAGAAAATTGTGGAAACCCGATTTATGGATACAAAATTTATGGGCCAGTGAAAAACAGCTGACAGCCTCTTCGTCTGCCAGCGCCACAACCACGTCAGGTGGAACGTCGGCAAGCACCAACAGTGATCATGCAGCAACCCATATTACTTTCCGACCGCCGCGTTACGTGCATAATAGTCAAAGGATGATTGCGGAGAATTCGGCGACCCATAGACGTAATGAATAAAAAAAATTTACAAAAAAACGTTTGAACGTAAACAGAACGTCGCCGAAATATTTTGATTTGTTTTAGGGTCTATGTAACTTTAAACGAACTTAAGTCCACTTCCTGTATTGCACCATGTTTGGAGTTGTGCTATTTTATATTTTAATTAGAATGAGCGTGATTGGATCGGCTTGTCTAATTTCCTTGTAATGCTAGGGTTTTTTCTCTAATTTGATTTTTAAATAAATTAATTAGAATAGCTGAAATAATAATTATACGTAATCAAATTAGATTATAAATATGTGACCCACAAGGTCACGCTATAACATACGATATATTTGAGTGTACACCTAAGGCTATACACGGCTTTTTCGCTTAGTGAAAATGAAATACCAAGCGTAAAAATGAAAAATTACTGAAAATCCGTGTTTAAAATACAATTTCAGCTCTCCGAAGCCCTTTTCACCACAAAATTCTTAAAATTTTCGGAACTTCGTGCCAATGTTACAGGACCGTATCCAGGATCCGGCCAAGGAGGGCGGACCCAACATAAGTTGGTCTATATCTCGGGAAATTCGTCGGTATAGCTCGCAAAAACCGCATTTTCGACGTTTCTCGACATGCTCTATCTATTGAGTAGGGATCGGCGGCCGAGGGAACTTTGAAATCCTTGCCTCGCTGAGGCCGAGGGACCGAGGGACCGAGGATTTGTTATAGATATAATATGAGTATATGAGTGCAAACAATATATGTATAGGACATATATGCTCCATGTGATGTGGGTACAGTAGCAATAGGATTGATTAGTGTAATATAGTTCGAAGCTAACAAGCTATTCAAATTTTGAAAAATGAGCTTGCTAGGCGAGAGTTGTAAACAAAGAGAAACTTAAAGTTTAAAACATACCATTAAATTATGAAGAGAATTATAAAAGATTTTAAACTATAAGAATTTTTTTAAATTAAATTTGTTGTAATTTACTTAAATCCCACCTCTTTCATTTTCTTATAGTTTAAAATCTTTTATAATTCTCTTCATAATTTTATCGTATGTTTTAAACTTTAAGTTTCTCTTTGTTTACAACTCTCGCTTAGCAAGCTCATTTTTCAAAACCCTTACTTAGTGAACAGTCGCTTCTACTATTCAAATTTTATTCAAAGGTAGGTGTGCAAATAACAGGCACAGTAGTGACAAATTGCTAATCGTCTTGATCATTCAGCTCGTTTTCGCTATCATTATTGTGTGTTCTACATATCTTTATAGTGGCAGAAATTGCATTCCAAAAGGGAACATGTCAAATTTTTCGGCGCTTTGCGCCGTTTTAAGGCGATTCTTAGTGATTTTTGCCCTTAGAGACCCAGAAATTAGCTGAAATACACTGCGTAAAGTCGAACAACTCTGTTTTTACCACTCTGAAATCGCTACTGTACCATATTATACTAGCCAAAAATTTGTGTGTACAAAATGTACAAAGATTTTTGGGAAGACAAAAACTGAAGAAGGTGTTAAATTCCCAAAAATTTACGGCGCTCCGCGCCGAAATGAGTAATTGTTTGTCATATATATCTTTAAAATGGCAGAATTTGCATTTAGAATAGAAAAATGTCAAATTCAAATTTTTCGGCGCTTCGCGCCGTTTGGAGACAATTTTTAGTAATTTTGGCGTCAGAAAGAGTGTTTTTTTGTACTAGGTTCGTTTGTACATGTCACGGAAATTGCAAACGCAGCGCCGCTGTGATTTACTACGATTGACCAACTACAGTAGAACGTAAGCGCTTTTACCGTAGCCACGCGTGTTCGGCCATAGAAAGATTGTGTTCGGCGTTAGTAGATCGCAGCTAGCATATTGCGTTATTTGTCACACAAGCGGTAAAAAAGAATTTCTCAATCTGCTTTGATTTTTTGCATGCGTGCGTCTCAAAAGTGCGTGCATGCTGCAGGTCCAGTCCGAGAAAAAAGATAAAAATAGATTGGAATTTTCGTGCATATCATTATAATTCTCATTTTCTTCATTGGAATCTCATCTAACAGATAATGGGCATAAAAATGGAAGAAAATAATATTTCCTGTGTGCGATCAATTGAATATTGCTCTGCCGCAGAAGAGCATTTTAAAATTTATTTCAGACTGAGAACGTTCAGCGTTTTAAAACAAATTCATCGTTAATGAAGAGCTAAAGATTTAAAAATCATATAGACCCAGGGAACGCGAGCGAAATCTTTTTGAGCTTGTGTATTAAAATATCAGGAGGTAAAAATTTGTTGTTGTTTTCAAGCATTGCCTTTATTACATTTTTCAGGCGTATGTCCGCTGAATAGAATAAATACAAAATGGTAGATACGCATATATAAGAACTTTAATTGAACAAGAAAAATTGCGAAGAAAGCTGGCTGGTCAGAATAAAATTTGCGCGAAATAATAGGACGAGCAACATTCTTTGAACTATATGCTTGCCTGAGGAGACAGACACTATGTGATGTATTACACTTCTGAACTGAATATATTATTGATGTACATATCATAAATAAATGAAAAAAGCGAAGATACAAAATATTTTTGAAAGCGGATAATGAGGAACTTTTCATCAATTTTGTAGTTTAAAGGCATAATGATATTTATTAATTAGGTCATTTTATGTAACAAAAATTTTAAATATGCAGCACCTAAATTCTAGGAGGTCAGAATAAGGTAAATCGCCAAAAATATAACTAAAAATAGAATTCTGGGGTCTTCAGTAATTTGGAGGGGTATGTATTTCAACTTCTGGGGCCACAGCCCCCCATGGCCATTTGTGACCAGAAGGAAGGAGCATCAACAGTGTTTTTAATACAATATTATTTAGGTTTCAACCCTCCAGAATCCCCATACTGTGCTGGTATGACATTTGATTAATTTTTATTATTGTTTTCAGAACTATAAAGGAATCGAATAAAGATTTATCATTAATTAATTGATTCATTCATTTTAAAATTAATTTTAAATATCAATTTTCAAATTCCTGTCTAGTCGTATTCCATGTCAGTTCCCTCTAATATTACTAATTGTATCATTATGTAAATATTAATATAGAATTATGTAATGAAAGTATAATTATTTTATCCAATCACTTCAGACGCTTATTAAGTTCAATTTTTTCAACAAAATAGATTTTCGTTCTTCCATGCCTGTGTCAAAAGAACGGCCAGCTTGGCTATTTTTATCTTTCCGATTTACGCTGGCGTGCTCGTATTACTCTCTAATTGGCTAAAGAAAAAGACACGCAGCATACCGTATGTTTGTATTAATACGCATTAAGAAAGTCATCTCATTCTACTATCCGCGATCTACTAAGGATGGTGTACAATTAATTTGCAAAAGTATTTGTCATCTGTATTTCACTATTTTGTTAAATTTTCTATCTAGCTTAGACCTTACAGTCACTATTCATTCTCTCTTCCCAATTTCGCAATATAATGGTGAAAGATATGGTTTGAAGAAGAATGAAAATACCTTTTTAAAAACCTTCTTGTCCAAAAGATAAGAGCAATTTGCTTTGATTTTATTTTTAATTTTGATTTAGTCAAAAAGATGCGCTTTTTTAAATCATATAAATAATGGCAAAAGAAATTTTTGGGCCTATATGATTTTTGAATCTTTTGCTCTTCATTGGCTATGAATTTGTTTTAAAACGCAGAACGCTCTCAGCCTGAAATTAATTTTAAAATGCTCTTTTGCTGCAGAGCAATATGCAATTGATCGCACACAGGAAATACTATTTTCTTTCATTTTTACGCCCAATATCTCTTAGGTAAGATTCCAATGGAGGAAACGAGAATTATAATGATATGCACGAAAATTCCAATCTATTTTTACTTTTTTCTCGGACTAAACCTGCAGCATGCACGCACTTTTGAGACGCACGCATGTAAAAAATCAAAGCAGATTGAGAATTTTTTCCCGTTTGTGTGACAAATAACGCAATATGCTAGCTGCATTCTACTAACGCCGAACGCAATCTTTCTATGGCCGAACACGCGTGGCTACGGTAAAAGCGCTTACGTTCTACTGTAGTTTGTCAATCGTAGTAGATCACAGCGGCGCTGCGTTTGCAATTTCCGTGACAAGAACTGTATACAAAGATGGTCCCCAAAAGTCTGTACATTATGTACATTCAAATTTTTGTGTACTATAATATAGTACAGTAGCGATTTTAGTGTGGTAAAACAGGGTTTTCGATCTTTGGTAGTGTGTTTTAGCTAATTTCTGGGTTTCTGACGTCAAAAATTACTACAAATTGTGTCAAAAGGGAGCGAAGCGCCGAAAAATTCGTCATTTTTCCTTTTGAAATTCAATTTCTGCCATTGTAAAGACATGTAGAACATACAATTACTCATTTCGGCGCGAAGCGCCGAAATATTTGCGAATTTGTGACCTTTTGCAATTTCTATCTTCCCGAAAAGTTTTATACATGTACAAAGACGGTCCCAAAAAGTTTTTGTACATTGGGAAATATCTTTTCCGAGTACAAAAAAAGCACTGGTCAGAAACCCAGAAATTAGCTAAAATACACTACCAAAGATCGAAAACCCTGTTTTACTCACTAAAATCGCTGCTTTACTATACTGTAGTACACAAAAATTTGCATGTACAAAATTGTACAAAGACTTTTGGGGATCATCTTTGTACATGTAAAAACGGACCTTGTACAAAAATACACTGCTTTGTATTGAATTTACTTTTGCGATCATGTCAATAACGACACGTTGGCTTTCTAAACTATTTGTCACGATCAGGTGGAGGGCATGCAAGAAGCAGCCGACACATTTGAATTTGCCAATTTCCATCGCTCTAACAACATCAGCCCCGTTATCACGAATGACGAGGTGCACTTTGCTAAGTAAATTGAAGTCTAACCCTTTTTAAGGCAGAAGCCAAATTTTCGCCACTATGATTCTGTGAGAATGGTAAGCATTCAACATCTGCCGCCTTACGTTCCCACGTTTCTTTATCAAGAAAATGAATCGTAACCGCCGCATAAGCATCCGTGGCTGCAAAGCTCCACATATCCGTTGTTATCGAACAAAACTATAAACGTTGCTGTATTTGTGCTATTTCGGTATATTTCAAAAAATGCAAAATTTAAAAAACCCTCGGTCCTCGGCCATTTTTCACCTTACCCTCGCCCGAGCCGAGGTATCTCAAAAAAAATCGAGAGTTACCGAGGCCGAGGCCTCGTCCGATCCCTACCATTGAGATAATAAAATTCGAACCATTTCGAAAAAAAATTTCATACTCAAAACTCAAAAGGCTATTTTGCGACAAAGACTTGCGATTTTTCCATGTTTCCGTGCGCTCGCCCCCACCCCTGCCTGCCCCCCTAAATACGGCCCTGATCCTTCATGTTTCTTCTCAAAGTATAACTGCAAAAGTGTTATATAAACGTATGCGCATGTTTAAGAGTTTATATGGAGAGAAATGCATCTTGTAGCGAACAATCTATGTTGTGCAAAACGTGCAAATGACCCGACACTTACCTTTGCGCGCATGCGAATGGGGGTCGTGTGAAAAAGACCCGAGGGTGCCGTTTAAATGAAGCAAACTTTGTTTAATACTCACCAATGAGATAACAGGTTTTCGATGAAAAAAATTAGTAGTCGTGCCGTGCGCGTACAAATTTTTTACCCCTTCTACTTATAATTCGCGATTTTTCCAAAAAATTTCGACAAATTTATAGGAACGGTACTTTTTTAATCGTTTTTAGTAATCTGCTTGCACAAGAATGTCAAATTTTCGGCACTTTGCCCCATTAACTCATTTTTTGGCTATAATTTGTCCAATTTATTCGAATTTTCCCTAAATTTATTTTTGAAATTTCAAGTTTTTACATTTCTAGAAAGATAGAGCATCGTCAGAAACGTCAACAAACGATGTTTTTGACCAGGGGCGTAACCAGCCGGGGGCGGCGAAGGGAGGGGCCTGACCTTAAATAAAAAAAAATTATTTTTAAAGGGTCCCTCATAAAAAAAATTTAAAATTTTTGAAGTCTACCTACCAAAAAGGCATTTAAAACGTTTTTAGTACACTTATGAGCTATTTATCTCCAAAATTTTTTGTTGCTTCGCGCCGGATTTCTTATTGTAAAGTATATTTTCTAGCTTAGAAGCCCAGACTTTACTTTAAAATGGCAAATATTTCAAATTTTTCGGCGCTAAATTAGTTTTCTTTGGAAAACCTCTAAATTAAATGCGAATTTGAAAGCTTTCGAGACTCCAGCTTTAACTTGATATTGAGAAACTAGTCATACTGATAGATTAAACGATAGATTTTTTATATCAAAGTTTAAAGTCAAGAAGAAATGTCCCAATTTTTTAAAATTTTTTCTCCATCATGGTATAGATCTCATCAAATTTGTTTAAACATGCATTTCCCTAAAGGCGGGCTGAAATGCTCCGATTCTGATCGGGACTCGGGCGGCATCGTTCTTTGTCCCCAGCGTCGCAGTTTCGTCGGCGGCTGTCACGCGCCCGTTTCCGCCGCCGTTGCGACGACTAAGGCGGCCGATTCGACGCCGACCGCGCCGGTGGCTGCCGTCGGCGGCGGCGACGCGTCGGCGACTTTGCCGCCAACGACTTCCCAGCGACGTCCGGCGGCGACGTCGTCGGGCGCCACCTATTACGGCAAGGCGGCCGCTGGTGGATCCAACGATAATTGGCGGGACAAAAACGCGCGTTACGCCTCGATGGTGGGTCTGGGAATAAGAATAAAGATAATAAAATTCAAAAAATAATGAATTAATAAAAAATATTTGAAAAATAAACAAAATATAAAAAAAGATTTCTGAAAAAAATAAAAATATAAAAATCCGTAAATAAACTGACTCTTGCTTGCACCGTAAAACAGCGCACATGATGGTTGGGTGGATGTTTAGACCATCTGAATCTAAAAATGGGTTTTTTGGGAAAATGTGGCATAAATATGGCTAAACATGGATGAGAATCCGAAAGTTTCTTCAAAAGTGCTTTAAATTCATCAGAAACTATGGATTGACGTATTTTTCGCGCCATTTTATCATTTATGCCACTTTTTGAGGTCATTTTGGCCTGAAGAATCTCAGTGAGATTGGTCGTGATGACATTTATATATCGTCCGAGATTAATATGTACTTTAAATAATTTGTCATATTATCTGTTACGCTATTTTCTACAGTATGATTCGCGTCGTCGCTGGACAGGAGCCAATAACTCATCATCGATTGGAGATCGTTCATCGTCAAGCGGTGTAGGATCTGCGTCTTCATATCACGATAACTATAACAATTCTCAGAATAGGCCTCAATATCGTGGTATGCTTATTATCTTCCATATATGCAAACATGTAACGGAGGATGGAATGAGATCCCTACTCAAATTTGGTTGTTCCCCATTCTCCCCCAGAGCTAGCTAGGAAATTTTCGACCCCCTCTGATTTTTATAGAAGAAATTGAATAGTTTGGCTGTTTTTTGAGAGTATGTATTTTGGTTGTTTTCGGCTTAAAATTGGAGGTCATTAACGCTCCCTGTCCTCACTAAAAATTGCCGGACACCCACCCGAAATTTCCAGCCGTTACGTGTATGCATATATGCAGGCCCGTATCCAGGATTTTATTTCGGGGGGCCGAAAATTTTTGAGACCAGATATCTCGAGAACCATTAGGAGATAGGCGAAAAGAAAGACAGTTTTGAGCGTATCTCGGCGAGCTCTATACAACGGTGAAGAAAAATTTCGACTAAAAAAATTAAAAAATTTTAACTTTATTTCATTTTGATATACAGCAAATTTATCATTTAAGCTGATTTCTCATCACCTAATCGGCGAATTATTTCTTATCTCTTGCCTTTGTACTTAATCATTGTGCTTTACAGAGAAAAACAATACGGATAATTAATAATTCGGCGCGAAGCGCGAAAAAATTGACATGTTCTGCATATCAACCTCACATTGGAGCGGTTCTGAGAGGACTAGAAGACACAAAAACATATACATATAAACAATAGATACGGCGCGAAGCGCCGGAAAAATTTCATGTTTCCCATGTCATAACTCAAATTTGAGCGGTTTTGAGTGAGCTAGAAGGCAAAAACTATAACTAAACAATGAATCCGGCGCACAGCACTAGAAAAAAATTGACATGCTCTCTATATCTAACTCTAATTTGAGCGATTTTTAGCGGTTCAGAAGACAAAACTATACGTAAACAATAAATCCGGCGCGAATCGCCGGAAAATTTTGAGTTTACTAGCTCAAAAGTACGCTAAAAACCTGTTTAGGCGCTGTTTCAGACGCACTTCGCCAATTTTTCATTTTTCCCTTCGGGGGACCCTTGAGAGAAACAAAAATTTTTCCCCATGCCCCCTTGGATACAGGCCTGTACCCATGTCATAACTCAAATTTGAGCTGTTTTGAGTGAGCTAGAAGGCAAAAACTATAGCTAAACAATGAATCCGGCGCAAAGCGTTAGATAAAAATTGACATACTTTCTATGTCTAACTCAAATTCGAGCGATTTTCAGCGGTTTAGAAGACAAAACCTTACATAAACAATAAATCCGGCGCGAAGCGCCGAAAAATTTTGTGTTTTCTAGCTCAAAAGTACGCTAAAAACCTGTTTTGGTGGTGTTTCAGACCAACTTCGCCGATTTTTCATTTTTCCCTTTGGGGGACCCTTGGGAAAAACAAAAATTTTTCCCATTTCGGGGGGGGGGCAGGCCCCCCCCCGCCCCCTGGATACGGGCCTGCATATATGTATAGTGTTGTACTTTTCTGTTTTTATCGTCTGTGATCAGGCAAATACTTTTTGTCCGTTTTGTGTTAGTTCTAATCCAAGATATTCGTAAAGTTAAATTTTTGCTGAAAAAATGCCTTCATTAAGCCTGACTGAGTGTACGTCAATTGGGCCATTCCATGTCAAGTGTATCAGTGTTCCCCACTCCACCACCTCCAATTTTGCTGAAAATTTTTATGGATCTACATATATGTATCATTGAAAAGAAGTTCTGCGAAATTTTAGATTCAGGCCGCAAATATCTGGGTCATAGCAGCTTTTTCCGTGGAGGTCCCACACACCCCATGACTTCGGCCGGGACGATCTTGCAAAGTTTAACATCTTCTAACCCTTTATCCAGATTAGCTATGACGCTGAAATTTGACACGCTAGATCAGCTTTTGCTGGAGTTTAGACTTAATCTCTCTCTCGAGGACTTATACATATATTATATTATATGAATAATCAATCAATAAGATAAAGTTACGGAATAGCTTCTTTTATATGTATTAGCGTATTCTTACATGTAACATGGAAGGGGATGGGGAATCCCCCTACTCTAAATTCGGACGCCCCCTGTCCCCCACCCAAGGCCAGAAAATTTTTGACCCCCCTATTTTTGGAATAAATCGAATTTTTTGGCTGTTTTCGAGGCGTTTTTGGCCGTTTTTGACCAGAAATTGGAGGTCATATACCCCATTCCCCCTAGAAGTGGCCGAGACCCCCCAAATGTTGAGCCGTTACATGCTCGAGCGTACTGATCATTCACCATGCACGGGTGCACATGGTCAGGGTGGTCAGGAATTTACATTATCTCAAGGGGTTTGGGGGGTTCAACCCCGCAAGAAATGTTTTCATCGTCTCCTCTCCCTCCCAAAAGTTTTTTCAACCCCCCCCCCTCCCCTAGAGTTCACGATTTTCCAAAAATTTGCATAAAATTCGTAGAAAAGGTGCTGTTTTAAGCGTTTTTTGCTATCTCTTTGCTAGAAGTCAGATTTTTTGGCGCTTCGCTCCATTTATTTATTTTTTGACTATGTGTTGTTCGATTAAATCGAATTTTACTAATATTCTTTCGGAATTTTCTATGTTTTCACGCTCAGAAAAAATTGAGCATCGATAGAAGCGCCGAAAAACGATGTTTTTGACGGCTTTGAGCTCGAAAGAAATGGCACTTTAAAATTTGACCCCTCCCGTAGAATCCCCATGCTGTGCATGTCTAGTCAGGGATGGGTGAGATTTGGAATCTGCGGTCAGTGAGGGTTCAAAATCGGGTAACTTTAGTTGACAATGTAATACACACATAATGTACCCTTTTTTATTGAAGATTCGTTTCGATTTCATTTTAAAGAATTATTACGAATTTCTGCTCTGAAGATTAATAAGTTTTTTGAAACTTTGACCGAACGAAAGTGGATTTGCAGGTGGCCACCGCGTCGGTCGATTCGATGGCAAAAGTTGCTCCGATAACTCAACGCAAAATTTACCAGAATGGGCCACAGACGGCCCATTGGATGTTCAAGAAACGATCGAATTGCGCGGCTTCGACGACGACGTCGACGCCAACGTCACTGGCGTCGACGAAAGCTGGTTTGGCGACTCGATTGAAGCCACGGACGAATGGCAAGCGACTAAGCGTCCGGATTCGATTGCTTCTGTATGCTGTTTTTCTAATTCTATACGTTTTTCATTATCTAATTTATACAATTCAATTCTGTTATATTTATGTAGTTATCAGAAGATTTAAGTATGTATTCAGGCACGTATCTCGGGGGAGGGGGTTCGGATCCCCAAAATTAAGAAAAATCGGAAAAATATAACTTTTTAAACGTTATTTTGTGCTATTTTTGCCTTTTTGGGCTTAGTTAGTCCCCCCAAAGGTGTTGGTCTCCCCAAAATAGGACGGCCAGCTACGTGCCTGTATGTATTACATTTACGAATTCTGAATAATAACTAAAATACTCGTATTTACTTAAGCATTTGTCAGAAGAATTGCGTACGTAAGCTACACTGTTCTTTCACTAACCTTCTTTACACGTATACATATGCAAAGATCCGCAAAAAAACCACTTTACATGGTGCATGCATACGCAAGATGCATGTATGACGTTTATGTGTGCAGCTCGTAAATTTCTTTATTATAGAAGTTATGTAAACGTAGGTATGCGATGTGTTTGCATAAGTATGGGTGTCTATTTTTCATAAATGTTTTTATTTGAATGCATATTGTGATTGAAAATGCAGTGTGCATCCCGTTTCATTTATGAAAAAATTACGTCGTCCTATAAATTGAGTAAATTGTAGAGTTTTTGAATTTTTAGTTGTACGTATTTATAAGTGTACTTATATATGTATATACATGTACATATCACGGTTTTTTTAGCACCACGATAATGAAAGTTGCCCCGTGCTAATAAAAATTTTGGCCGTTAGCACGACGTGCTAAGGGATATGAAGACGTTTTTGAAAAAGTGTAGTAATTTTAACGCTTTTTGACGTATTTTTTGGCACAAATTTTAAAAAATTTCCGGCGCTTCTCGTTGATTGTCATACTTACTGTTTATTCAGCCACAAGCGCGCGGTTTAAACACTGCACTATCAATCTACGTACAATATAAAAGATTTAGCATAAATGTCGCTTATTTGTTTACCGATTTCTAACATATGATAATTATTTTGTAACAACGTTTTGAAGTCAAAATTAGCTTTTTTACATATGTCCATTTTATCATCGAATTCATAAGCGCAGTGACGTCTCTTTTTATATTAAATTAGTATTTGGCAATTGCATTATCATTCGGATGTTTACTGAACATTAGAAAGTCAATAGTTGTGATTTACATAGCATCATAGCATGAATTTTTTGATTTATTCAAATCTAGAACAAACATTGATCAAGAAAAAACATTGATTTTCAGAATATCATGCTTGCTTAAACAATTAAGTTAAGAAACAATAGGACATGCATTACTGACACTATTTAGGTATTATGCAGGTAAAAAATTGGCGTTCTAAATTGGCGTTCTAACGCAACCTATCCCGCCATGCTAATGAGAAAAATTTTCATTAGCACTGGTGCTGATTGGGGTCGTGTCAAAAAAACGCTGGTACATCTGGTTATGTGTACGTTGATATAATTCATGAACATATGCTGATTGCATGTTCAGACAACAGAGGTGTGATAAATTATCAAATAAATCTTATCCAATGCGTAAAATCTGAGAATACGAAAGGATGAAGACAAAACACGCTATTTTTATAGCGTTCTGCGCAAAGCTGCGAGGCTTTGTCAAATTTTAGCCAAAAGTTGCGTTAAAATCTTAAAAGTACGAAATATTTGCCCTAAAATGCCTTTGTGTGCTGAACAAAGATACTTAGTTAGCTCGGAAATTTCTGTTTGAGGCTCGAAATTGTTGTTCCGTTTAAGGAGCACGGATGAAAAATGTACAAATGGCAACATTTTTAGTTGAAATTTAAAATTAGCATTTTATCATATCTAGAAGGAATGTTTAAGGAAAATCTGGATGCTTTGGCATCAAATTTTACTGATTCGAGCGATCGGCCTTCATTTTAGCTCATCAATATCCTCATAATATGGAATTTCTTGATATGCATCTTTTTACTTTTCACTTGTGTTACTAATGCACTATTGACTACACGGAATGCGCTATTCGTGGATAATTTGATTGTTCATTTTTGAAATAAGGAAAATTTTTTTGTGATTTCTGTTTTTATTTAAAAAAATTCTTTTAACCTATTAAATTAAGAAACGCGAATCATTTGAAAAACACGAGCCACTTGAAAAGCGTCAACTGATTAGCGATCAAGTGGATGGGGGAAAGGTTCCAAGAGAATCTAATGCTCAGGTAAATAAAGCTCATTAATATTCTGGTTTTCTCTAGCGAATATCAAAGTTTATTGACCTGAAAAAATTGTCAAACATGTCGATAGCATTGGCGGTGGGGAGCGGTCGCTACTTACCGAAAAAAATTTAAAGGTAATTCAGGGTGCAGAAACATTAAAAATTTTGCTCTATACTTACAAGAATTTCAGATTTTTTTCCAGTAGTGACGAAGAATCACAGCAGTTGGAATCAAAAATGTGGAGGAGAGCTGAAATCCTTTATTCATATACGTGAATCGCGCGAAATTCAAATTCGGCTTGTGGAAGGATCTGAATCCCCGACCCCCACCCAAAAATACGAAAAACCCACCCCCAGAATCGGGAAGACTCCCAGAATTGATTTTTTGGTCTTTTTTGTTCGAGATTTTGAACTATCAGACCCGGAGAACTTGTTTGCTAATCACGTATGGCCCGATCCCTGAATTAAATTCCAAATACGGCTTAAAATTAGGGCGCGGTACATAAATGTGTATAAAAGTGAAATTAGGGAAGTTCCATAATAAGTTTGGCCGCCAGTTCCATGAAATTTCCGTATTGTGTATGCTTGTTTCGCTTCTGTTTTGATTTTTAAGTTTATTTTTACCTGTTATTTTTTTCTCGCTTCAAATTAGAGGCTAATGACTATTTTGAATATTTAATTAAAAATGTAAGGCATTTCATACTTTCAGTGCTTATTTAAAAACGGCATTAAGTACATAGTCGTAGACTGAAAGTTAGGGAGTCCGCTAAACTTTGAGACTGTTGTCCGGCTCCTCGAATTTAATCGAAATTATGAGCGCCTACATAATTGCACACTCAGCGTGGGAATTCCAGGAGTTAAACTAAAAATAAATTTGTTCTAAGGTGCCGTTTTGAACCACAAAAAGGTGTGTACGCGTCAAAGACATCATTTTTGCGATTTCTGACTATGCTCTATCGTTTTAGAACGCAAATTATAGTCGTAACTCATTAATAAACACTCGGGTAGTGGACACTTCCGTTTAATAAACACCCTTTCCTTCCACGTTTTTTGTATTCGGCAAAGATTTTTCCCGATGTACAAAGACTTTCCGGGACCGTCTTTGTACATGTACAAAGATTTTTGGGAAGACAAAAATAGCAAAAAAAGGTCTGAAATTCGCAGGAATTTTTGGCGCTTCGCGCCGAAATGAGCAATTGTATGTTCTGTATATCATTATAATCGCAGACATTGTATTTGGAAAGGAAAATTTTCGAATTTTTCGGCGCTTGGCGCCGTTTTAAGACGATTCTTTGTGATTTCTGCCTCTCAGAAACCCAGAAATTAGCTAAAATACACTACCAAAGGTCGAACAAGTCTGTTTTAATCACAATAAAATCGCTACCGTACCATATTATAGCACTCTAAAATTTTTGTGTAGAAAATGCACAAAGACTATTAAGGACCATCTTTGTACTTGTACAAACAAACCTTGTACAGAAGAACACTGTTTCCTTCGCTCCCTATCAAACTGTCATGCTTTATCACAGTCGGAAACCCACTTAATAAGCATTTGTTTAACGGATAATAAACACGGCTTGATAATCCGTGGCTATAAGACAACGTGCTAATGACCTCGGTTAGTGAACACTTGCCCAGAATACGTGACTAAGCGAGACTGTAAAGCCATTTTTTGTCAACTAAACCCGGTTAGTAAACATATCTTTTTGGATATTAAACTCATCCTATGCACAGTGAGGGCTGAAATCATTAATATTTAGATGGATAAATTATTGTTCAACCATAGTACTTCTGAATATAATACCGCTATGTGACATGTAGAAGTAAATAACTATCAACTCGATTAGTGAGCACATTCGGTTAGTAAACACGGAGTCCCTTGATCCCTTTAGGGTGTTTATTGAACAGGGTTTGACTGTATTAAGAAAATTAATAATAAAAATGAATTATAAAATTGAATTCTTTCATTCACTATACGTTTTTAATGTGATCTCTGTTACAGCCTAAAGTCTAATGCTAGTCATCTGCTTTTATTTTATCGTACAAGTTTTATTTAGAACGGCTTAATCACTTTTGACAAGCCCATCAATGATGCTAAACCCGCCTCGAGCCGATTTAGCAAATTCTTTCCTCAAGGTACTGCACGCGTTTTAAAAACTCATTATTTAGAATACTGTAGCTTATTTATTTCAACATGACGGAGCTCGTTAAAATCGTAGATTGCATTTTGCGAAGCATTACTTTACAGATATTTTTATCTGGTCAATTATTTTAATTTTTCTGAAGAATCAAATCTATAGTACTTAATTTCGGTTTCCGAACATGTTGATGCAATCATCATGCCATCGATTACAAATTTAAATGCAAAACTACATAAATGCAAAAATAGAGTAGGAAGGGCGCTAATATGCCTTTCTGGTCAGTTTCATGGACTCATTGTTTTTTCTTGCTTCGGTGGTTCCACTGCAAATCAGTGCCAGCGGAATTTATTTTTGACATTTTTACATTTAAATTTTTTGGTTGCACAATGTGCATGCAATAGTATATAAAATGATCATATCTACGTATGTAAGCGTAGGTGAGGCAGTGTAACGAATTCATCAGCTTAATTCTATTTAAATTGATTAATTTTATAAAATTTACTCATTATTTTTAAATTTTTTTCTGTTCATTGCAGAACAAAAGATTTCCATGTCACGAGAAGGAATCAGATCGGAAAATTTCAGTGCCGAAAATAAAAGTGAAATGAAAGCAGCCGGTAAAATCATTCCGGAGCAGCGCATTTCAGCGTCTGCTCTTCTAGCCGACACTTCTAATGTACAATCCCTATTTTCTACTGATCTTCAAGTATGTATTAATTGCATTGCATTTAGATCATTTTTCAAGCCGTAAACTCGAAGAGATTTGAATTCGCTTTACACTTACTTGGTTTGCTCTCAGACTTCAAAATAAGACTTAAACAAGACCTTTAGGATGCTGCCGAGCTGTTCTATAAATGGAGGCTTGTGTGCCTTAAAATGTTTTATGTTTGTTCATGCTTTAAATGATGTGGAATACTTAAACAGTGAGAAATATGTTCTCTCAAAAAAATAAATGTCTATGTACCTTTAAAGATATTTTCCTCAACCGGAATATCCTACTACAAGCTAATCCGTACATTGCTTTTCCGGCTTACTTTGCCCGTTTGTGCTGTTTTTGTTCTTAAAACTACTTAATACCATTTTTCGCATTACATCGGTATACCACTTTGCTGTATTGTGTGCCTGTTTCGTAAAGTAACCAAATACAACTTTTGAACTGTCCAACTGAAGCTTCAGTTGAAAGCATTTTTAATTTTAAGCAAGATTATTCATACACAGCTTGCTATCATGCAAACTTTTATTAATACGCATCGCATGCGCGTTCTTTGCTGTGTTGAAACATATGCCGACGTCATATGATATGACTTAGCCTTGCAATTTGTAGCAGATTTAAGGATGTTACGTCTTCAGATTTCGTGGCAAGAACTGTGTTCACAATGGTCCGGGGAGAGAATAAATGTTACTAAGGACAGAACCCTGTACTAGAAGCGTAATGAAGCCTGAAATGATCTCGAAAAAATCGTGTTTTTGTCCAGATGGCACTATAATTGGCTTAATTAAGTGTTTATACGAGCATACGATTTCATATGTTTTATGCGGAAATTTCGATAAGTCAGTAACATCTAAATCTTGCCGTACATTTTCATGAGATTCTTCTTCATCTATCTAGGCCCACAACACCACCACATGCTTTTCTGATTGTGAATGACCTATAATGATATACGCAGGGCCGTACTTAGGGGGAGCGCGTGGTCGTAAAAGAAATTTTGGCAAGTAAGATAATGCATGGAAGGATAAAAAATTACATCAGTATGCCAGAAGTATTTAGAGTAAAGTATTTTGAAGTATTGTATTTTATTCAGAAGTATTTTCAATAGTTTTGCCTCAGACGCGACCAAAAAATGACTTGTTTACAGCCTATTTAGAGGAGAGAAAATTTTTTGAAAACTTGGAATTTCACGAGCTTAACGAATAGAGCATGTTGAAAAACGTCGGAAAATGCAGTTTTTACACGCTATCCCTCTGACTTTTCCGGGATGTAAACCAATTTTCTTTGGGCTCGCCCCCTCCCCTTGCTCGGATTCTGGATACGGACCTGGATATATGTATATTCGCTTCGTGTTCTGTGTACTATGACTGATGCAAGCTATGGTGCGCGGACATGTAACTAGTCATTTGGGTGGGGGAGCAGACGTACAGCGTGGGGATTCTGCAGGGGTGAAATTTGAAATATTTCGTTCTGGAACAAATTGATAGCGAAAAAACGCGTAAAATAGCACCTCCCCTACAATTTTTTTTGGATATTTTTGAAAATCTTGATTTTGGGAGGGGGCGGTGGAAAAATATTTGGGAATCCGTTCCCGAACCCCCAGCCCGAAAAGACCAATTATGATAGGGATAGTCTGTTAATTTTAGGGGGTAAATGACTTTCAATTTTTGACCAAAAATTGCAAAAAAAACACTTATATATGTAAGCAGGGTCAAGAAATGCATGTTTTTGCCCGAAATCGGAGGTCAACAATACCTGACTTTTTGGAAGTATTTGGGGATACAACCGATTTTGGATGGGGTTCTCCCCATCTCCCTGCTACATGTATGATGGTGCTAGCTATCTAGGCTCAACAATAGAGTGATTTTAAATTGAAAGCACAATTAAGTGGGCGGAATGACCGAGCGAATGTGCATAATCATGAATCTCCGAATCCTAAAATATTACACGGGGCGATGAATTTGGCGGATTTGGAGGCGATATTGTGTCAAAAGGCTAAACCTTCCCGATCTTGTGATGAGAAAAAGTCGGTGAGCGGCTCTGGTTCCGGTGCCACCCTGACTCCTAATCAATCCAGCACCGGCTTGTCTGGAAAACAATCTTTGCTACAGGTATTTTTCCGTTTTTATTTGTTTTTTTACGGTGAAATACTTTCCATCCCGTATTCATGTATATTTTTATATCATATCTTTATACATTCTTTTGTTACGTTTTACACTTTCTTTTTATTCCATTTTAGTTTTGTGTTCCAAGAATGGTAATCTTTTTATATTTTGTGAGATACTACTGTTCATTTTTCGAAAATTTTTTCATCTTCAAGGTTTTGCAAACGGACCGCGATTTTTTCGGGGTTGAAAACTTATGCCAAATAGAACACCGCTTCAAAAAATTGGTTTTTCCCGTTATACATATATCCTTCATATTCTATCGACTTAGCGAAAAAATGATCTGCTGAATACGTTTAAACGTGTATTCTATATGTTGCAGCTTTGTATTGATAGTATTTACATCATAAATATGTAATACTGAAAAAATTTTACGGAAATTCTTGATTTAATGTTTTGTCCTTAATTTATGTACGTATGTATCTGCTTACTTAAAATGATGGTCTTGCGAAATGCTAAATAACGTCAATGCTATTCAATTTCATTTTAGAATGCGTAAAATTACAATTTCTTTATCAATTGGATTACAGTTGCACGTTTGTTCAGATTATTCATAGTACATATGTTATCTGATACACAAACGAGTTCCGAAAAATTATTTATTAAGACAATGATAGATGAAAGATTGTAATTAATTGAATAACTGCCCTACCATAATTGAGATAATATTATAGAAATACTTATTTTGATTATACTGGTTTAAAACTATATTTAAATTAATAAAAATGATTTATTATTTCAATTAGTGTTTTTTTGTTTAAGGTCCGTCTGTACATGTACTAAGAAGTCTTTTTACATTTTGTACACACAATTTTCGCGTGCTAAAATATGGCACAGTAGCGATTTTAGTGTTGTGAAAACAGAGTTGTTCAACTTTTGTAGTGTATTTTAGCTAATTTCTGGGTCTCTGATGGTAAAAATCAAGGAGAATCGTCTGAAAACGGCGCGAAGCGCCGAAAAATTTGATATTTTTCCTTTTGAAATACAATTTCTGCCATTATAAAAATATATATAGCACACAATACTCATTTCGGCGCGAAGCGCCGAAAATTTTGCGAATTTTAGACCTTTTTTCAATCTTTGTCTTCCCAGAAATCTTTGTACATGTACAAAGACGGTCCCGAAAAGTCTTTGTATATCGGGAAAAATCTTTGCCGAATACAAAAAAAACGCTGATTTCAATAAGTAATTTTTTGATTAATCTACAGATTCATAATAATCAACAGAATCGCATCAGTTCATGAAGGATGCCTGAAGTGTTCTAAAAAGATTCGAAGTTAACTAATAAATTTTATAAATTGTCAAACCTTCTGTTTTAGGAACTATTCCGCTCAGCTGATGCAGCCGCGAAAATTTCACCGCCTTTATCTGTCTCAACAACTGAATCAGAATTAGTTTATTCAAAGCAGCTGGATGTACGTAAAATTATGCCTGATTATCAGACTTACATGCAAATAAGCTTGCGTCGTGCATTATAAACGAACTAAATATAGCCGTTAAAAAACTAAAAAACGAAACTAAACTAAACATACAAAGTCTACTTTGCCTGATGCTTATTTCTCGGCATAGAGTTCAGAAACATCGTAGTTTTTGTACATTAGATTCAAGGAAAGAATATTTTTCGGATTCAGATCGACTTTAAAAGCAAATTCTGCCATTGTATCAAATTCTATTATTATTATTATTATTATTATTATTATTATTATTATCACTAACTGAACGACATGCAATATAAACTACAAACAGAACAACGTACATTTGTATTTTTCTTGAGAAAACAGGTATGCACATATGCTGTACATTTAATGATATTTAGGCAGGCTGTTCGCTCTTTTACTGCATATTTTGCTGCAAGGAGAGCAAGCATGGAGTATGTTGCTAAAAATAGCGATCCAAACAAAGTCCTTATACAAAAGCAGAGTTCTTATCAATTAATATCCAGGGTGACCCGCGAATCTATCGACTACTGTGTCATTCGAAATGACTTTACAGTTTTAATCAGATTTTATTGAAATTTCAACGTGATGTAGCAAACAGTTTAATTTTATTAATCTTCATTTAAGCACTTTATGTTATAATTTCTTTAATACATATATTGATATCAATATAATGTATTCTATTCGCAAAAGTGGATGGGAAGTGGGCCCAGAACATCCTTGGGCCTTCTCAATCACCGAATTTGACACCATGTAATTTTATTTCTGTTGGGCTTCATCAAGTACAAACGAAGATTTAGGTGTTGAAAGAACGCATTATTTATGTTTTACAGCAGGTTACATGTTGTTGAAATGAGAATGAAAGTTTTATATTTTATTACAATAAAATATTGCCAGAATGTAAGTTAGTTCAATTGTTTTGTTTGATTTGGACACAAAATTACAGATACGTCATATGAAAAAGTAAATGCGTCGATATATACCTGGGACTGTAGAATACGTATTTACTATGACGCCATGCAATTTTTTATATTTTGCTTGTTGGCGCGATTGCAAAAATAAAGCTTTTTACTCATATATACATACTATGCTTAACGAGGAATCTTCGTCATAGGATAAAAATAATTTCGGTCGTTTTCCGGTTTTTAAGCCAGAGACTGGTTCCGATGGCCTGAACGTGCCAGCCTACTTATCAAATATAGCGAATCGGCCGACGAAATTGCCCACCCAAAAAAGCGACCCTCTTTCTGACCCTGGCCAACAGCAACAATTGTTCGCAGCTTTGAACAAATTACAGAATCAGCAGCAAATGAGACAAAACGTCGAGGAGGCGACGTCAAATGCGCCTTCTATTGTGACGTCATCAACTATTCCGACGATGACGTCATCATGCTTGACGGCGCCTCACGTGACAGCGTTACCGAATTTTCCCAATCAGATTACGCCCAGTGCTCGTAATTTTCGAATTTTTTCATTGATGGTTTGCACTAATTTTTCAAATTGAACGCAAGTCGATTTCTTTCGATTGTATGCTAATTTCATCGTACGTTAATTCTTTTCATCCTTTTAAGTCATTCTTTGATGACTTGATGGTCTGTGAATCAATCCTACACATTTAAAGTCCGCTTTGAATCTAAAAGTTCTAATTATAAACGGCGTTTTATGCCAAATTTATTGGTAAATTTTTAAAATTTTTAAATTATGTTTTATTTTAATTATGGCTTGCAGAAGTTTAATGATGATTATTAGTCATTTCAATTTCATTGCTTATATTTACATTTTGACTTCTGTTGCTCCAGTAATCTTTTAGTGCATTGTGTTTATGTAAATGGGCTAGATCAAAAATCGAAGCGTTTTTTTGGAAATCGTATAAATGTTGTTTTTTTGTATTCGACAAAGATATTTCCCGATGTACAAAGACTTTTCGGGACCGTCTTTGTTGGGAAGACAAAAACTGTAAAAAAGTTCTAAAATTTGAGAAATTTTCGGCGCTTTGCGCCGAAATGAGTAATTGTCGTATATTGTTTTCTGATGGCAGAATTTGCATTTAAAATGGAAATGTCAAATTTTTCGAGGCTTTGCGCCGTTTTGAGACAATTTTTAGTAATTTTTGGCGTCAGAAACCCAGAAATTAGCTAAAATGCACTACTAAAATCGAAAAACCCTATTTTATAACATTAAAATCGCCCTTGTACTTTATTATAGCATACGAAAATTTGCATGTAAAAAATGTACAAAGACTTTTGGGAACCATCTTTGTACATTTGCAACCCCAGAAGTTGAATTTTCTGACACTTTGCGATTTCGCTCCATCAGATCCTCAGAATTTTTTCGCTGCCCATCACTCTTTTTTATTTTGTACAGGGTCCGTTTGTACTTGTACAAAGCTGGTACCTAAAAGTCTTTGTACATTTTCCATTTTCCCCCAACCTTAAGCGTGCGTCTGCTTGTTGCAGCTCTAGTACATGTATGCGGGAGCAATTCAATTTATATCTCGCTTCATAAAATCGTATCAAACGTCAAATTATTTTCATACAAAGCATGAAAAAATTCTTAATTTCGTCTCTTTAATTTCAGTAATCACTTGCTTAGTTGGAAAGCTAAAAAACTAAGTGAAGAATGTTGCTAAGAAATCAATAACAGCTTACAAATATTCACCATTCAGACAAATAACATTCTTCAACTGAATATGATCTTAATTTGTGTAAAGGTGATGTCTTAGTAATTATAATTGTTTTTTACTTATTATAATATTATTACTCGTATTATTGATATTTTATTATTTTATTATTATTTTTTATTACTAATATTGCAATATATATGTCACAATTAAGAGGTGTGCATATGTATTACATTAAAAATGCCAGCATCGGACGTCATATGACCATATTTTTTAGTATATTTCTAGGCCCTGGCCCCGGTGAAAAAGGCGGCCCCTGTAGAGCTCTAATAAAGTATGCATCCTTTGTAATATGTGAATGAATACAATGTTTTTTACCTGTGTTGGTATACTATAGCAATTTATGCGTCTCTGACAATAAAAATTACAAAACAATTTATCAGCAAAACACAAAGCGTCGGAAAATTCTGGTGTTTTTAGTCTTTTCATGTAGATTTTCTGCGTTCTTAATAACAGTATATACATTATTCAGGACGTTGAAATTGCAGGGATTAGGAAGCGCCAAAAATTTTGTTAATATTGCTGAAACACAATTTTGAAACTTTCTGATGACAAATAAACAGAAAATTGCCTAACTCTTTTAAAAATATTTTCTAATCCTTTAAATGACATCAAAATAAAGTTTAGACTCAACAGACAAGACAACAATGTCTTAGATCAGTGAATTAGTGTAAAATTGAGAAGCACTAAAATTTTTGACTGATTTAAACTTTTAAACAATGCTGGAGCTTTGTGAAAATCTTGACAGTTTAGACTCTCAAAGTTAAATGTTGCTAATATAAAACATGCAGAACAAATCATTTTGTTACCTACTTGCACACAACTTATTCTGATTCAAAGCACGAAAAATTTCTAGGAAGTTTCTGATATTTTTACTAAATTTATTCCCAAAAAATTTTTGTACTTGTATACTTGTACAAAGATGGTCCCAAAAATTCTTTGTACACCTGGAAAAATCTTTGCCGATTACAAAAAATTAATAAACTGTGCTGCCCAGTCTATATAATTTCAGCCCTAAAATCATCGTATGAGGCACGTGGCCCGCATTTATCGCATGCAATCAATTATATCTTCGGCGCAAAAACAATGATTCAAAGTTTTTAATGAAGTCGTTATTTTGTAATGGCTGATCGATACAATCCTGCGCAAAACGCTGGAAAAATTATATAACTGTGCTAAATGATGGCCAAAACCCATTGAAAAGTAAACAATTTTTCATTTTACCAAGAAAATCAGACAGAGATTTTTTGGAGTCAAAATATATTCGAAAACTGCTACATACATACATATAAATGCTAAAATAAAAAACATGTTAATCTACAGTTTCTGGTCAAGGTTTTTAGCACATTGGTAGAAAATCTTGGATTTTCATCCATTTTTGACCGTTATTCCGCTTATTTTTGCCGAAAAATTTCCCATTTTTTTCATTCTAGTGTCTAGACCCTAACCCTCCTCCCACACACATGTCTGCCGCCTTCCCCTTATACCCGTCATTGTTAGTGAGCTCGTACCGTCTGGTTCGAAGTGTGAGAAGGCCAGACTGTGTTGCTTCTGTACATGTTGTAAATCAGTGTGTCGATGCACATTGCCTTGATTTAATGTGTTGTAATTATTAATTACTAATTAGAGATTATTACTCATCCTTTATTATCGTTTTAAAAAAACCAATTACCTACTGTTTGTTTGTATCTCGTTGTTAATAATGTTGCTATTGTTTTTTATTAAAACATTTATAATAATGAATCATGGACGTATAATTCTGTTTGTGTTGTCTTACGTCGCAGTATACGGTCTTCCGTTAATTTTATTTTATTGCTTTTGATTTGATTTTTATATTTTTATTCTAATTTATCTTTAATGCTTGTGCAGCGTTTCCTATGTCCGGCCAAATGTCCCTCCTGCATCATCAGTTGGCCCTGCAAGCCGCCATGTTGCAGCAGAATGCGATGCAGACGCCCGGCGCCGCCAAATTATCGCCGGTGCCCGGCTCCCAGGAAGCCGCCATTTTGGCCGCTCTTACTCACCAGGCTCCTTTTTTCGGCGGCCCTCCGGCCCCCGGACCCCTGGCGCCGCCCGCTCATCACGATTTATTGCTCAACGCTTATCAGAAAGCATTATTGAATAAAAAAATTTTGGAGGAACAACAACAGCTGCTACAGATGCAAGTGAAAAAAATGGCCCACCCCGGTCCGTTGTCTATTGCCGAGTCGTCAAACGCCGATTTCGGTACGATGTACACGGTGGGCCAAAAAAGCCGGCTACACTCGATATCTTCTGGAGCAATTATTGACATATGAGTATTTTAGGACCAGTCTTTGTTTAGACCGCATAAGAGTTTTGGCCAGGTGCAAGCAATTTGTCCGCTTGGGCGATTTCTGTACACATCATTTTGATTAGCTTGTACCCCAGAGTTTCTGCATTGTCTCTCATTATTCAGCATGAGTAGGTTTCCTTTTTTGACAATACAGCCAGTCAAAAAATTAATTAGCACATTGTTTGAAACCTCTGAGTAGATATTTAAGCGTCCTATTAGGTGTAAAAAGTTCATGATGTCGCCAAAAGAGTGAGCATATTGATAACATGAACTAATAACACTTTCGGGGTTTAAACAATATTACAGTAGGGTGTAAATAAAGCACGCTACTGCTCGAACCGTCAGCAACTCGCCAGAATGTTTTTCATAGTTTGGAAGAAGAGATTTTTTGTCAATTAAATGCAGTCGGTCCTGAAACTTTATGTTCATATCAGCCGAAGTTATGACCTGTTACATCGGAGTGTAGCCTTTTTTGGCTAACCTTGTATATACATCATACATACAACGGCTCGAAATTTTGGGGAGGAGATACTCTTGGGCCATTTTCAGGGGGAATGACCGCCAATTTTTGGCCAAAAACGGCCAAAAACCACCTAAAAATGGACAGAAATTGCAAGTTTTTTACAAAAATCGAGGGGAGCAAAAATTTTCTGACTTTGAGGGGATTGGGGGACGATCAACTTTGGGTGGGGGATCCATTTCCCCCTGTAACACGTCTGATATACAAGCATACTTTGCCCTTTATTGCTTGTTTTTTACTTGTGTAGTAGGATATTATATTTTTGTAGTAATTGCTATTATTTTTCGAATGTTTTAAAATAAAAACCTGCCCCTCATGTCAAGAAAAAGTTTATTCTACATAATACCTAGTAGTCTAATCTAAGCTACTATTGAATATTGTTAAGATTTTGTATTAAATATATGCAACTTTTCCATCTTTCCATACATTATCTTACCGTTCGAAAGATTTTTCGACTTAGGGGGAGCAGTCGCCCTCCCCAAGACCCTGGGTACATACATATGTACGTATACAGTCTCTCGCCACGAAATTTGACAATAAGCAGTCCTTGAAGCTCATTTAAGGATTTCGTGCCTATATTATGTACAACACAGGACGTCGTCGTATGTCTTGCATTGCTGATTTAGAACATGACGACGTCCTGGGTTATAATATAGGCAACTTAAGCTTTAGAGACCTTTAAGGAATGTTAACTATTCAAATTTCGTGGCGAGAACTGTGAAATAATATTTAAAGCCAAGTATTAATATTTTTATACCACACATGCACACTGAGGGTATGGGAAGATACCCTACCAGGACTTTTGAATGGCATACCTCCCTCAGACCGTTTTGTGACCAAACCTATTGCTGGGACCAAGAAAAAGCGCCAAACGACGTCGAACAGTATAATTTTAAGGACAAATACTTATTTTTCGAGCAGTAGAATGTCTAATTAGTTCATCCAGATACTTTTCTTCTATTATTTTGTATATGTTTGATTTAACAGGTCATTCTATCGCTCTTATTTTTATTTGTTTCTATGCAAATTTAACCTCAAAAATTCATGAACAATAAAATGCAATGCATTAAGTATCAAAATTTGACATTAACTAGCAAAAATTAAGTATTCGTTTACCCCTCCCTTAAGAAAACTCGGTTCACTCCCTCCCAGAATTTTTGACCAGGTGCAAATATGATAAAGTTTTGCGATAACCAAATTATGCGTTTTGAAAACCTGCGTTGTACAGTGTTCGCCTAGAAATTTGAACAATAAAGAATCGATCGGGTTTATTTAGGAACGTTTTTTCACGATCTCATCGCCGGAGACCTGAAGGTTATCCTGACCATGCATGATCTTAGGGGGTTTGGGGATTTCCATTCCCTAGAAAAATTTTCAAACCGCGCAAAAAGTTTTCCATTCTTTCCAGAATTGGCGATTTTTTGAAAGTTTTCAAAAAAAATTCTAAAATTTGTGGAAAAGATGCTTTTTTTAAGCGTTTTTAGCTATCTATTTGCTCAAAAGTAACGCGCCATCACACTCGAGTTTTGACTGTATTTTGTTCAATTTGTTGCGACTTTTTTGATTTTTTGTCGAAATTATTCTATGTTTTCATGCTCTAGAAGGATATAGCATCGTCAGAAATGCTGTAAACGATGTTTTTGACGCTAACCTATCATTTTTATACCCGAAAAATGCACTTTATAATTTAACCCCCTCCCCCCAGAATTCCTACGCTGTGCTTGTATGATCCTGACATGCTTTAATTCAAGAAAATGCGACCTAAACGCTTAGTTTACGACTCAGTGCGTGTTCTTAAATATAGGCATGACAATAGCGCGCGTGTGCGCATTTTGTGCACAATATCATAAGCATAAGAATTGTTAAAGTAGGTCGCATTTTGTTAAAACTAATCAGCGCTTCGCGCTGTTTGGGTCGCGTTTTCTTAAAGTGGAGCATGTCAGAATACTTTTTAGTCTTCAGCGATTAGGTCGTGAAAAAGCGTTCCCAAATAAACTCAATCGGCTCTTTATTGTTAAAATTTCGTGGCGAGTACTGTACATTCTAAATGTACATTCGCGAGTTCATTGTGCATATCGAAGTCTTTGATCCTTTCGCGACTTCATCAGGTCACAAATCGGCCAACTTATCAGCTTTTATGCCCACTTCGGTGCTGAAGCAAATGCGCGCCGCAACGCCGTCCAAAAATTTAACGTCGAACGCGCCAAAGAACGCCGATCAAAATTCCGTTTCGTCGGCTTCGTCAACTTTGTCCGTCAGTCCACCGCGAACGTCTAACATGAGCGGCGGTGTGACGAAAAATCAACCTCCGATTGTCACAATCAACTTGCCAGCGTTTGCAAACGGCCCGCAATCGATTGCGACTCAAGCGGTTGGAATTTTTTTTCAAATTTTTCTTTTTTCACTTTTTTTATTTTTTTAAATTTTAACTCAAGCGCCGTCGACTAGCGTACCGCATCTGATAAGCGCTAGCTGCCCGCAAATGCTTGCAAGTAGCTTGCCACCGCCGCCAGTGGCGGCCGCCGAAGTGTTGCGTTTGTTGCAGGTGCGCCAGCAGCAATTGGCGCGTCACCAGCAACAGCAGCAATGGCAAATTTTGCAGCAGCAAATGGGCGCCGCTGCCATTTTGCCGCGATTGATGGCGCCTGGAGGAGCGAAACCGTTTTGCGGAGACGGTGACCATCATACGTGTTCTTGGGGGTTCATTCCCCAGAATGCCTACTGACCCTCTGCAAAATGGCTGCGACCCCCTCTCCCAGAATTATTAATTTTTTTTGTAAAAATTGCACAATTTTTGTCTTTTAAGCGTTTTAGTTCATTTTTGGCTCGAAAGTCTAAAATTTTCGGCGCTTACGCATTTTTTGACTAAATTTTGTTCAATTTACTCGATTTTCATGAGATTTTTTCAAACGTTTTATGTTCTAGAAAGAACAAGCATTGGCCAAAACGTCAAAGAAACCGGTTTTTAACGTGTACTTATCGGTTTTCAGCCCAAAAAAAAGACTTTTTTCAACAAATTTTGGGACTCCCCTCCACAGAATTCTTAAGCTGTACTACTATGTGGCGACCATCTTTATTTTTTATTATTTTTTATCATCCTAATTGGATTACAAAAATACTTTAGAAAATTATGTATATACAGAAATATCGATTTACCTAAATCAATTGGAAACCAAGCATTTTTTGAAACAGGAATCAGAACCGGAAGTCGATTTTTTAAGATTAAAATCAACGGAATCGTATTTTTTAGAAATTTCTTAAGAATCGGATTTTATTTTATGTATGCTGTTCTCGATCGGTCTTCGTCCCGTGAAAAAAGGGCAAAAATCGTATTATTTATAATTTATCTCTTAATCTGTGTATGCATGTCTGGTAATTGATATTTACTATTTTTAAAATTATCTTACGACCATAGGTGCGCGGCACCAAAGTTCTTGGGGGAGGGGTGCAAGATTTTTTCAAAGGTCAAAAAATGGCCTTAAAAATAGTGGTATGTACGAAAAAAATACCATTTTTCAACGCTTCTCATCGAGCACTATCCATTGGCATCAAAAAATTGCGAAAACACAAAAAAAATTCAAAAATTAAATTCTGGGGGTATTTTGGTTTCTGGAGGGTGCATACATTGTTTTTTCGTACAAGATCCGTTTGTACATGTACAAAGATGGTCCCCAAAAGTCTGTACATTTTGTACATGCAAATTTTTGTGTTCTATACTATACATAGTACAGTAGCGATTTTAGTGTGGTAAAACAGGGTTTTCGATCTTTGGTAGTGTATTTAGCTATGTAATTTCTGGATTTCTGACGCCAAAAATTACTAAAAATTGGCTCGCTGCCATTTTAAAGAAATGTAGGACAAACAATTACTCATTTCAACGCGAAGCGCCGAAAATATTTGGGAATTTTACACTTTTTGTCTTCCCAAAAATCTTTGTACATTTTGTACACACAAATTTTTGCATCGTACAGTAGCGATTTAAGTGTGGTAAAAACAGAGTTGTTCGACTTTTGATAGTGTATTTTAGCTAATTTCTGGGTCTCCAAGAGCAAAAATCACTAAGAATCGTCTTAAAACGGCGTGAAGAAACAAAAAATTCTTTGAACATGTACAAAGACGGTCCCGAAAAGTCTTTGTACATTGGATAAAAATCTTCTCCGAGTACAAAAAACACTGATTGCATACCCCCAACCCCCTTACGCCCAGGTATGCTTACGACGCATTAAACTACCCTTTTTTCCTACTGACAATTTGGATAAATTGAACTTTTTTACTGTTCTCGATTGTTTGTTTATTGTAGTTATTTCACATGGTTTCCAGACGTTTTCTCATTTAGATTTCGAGTACGCTGAATGCAATATACTCTTTTGTACTTTGATAAAAGTGATATGTTTCGAGGTTGAGGAGACTGACGATATTTCACAAATTTGAAATTTCGCAAATTTCAAATTTGAGTTTTATGCAGACTATCAACAAATGCTCGGAATGGCTTTTTTACAACAGCAGCAGCAACAGCAACAGCAAATTAGAGCAGCTGGCAATGCTGCCGCCGACCTGATCAGGCAAAGAGCATTGATGGCCGCCACTTTGCAACAGCAACAAGCGCAGCTGTTAAACAGCATGAGGCATCCAAATTTAGGTTAGTAATCTTGAAATGCGAGCAAAAATAAGTTATGTATGTTTTATGTAATTTTTTATTTATTTTTTGTTATTAATTTTATTTTAATTTTTATGCGCTTATTTTTTGTTATTTATTATTTTTTATACTTATGTATAGCGGGAGGGGATAATTTAGCAGTCATCGTCGTCATGCCACGGAAAAAGGAGTTAACTATACTCAACAAATTTAGGTTTGGTTAGACAATTTTGCTCTATGCATATGTGTGTGACGTGTTTGAGTTCAAATTTAACATTCTTCATTTCGAAAATATTATGTAAGGTTGTAATCGAAATATGTGTAATTGTACATAATGTACCTAGATACAGGGTCGTATTTAAAGGAAGCGGCCGCCCCCTCATCCTTGGCCGGAAAAAAATTTAAAAGGTAAGATGATGCACGAAAAATGGAGGATTTGCATGTCTTTGACGTAAAATCTTTAATTTTCGGCGCTCCGCGACGGATATGAAGTTTTTTTCATAAATTTGCGCTCAAGCTCGACCAAAAACGAAATTTTTATAGTTTTTTTTAATTAGAAAAAAATTGTTTTCGTAAACTTTGGATTTTTTGTTTTTGACGAAAAACGTCGAAAAATGCGGTTTTTACGAGCTATCTCGGCAAATTTTCCGAGATGTATGTAGACCAATTCATGCTAGGTTCTCCTTGACCGGATCCTGGATACGGGCCTGTCTACATACATACATATGTTACTTTTTGATGCTTTATGTCCACTACTCTATTCGCTGAAAATGACCGACTCTGAGCTACATATTGAATATGAGAGTGGAACCTTCTATCGCATGCGTAATTTAATTGATTATCTTGTTCTTTTCTTTTCTTTTTGCTGTATTACAAATGTCTCCACATATACATATGTATTACTAGTATATGAAAGCTCTTTCGAATCATTTAATACTGGTGGGTAAAATGTCGTTTAAAAGAACATTTGTATACTTGTGTATTTATCTACATACTTTGTAGAGTTCTGTTTTCTGTATTGCCCAACTTTGTTTTGAAAAATAGAAGAAAACACGATTTTTGTCTAAAAATGAAGATTGATAGTAAATCACGTTGTTTAAGAATGTTTGTGAAAAACCCTTGAGATTAGAAGTTCTTTAATCTCATGTTCAGTCCATCGAAATATGTTATACTGAAATTAGTACAACTTCGTGCACTAGCCACGGAATTGAAAAAATTTAAAATCTTTACAAATCTCATTTAGCGTCTCATCAAGAGTTCAATTTACGGCACTTGATGGAATTAGCGGGCGCGGCGTCACCAGCAGCTGGCAATTTGCCAAGTTATCCTCCTATGCCCACTGCTGGCATGGGCAACGTAAAGCCGATAAGCTTAGATGAATTAGAACGTAGTAGCAAGCAACCTACGGCTGCTTCAACGTCAGCCAATCAATAGGAGCTGTTTTTGTAGCCCTACAACAATCTTAATGAAACCCGTGAAATTTTAAATATAAATTACCCCATATTATCGCTTAGTCAAAATAACGCCAGCCATATTACGCTCTCACTGGCTTATAGTTTCAATATTTCAATATTAGGTCGTCCGCTTGTTTACACTGCATCAAATACATTTGTCGCTTAAGCACTATTTAATATAAAAGCTGTGGGTTATCTTGGTGAATGTGATCCGTTCGTGTTCTGCTAAATGTGTCGCTTTTTGTTTTTCATGTAATGTTTCAGGGGCTTAGGGGTTTTATTCACGATTTGGGGCTCCTGATCGTAGATGGGCGGCATCAAAGCTCTGGGGATGCAACATTTTTTCAAAGGCTTAAAAATGGCCTTAAAAATGGTGGTATGGCGAAAAAACACCATTTTTCAAAGTTTCTCATCGAGCACTATCCATTGGCATGAAACAAATGCGAAAAAAAGAGAAAAAAGAGAAAAATTATATTCTGGGGGATATTTTGGTTCCTGGGGATGCATACCTCCAAACCCCCACGCCCAGGTATGCTCTTGATGAATCTTTCATACTTCTCGTACGATTACATTCGCCTGAAAACCGTAAATATTGGACCATTTCTGGTCATGCTTTCATTTTTTGAGCTTGCTTGGTTTCCAAAAGATTGGTTATCTATCTTCACCAAAAAGTTGAGACATGTGTCTTTTCTTCTTAATTTGTCCGGTGAGTACAATCAGACATTAGCTGGTCATCTACATATCAGGGTACTCCTTTCTCACCTTCTGATATGAGCTTATGGCTTTATATCCGAGTACCTGTAAGACCGTATGCAGGTGGGCAGCAGCCAGATTCTGGGGGGTCGATGGGAAAAAATCAAAAACAGCAACGAAAATTCAACTCGTTGGAAGGGGAAGGGGGTCCGTCGGATTTTCGGGGTCCAACCCCCAGATCCCCAACGCCCGCGCATGTGTGTCACACCCCCTACCACGCAAAATAGATCTGACTCCATAAAAACTTTTCGGAAAAAATTTATTCTTTTAGCATTTTCGATGCCATCTTTTGAAGCTTGATGAAAAACGTCTGAAAGGTGGGCTTTTTGCGCATGGCTTCTTTTCCCTTTCATTTTGTGGCCTCTGAACATTTTGGCGGGGTCAAAATTTTGGCCTATCCACGGTTCCTTACGATGTTATTTTTCCTAATTAGATATACCGTTGGATCGAATTCGCAACGCCATGTGTAGTAAATTTATATTACTTTACGATATTAGCGCTATTTTGAAACTTCGGTCGCCTTACAAGACGCGCGGTAAAGATGTATCGATCGCTTTGTCGCTTGTATATTACATTGAACTTAAAAAACGCATCTATGTTCTGTCCATTGCCAAAAGCTGTTATATGTGCTGTACATACCGTTGTAAATATTGTGCACAGGGAGATTTGGAGAGATCGATCGAGAAATGAGAGCCGTTTGCTCTGTGTTGTGAGATAAGCGCAATCATGCTTTTGATTGGCTGGCGCGCACGTTTGTGTAATGTTCGTTTTTCCTTCCGCTACATGCATACATATATTATATTCGCAAATTTTTTGTTTCGTTCGTGTTTTGGGTTTGTTGTTTTTGCGTGTGATCGTCCCAAGCGTCTTCTTTATGTGACTTCCTGTCGTCGTAACTTCTGATAGAACGTACCTATAACTATACATACATATACACTTAACTAAACGCATGATTTTCCGTTGATGTAAGCTTCGTCGAATTACCTGTTAAATAAAATATTGTCAACATTGGATTACAATTAATCTGGAATCACATCCGCACTGCGTGTTTTCCATGAATTCAGCAGTTCGCCACTTTCAGTGGGCCAGGTTTTCTGATTTTCTACATTTTTAGTGCAATGATCATGCGGACAACATGTACGGTGCTACATACTTATAAGCATGAAGGTGTATGTAAGCTTCAGTGGCAGATCTAGAATTTTCTGACGGGGGAATACGGAAGCGCAAATTTTCGTGAAAGTGTCAAAAATTAAAAAAAGTCCTTCATTCATTATGCGCTTAAAGTATCGATTTTTCCGTTTTTTAATAGACAGAATCATTTGAAATTCGGAAAAAATTGAAATATTTTGTATTTTGAAATTTTTCTGCTAAAAATCCCGGCATAAAGCACCAAAAAATACTCAAGAAATTATAGAAACTAATAATTTCTTCTTCTGCACGTAAAATACTCTGCTGATGCAAAAGTAAAGTAAAAAAATACACATTATTCTCTATTGCGCCCAACTACTTCTAGACGACAAGGGGTGGCTGTCCCCCCGCCCTTCCTCTAAATCCGTGCCTGAGACGCTTAAGGCCACCCTGGTTTATAGCTGAATTAACTATGATTAACAACTGATATTTCACTTCAATTAAATAAATCATGGAAAACCAATTATAAAAGCGTCATTGTTTAGAAATTGAATTATTTAGCTTCCCTGTGAAATTCCTTTTATTCTGCTGTGCATTGTAGTGTTGTCTTTATTGACTGGGTCTTTTACATCTGTTTTTATTTCTTATTAGAAGGAAGAAAAGAAATGCTTATTTATTTGAGTAAGCTTTTGTTATTCCGGCTATTAGAACATAAGGATTCTTTAATAGAATGCCTGTTTCTAGGAAAACCTAGTAATGATTATAGTCACTGAAAGTGACTTGAGAACAAATTCTGTCATTTTATTTATTTCACTTATTTTTAATATGATGGCACGAACTACATAGGAAAAAACCCGAATTAACAGCGTAGGTATACGCTTCATATATGCTTATTTTTTATTTTTTGTTTTTTTATTTATTTTTTGCCGAGATTCTTCACGCCCGTACTTCTGGGAAAAAAATTCACATTTAAGACAATTTTCACGTACTTTTTCTTGCCATTTTTGACCTAAAATCGAAGGCCATTTACTCTCCTAAAATGGCGAACTCAGCTATGTACCCCTTACACCAAATTTTGAGCCTTATGCACGGCCTAGATTACTTTGATAATAAATGCCAACTTAAATCGAGTAAAACTAGTCGGCTATCTAAGACAGGGTACACGAAATAATAGCTATTAGTTGCGAACTGAGTGTCTATCCTTAAGCGTGTTGGCGGTTGGCACTTGTCCTATTGGTTTGTTAACATGCTAATATATGCAAATACAACACGTGTCATGCCAATTAATTCATTCAAACGTATTGACATGCAAATTTGAACAAACCAATTCACGGATGAAAGTCGTCGGAAAATAATAAATATGAAATTGTATAAAGTATAAGTAATTTCATATATGTATTCATGTACTAGCAAAGAAAAATGCTCCGATGGAACAAAAAAGATGAATATACTTGGAATTGTGGATTATTATGGATGTAAAAGGAGGGGACTAGGAAAAATCTACCTAAAGTCGGAAAATCTGCTAAAAATCACATCTCTCTAAGCAACGCAAAAAATCTATGTATATTCTGCGGCCAACAGATTAAAATAAATATTCAACCATAACAATGATTGAAACAGCAGCACGTTAGCTATGCAGTAGCTATGGGAAATGATATTAAGTAAACTAACAGTCTTCCAAGCCAATTGAATGAAATAGCAAACATCGAAGACAATTGAAGACATGGTTGGTTAAAAACAGTAGGAAACACGTAAGTTGACTTGAAACAGACTTAATGTAGATACACTAGCATGCCCGAAACGATTGTGTGCACTAATCAACCGGCTCCTGCTTTGCTTGCTATTATGCTCATAAAACAAAACAACTTTAAATACAATACCTCTTAGTTTTCTATCAATCAGGTGCCAGCAATTTAAAAAAGTTACCTTGATAGATTTCGTTTATACACTCTTATCTGAAACTTCGAACATTATTTAAAAAGGACACTTTTTTAGAGGCCGCAGAATATACATCGATTTTTTGCGTTGCTTAGAGAAAGTGTGATTTTTAGCAGATTTTCCGACTTTAGGTAGATTTTTCCTAGTCCCCTCCTTTTACATCCATAATAATCCACAATTCCAAGTATATTCATCTTTTTTGTTCCATCGGAGCATTTTTCTTTGCTAGTACACTACTTTTAATTAGCGTGATTTCAGTACATCAGTCGGTAAACACAATCAGTAACATGCCACAATAATGACAACAGTCCAAGAACGCGGAAAACAATATTGTTCTTAACATCAGCATTATCCTTTTTAAACAAGACAACCTTATTGACACCATCCATTTTCAAATTAAAACTGCATTAAGTTATTTCTTCTTAATGTGCAGTTCACTTATAATCAAGCACAAAAATTTAACCAACGAATTCACATTGCAAATCCTCACTCAATCAATACACAAGCACAATGTGTTGTGACTTTTGAAATTGAAAACACCCAATTTTCAATTTTCAAATTGAAAATTGGATCAATTTTCAAATTGAAAATTGGGTCAATTTTCAAATTGAAAATTGGGTGTTTTGAATTTGCGATGAAGAAAATAATCAAAAGATAGTCACTTGGTTTATTTAAGCCGAGTAATAAAATAACGACCGTCCACCAATTCCAAACTAAACGCAACTAATCTGATCACTATGAAAAAAGTTTTGAAAAATGAGCTTGCTAAGCGAGAGTTGTAAACCAAGAGAAACTTAAAGTTAAAACCTACCATTAAATTATGAGAGAATTATAAAAAGATTTTAAACTTCAAGAAAATGGAAAAGGCGGGATGTTGGTAAATAAGAAGGCAAAGATTTTCGGCAAAAATTCAAAAACTTCACGCAAATATCAAATGTAAGGAACACTAACGCTTTGATTTGGTAGTAAAATAAATTTGTAGTATAGACTACATATTAACAACAAATGAATAGTGCAAACTTTACACAACTACTAGGTGTAGAGAATACTAACAGTTTACGGCTTATTAATGTACATGATTACAATAAAGCTGTATATCTTTGTCGACTTCTGTGCACAGTAGTGTGATTGCTGGTTCATTTTAAACCACTTTTGCAGGCAATTTACATCAATTAAACGATAGCTCTCCATGTGCAAGATTTTGTGAAACATATTATAAACACGGCTAAGAAAGATTTAACTTTAATGCAACCCATTTAAGACAAAATTACATCTCTTCAATGATCTAAGGACACTTGAACATAATTTTTAAATCACTTTAGATTACTTTTGAGGGTAAACAAACTCACTTAATTGATGTCTCACATATGAATCCTTGAAAATTTCTTGACTTCAGTTACAAAGTCTCTGCAAGTCTATCGAATTAGGGTTAACACGTAACGTAAACTTTACACAAACACATAGCGTAAAGAATATTTTAGTCGGATTCGTAATTTTGATATTGCTCCGATATTTCTTTCAACATTTATGGAAAAATGAGTCTCCATAATGTTTTAAAGACAATAAACATTAGGTTTAAACCACTTTGCAATACTGCTGAGTGTAAGCAAGCGCGCCCAATTGACGTATATATTTCATTCCTGTAAATTTTTATATCTCAGGAAAAAATTTCGATTTTTGCAATGCTCTAGAACAAAGGCTAACATGCAGTGTAAAAAATTACTCGGATATTATGATCAACATTCATGAAAAAATTATGTCTCTACAATGGTCTGAGGACATATAAACAATGAATGTAAACTACTTTACATCACTGTTGGATGTAAACAAACGCGCCTACGTGACGTCTCACATTTGATCCTTTGAAAACTTCTAGGCTCCAAGAAAAAATTAGGTTTCAGGAATGCTCAAAAACGAAGATAAATATATATGTAGTGTAAACTTCATGTAAACACCTAGTGTAAAGAAGATTTTAGTCAGATTCGTAATTTTGATATTGTTCCGATATTACGATTAATATTTATGAAAAAATTAAGTCTACATAATGTTCTATGGGCAAACTAACAATTGGTGTAAACTACTTTACAACACCGTAGAGTGTAAACATATGCGCCAGACTGGCATATCAAATTTGATTCCTGGTCCATTTCTAGACTTGATAAACGTGTCCCTGACTCGTAACCGGAGAAGCAGGCAGAAAAAACAAGACAGAAACGCATTTAAAACTCCAAATTTTTGACTTTACACTCGCTAAATATTAATGTATAGACAATTTGCTTTGACATGCACCCGATATAAAGCACTTTATTTTTATTCTATTAGACTTATCCCGACTTCTGGACGGAGAAAGTGGCGAACAAAAAACGCAACAAAAACGTATTTTCCATCATTTAGAACACTGTAAACTTTAAAATTCCGTACCGAACTCCCATTGAGTTTAAAGAAATTCGGTTTGGTACAATTTGTAGCTTTTAAATCGTAGTACATTCCTGTGTGCCAAAATTCTGTTGCAAAAATTATTTGGCATGATTTATCAATCAAACTTCGGAAAAAACGTGTTTTTTAGCCCATTTTTTACCTCTGATTTCGAACTTTACACCCCCATAAATAACTCAATATTTGCGTTTTTTTAAATGCGGTTTGCTGCGATGTTTAGCCCCTGTGAGGCACTTTATTAATGCTGTCTTCGATTTGCACTGACTCATAAGCGGAAAAATTTGGCAGAGAAATCTTAGTTAAAATCCGTTTTTTTACACCATCCACTAGAGTGTAAACTTTAAACCCCAGGATCTAACTCACCATAGAGCATAGAAGACTTTGCTTATATGCAGAATGTAGCCCTTGATCCGCTCTACATTTCTGTCAGAAAACATTTTAAAAACCTCATAACCGGAGTTAGTATCGGACATAGGAAGGTTGAAAACTCGACCAAAAAGTGCTTTTTCACCCCCAGATTTTCGCACTCTTTACACTGCCGTTCGATAAATAATGCGAATTTCAAAAAACAAAAAAAGTGTCATCTGTAGAATTCATCCCTCTATTATCCTATTCTGTTCAATCCTTCGAGTCATCAATACTCAGTTGTCCACATGCCGCAGTAAAAAGGTCCCAAAATTTGTCCTATGTATAACGTTACACAAAAACTTTACACCTTCTTTACACAGTCAATTTTGAGTTTCAAGAAAAACAAAAAAACACGGGCAGCGAATTTTTTATTATCTTTCTTTTTAAAAAAAACCGCACCTTCCAGAAGTGTCCCGTTATAGCTGTAGGGGTGCCCAGGTGTTGGGGGTACCCAAGTATATTATAGGTACGCGCTAACGCGCTACCTATGATTACGCGTGTAGACAATGACGTGTTAAATAAGACGAGCAGTAGATGCATGTGATCGATATCATTATCGGTCTTTGCTATCGGTCTTAATCCATTCGGGCGAACACATCAGTAAGGTTGACTGGAATATGGAAAAGTCGATCTACCGATTGACAGTTTCTTCTTCGATTCTAAATTCACCTAAATGAAAATTCTTATAGATTACATAATAGGTACTGAATTATTACTGCTATATACCTTTCTTATGTGGTACCTAATAGGCACGGAAGGACTTTATTGTTTTAGATGACAAAAGGTTAGTTTGTGATGGTCTTGAAAATAGTTGAAAAACGTTCAAGATGCTCCTTCGCAGTTATGTTCCACTTTTCATATCGTCCTTCTGTTTTTGAGAAGCGACACTAATCGCATAAGGTTTCCAATTTTTTCAAGTATCAATGGAATATTGTGTTTGCCTTTTTTTAGAATAAAGGAATGTATAATGCTCTAAATGCTGAATACAGGATGCGCTCCGTTTATATGGCAGCAGATACTAGCATTGGATGCTAGATACAACGCTCATCGGACCTCTAGTGATCCGGCCTTTAGTGAGTTGATTTTTGTTAAATGCATATTTGCTAAATTTTCCATACAGTCGCATTGCTAGAACGTTCTCGTTTCATGTGAGACCTAGACCATGTCGAATCGCTTCAGAAACTGGCGCGATTCAATGTGAAAAGTATTATAATAGAGCGTAAACTCGTGATCATAGGCGCGCAACATTGTCGAGCTGAGTTTCAGATACATACAGAGCATTTTGAGCTTAGATATCTTACATATTTTGTTTAAACGTCAGATTAGCACAAACATTACCGTAATTAACAGTTTCTGGTCAATTTTAGACACTTTTGCAAAGAGTTTTGATTTTGTTCCTTTCTGGCTGATCTTGTGCTGTAAAACCGATCTGGCATTCTGATATCGTTTTCGTTTTGAATTTTTTTTTCTTTTTTCCGCAACTTTTTGATGCCAATGGATAGTGTTCGATGAGAAACGTTGAAAAATTGTGTTTTTTCGCCATACCACCATTTTTAAGGCCATTTTTGTCTTTGAATAATCTTGCACCCCTCCCCCCAGAATCTTGGTGCCGCCCACCTATGCTTAGAAATGGTGGTATTGCGAAAAAAACGCCATTTTTAACGTTTCTCATCGAGCATTATCCATTGTCATGGAAAAATTGCGAAAAAAAAACAAAAAAAATTTAAAAATTTGAATTCTGGGGGTGTTTTGGTTTCTGGGGGTGCATACCCCAACCCCCCCTCGCCCAGGTATGCTGCTGACTCTTCGCAAAATGCTGCTGACACCGCTGAATTTCCTATTTCCTTAAAAAAACTTAATTTGCTGTTTTAAGTTTTTTAGCGATCTTCTGACCTTTAAGTAATGTAGTTTACTAGTCTTTAGTCCAATTTGATTGAATTGTCGAATATTGATTGCTGTGTTCTTGAACGGAAGAGCGTCGTCAAAAACGCAAAAAAATAGCGTTTTTGAAGTTTAAAACTCAGTAAAGTTATGTACTTTGAAAAAATTTCCGAAGAATGACCCCCCTGAATTCAATTTCTTTACATTTATTTATCTTGATAGCTCTTCGCTTCAATAGACAATTAATTATAGGAGCGCTTTATATTCGTCGTAGAAGCCAGTTATTGCGCGAAAATTCCAAAAGGTGGGCGGACGACGCCAATCGCAGGGATTACTTGCAGAAACGAGCCGAAATTTTAGCGGAAAGATATGGCTACGTGCCATCTGACGGGTAATCATTTTAAAATTTTATAATTTCTTATCAAAAAATTTGACGTCTTCTATGAATGTAAATTTTTGAATAGCATTCACTTCAGTAATCCGATATTCAAAAGCTCAAAATGCTTCCCGATCATTAAACTTCAATCGAACTTCTAAATAAAAATGATAAAGCATTGCGGAATGGTGATTTATTTTTTGATTATAAATTAAGAAGAATCATGTTGGACACCGAAAAATTCATGCGACGGAAATTTTGTGTTGGATGAATCAACAATCTTAACTTTAATGAGTGTAACTATTCTGTAGTGGGAATCACTGACTTTCCATCGCGGATCAATGTCACTTGACTTCATACATGAATGGATAAACACCTAAGTTCCGAAAAATCAAAAAGAGATGAAAAATGAGATACTCACCTAGGTTAAGGGGCATGTATAGGTGCATAACGTCAAGTCGGCGGGGGTGGTGGGTGGTAAAATCTCAGAAATCCAAAACAGTATATAAATGTAACGTGCACAGATTTTTTGTTTAAACGACCGAATTGGTCAAAATAGCCTATAAAACGTCTTTTTTGTGATAATTTCGCATTTTTAAAACATTTTAGTTCATTTTGACTACATTGCATTATGCCACTTTTAACGCTTAAAAGTACAGAAATTGATCGATTTTAGGCGCTTTTTGGGTAAAAAAGTACATGGATGTATTACTTGCCGGAAAAATTTTGACATTTTTATTGCTTTTGACTTCAGAAATGATACAAAAAACGTTCCATCACCTCAAAATTGCCGGACAATACATGTCTGACTGATCCCTCAGCAGAGGGTTAAACCCTTTCACCCCTGTGTGCATGTATGTTTGGGGTTACCTTAAAAGTCTTCATCCTCTGCAGGAATTTTTCAATCCCTCCCCTTCTCCAGAATCAGTGTTTTTTGTACAAGGTCCGTTTGTACATGTACAAAGATAGTTCCTAAAAGTCATTGTATATTTTCTACACACAAATTTTAGGGTACTATAATATGGTACAGTAGCGATTTTAGTTTAGCAAAAAACAGAGTTTTTCGACCTTTGGTAGTGTATTTTAGCTAATTTATGGGTTTCTGAGGGCAAAAATAACTAGTGATTGTCTCAAAAACGGCGCGAAGTGCCGAAAAATTTGGCAATTTTTCTTTCAAAATGCAATCTCTGACATTATAAAGATAAATAGAACACACAATTACTCATTTCGGCGCGGAGCGTTCAAAATTTTTGCGAATTCCAAACCTTTTTGCAGTTTTTGTCTTCCCAAAAATCTTTGTACATCCACAAAAACGGTCCCCAAAAGTCTTTGTACATCGGGAAAAATCTTTGCCGAATACAAAAAAAACACGGCCCAGAATACGCGATTTTTCGAAAGTTTCTAATAATTTCCAAAAATTGGTGAGAAAAGGTACTTTTTTAAGGGTTTTTAGTTATCTATTTGCGCAAAAGTGTAAAATTTTCGGCTCTTCGCGCCGTAGACTCATTTTTTGACTACATTTTGTTCAATTTCTTCGACTTTTTTATTTATTTTTTCGATTTTTTTGTTTTCATGCTCTAGAAAGACAGAGCATCGTCAGAAACACCGAAGAACGATGTTGTTGACGCGTACCCACTAGTTTTGGCCCTAAGACGGAACTTTAAAATCCCCATAGAATTCCTATGCTGTGCATGTCTGATTATGACATCAAAAATTGCCAAGATATTGAAGCTTTCAAAATGGAATATGTTTCCCCGTCAATTATGTGGGGAAGGTGCTCGGACCTAACCTTTGGTGGAAGCTGAATTGTTCTTGAGCGCTTGAGGTGAATTAAGCTATATGCTACTCTCAATTTCGTCCCGCTTCTCGAATATATTTAAAGCGGCAAAACTAAAAGGCTTTTTATACAATTAGAATTTGGTGCTTCCGTGTCATTTCGTGAAAGAAAAGCTGTAATCAACATCATTCTAAGCCGTAATGGATTTGAAACTATGTTCAAAACTGATAATTTGCTTATGCTAATCTTGTCACTATGAAAAGTACGTTAATAATGTACGTATATGTTTATATCTTCGTTTAATTTATTTTATAATTTGTTTCTATTTATTACGTAATTGAATTGGTATATTATTTTACAGGAGTGCTAAGAGCAGGTCCGTTAGTATAAGGAGTGGCAGCCAAATTACTTTGGAGGTGGGTGTGATTAAATGTACATAACTTGTGTATTTATGTACAATATTTAGAAATTTGCCTTTCTATGGTCAATTTGCTTAAAAACTGTTCTTTTGTATTTTTTTCCTTTTTCAACCAAATGTTGGACACGCAGGTTTATTTACGAATTGTTTATTATAATCATACCATAACGGTAAGTTCAAGGATTGAAATTAAATTTCAAGTTCAGTCATATGAGCAGTGCTTCCATTTATGGACACCATTCTCCCTTATAATTAAATTTTGTTCAAAGGTCATTGAATAAAGCATATGTTTTTGTCCCGTTACAATTCTTAGATCACATGACTGCTTATAAATTTTTTCTGGCAAGTTTTGAATTAGTTCAATAACTTGTGATTGAAAATCTGCATGCAACTTAACAGAGCCGGTCATTTTGCAGTCGGGCCATCGGAATCAAGAATGAAATTGTATTAGTTGTCTTGTCTATTAACTATGTTTGCTTGCCATTTTTTAACTTACACGATTTTGATTTTGTTCTATTCTTATGGCTTTATCTTTTTTGTACTAGGTCTTTTCGTTCATGTGCAATATCAAGGCTTTGTACTTTTTTATTAAGTAAAGTTCCTGATTATGAAAGGTACAAGAATCAAATAAGTGGCTTGAAGCGCTTTAAATGTCGATATTTTTACACTTTCCAGGTCGAATTTGCGGTCTTTTGACGATAGAGTCTAGAAAACTGCGTGCGACGCGCAGAAACATATTATTTTTACCATTAGGAACTTGATTTTGAGGATTCGTACATAATACGGACTAATGCGCCTTTGCTTTAATCACTTGAGGTTAAGGCCGGTAGATTTAAAATGCTTAGCTTCTCACAGCTATACGTGACTGATAAAGAATGAATGTAATTTTGTAGCCTGATCAGAATTATCTGCATGAAATGTTTATGATTGGATGAATGAAGTGTCATTGTATAAAAAGTGCAAATAGGATTACCGAATCAAATAGAGTGCAAACAATGTAGGATATTTTAAATACTTTACAAAACTTTGGAAGAAGGCGATTTTTGAAATTAATACAGTTTTAGCTGCTGATACAGATAAAACGTCTAGTAATAAAAAATGCTAACGAAGAGAACTAATGGCGCTTTGGAATAAGATGTTTGCAATGAATGACGCTTTCTTATTACTTCATATTAATTCCTGAAACATGATTTAGCTTAACATTCATATTTATGCCTTAATTCGCAATGTCATACTTCATGCCTATTAGAATAAGGCTATAGAATATATGCAGAGTCGGCCTCCGGCCGAAGTCGAAGCTAGAGCTGACCGAAGCTTCGGCTTCGGCCGAAGCAAAATTTTGCGGCTTCGGTCGTTCCCTGGTGACAGGCACACCTGGGCGAGGGGTGTTTTTCTGGGTATGCACCCACCCCCCTTCCCCGAGAAACCAAAATACCACCAGAATTCAATTTTTGAATTTTTTTTTGTTTTTTTTTCTCGCAATTTTTTGATGCCAATAGATAGTGCTCGATGAGAAACGTTGAAAACTGGTGTATTTTCGCCATACCACCATTTTAAGGCCATTTTTTATCTTTGAAAAATCTTTGCACCCCCCAGAATTTTGTTGCCGCTGCCGCCCACGTATGGTGACCATACGTGGGCAGCAAGAAAATTCTGGGGGGTTGCAAGATTTTGCAAAAGGTCAAAAAATGGCCTTAAAAATGGTGGTATGGCGGAAAAACACTATTCTCAACGTTTCTCATCGAGCACTATCCATTGGCATAAAAAATTGCGAAAAACAAAAAAATTCAAAAATTGATATTTTGGTTTCTCGGGGGATGCATACCCCGCAAACCCCCCCCACGCCCAGGTGTGATGGTGACAGAGTATACTATTCATTGGATGGCGGATTTTTCCGGACAAGTATGGAAACTTTTTCCTTAGGGCGAAGACGCAGTCAGAAAAACTATAGGCGCTAATCGCACGCAGAGGTCAAAATCGAAATACGATGACTATCTGTTCGAGGAAGTTCATCAAGTATTAGAGAACTGTCAAGACTCAAGTGAATTTATTTCTTATCTTGCCCGATAAGTAAAGGTTGCAGTTTTGGGCAATCGAGTTTAGGTATTAGTCAGACCTTTGCGCTTTCAAATTTATATCGTAAATATGAGCCTAGAAATTTCAACTCCTCCGTATTGGGACCATATCTATGTATACATTTCTACGTTTCTTTCTAATTTACTAAAGTTCGGTGACACTACATAAGTAACATTAATTAACAGTAGCATTAACACGAAATGGGACGTTTTGGCGCCACACATTATTAATTATTTACATTTCATTTATGATTGAAGTATAATACAGATTCTGAAAGCCCGTTTAATTCTCTACGTGATGGTATAAATTACTATCAGAATGTCTGAATTTAGTGAGATAATTAAATGCATCTAAAAATACACTGGATTTTCTACGGTTTTTCAGTCGCACACAAATGAATACTCGTCGAATCGAAAAGAACAATATGCTATTTTGTAGCTTGTATAACTTGCTTTTTGAATATACATATAATTTATTTTAAAATTGCTTTAAAGTTGATTTAATTAGAATAATTTATAAGTTGCTGGCGACAAAACGTCGTAGACCCAGCATTAACATCCACATTACAGATGCGTATGGTCAGTAATATGCTTGAATACTGTTTACCGTTTTTACCATCATTTTTATGCCCAGACAAAGCACTTTATTATATAAAAACTGTTTAGGCTGAGTCCCCAGTATTCCTATGCTGTGCATACATATGTATATGGTACCCCATCGAGCATATTTGCTTATGCCTCTGTTAAATAATAGTACTACTTTTTTATTGAAGGCTTTCGTTATTAAACACAAGTCGGATTTCTTGTCAGAGTATTAAAGGCATAAACACAAGTCGGATTTCTTGTCAGAGTATTAAAGGCATGAAAATGTGGCAACCTAGTTCCTCGATGACCTCGTCTGTTTATATGATTTTTTTACGTCTTTTGTCAGTTTGCCGTATATAATCCTGTCTACTTTTTCTGCTTGATTTAGACTTGCGCCTCATAATACACGCAATCTCTCATAATATAATTTTTTAGGTACACTTGTGCTATTTCACGCATCCTTTTTATTTCTTTCTTACTAATAGTATGCTGCACTTCTATCTCTGTCTTTCTTTTTCATTTTCTTTTTATTTAGTATTTTCTTTTTTATTTATCTACCTATTTGTTTATTTATTTATCTTTTCTCTATATTTTCCTTCTTCTTTGTCATATTGATGACTTCTTACTATTCTTGGCGTACATTAATCCACTTTACTAAACGAGTAATTTTTTCTGCTTGTATAAATACGTACCTAAATGTACAGTTTTACTTCGTCATTTTCACTCACGACCACACGTGTTCCTGGGGAGCGGTTTGACCCCCCCAAGATGGCAAATGACCCCCCGCAAAATGGCTGCAACCATCCTTCCCCCAGAATTGTCAATTTTTTTGTAAAAGTTGTAAAAAGTGTGCCTTTTAAGCGTTTTTAGCTCATTTTTGGCTCAGAAATCTCAAACTTCCGGCGCCTCGCGCCATAAGATTTCGTTTACGTTTTTATGTTTTAGAAAGAGCGAGCATTGTCTGAAATGTCAAAAAACAGTGTTTTTGACGTGTACGTATCTTTTTTAAGTCTAAAAAGGCACTTTTTAAATCATTTTTGGGCCTTACCCCTCCTAGATTTCCCATGCTGTACATGCATGCTCACGCACGACCCTTTAATCCTATTTCTTTTAGAGCAAATTTTAATGTGTACGATGATTACGATCTTAACGACATTGAATTAGATTCAGATATAAATTCTTGATTTTTCTTCCTTGTATGGTGAACCTATTCACTTTAAAAATATGATCGACAGCGTGAGACGAATTTCAAAGTTAGCTTCCCTTCGCAACTCAAAATTTACATTCGCGCTCGTTCGATTTGCGTACCTAAAACTTTACTTTCTTCTTTCTATTCTTATTAACTTTTTTGATCTGAAATTTTGTTTCCGTGTTTTAAATAGGAAAAGCAATTTTTTGGCATTGTCCGAAAATTTGCAAGATTTTCTTGAAATAATCAGTGCGCGACAAATTTTTTCACATACATTAAAGTCGGACTTTTATATTTTTGAAAAGTCATTTTTTAACCGTTTGGGTACTTTGTATTGGCATTTGGAATGCAAAAATTCACGCACTTCACCAGTTTTGCGTTCTAGTTACCAGGTTGAGATTCGCTCATGATGAAAAGTATAGACTAGCGATAGCTTCCATGGATCGAACAGTATGTGTTGTAAACTTGTCCGAAAATGAATTGGTCAGAGAATCCATTTCATATTTGAAGGGCCATCAGAAGGGAGTCGTTGGTAAGTTTATTCTCTGCGGGTTAAATCGACTACATGTAAGAGCATTTTCTTATGTTAGGTATGAATCGCTTTGTATAGACTGGCTTTATTTAAGGACAAAAATTGCTTTATTGTTACCACGTACATAGAATGAGCATTCTGATATTTTCATTTTTTGGTGAACAACAATGAGCCTAGTTAGTACCTATTCACGTAACGACTCGAAATTTCGGATGTGGTCTCGGCTATTTTCGATGGGGTGGGGTGAGTTACTTCCAATTTTTGGCCAAAAATGTCAAAAAATACCTGAAAATGCCCAAAAAAGGTAATTTTTCTGAATTTGCGGGGAATGATGGGGACAGCCAAGCTTGAGTGAGGGATCCCCCAAATCGCCCTGTTACTCGTATGTTAGTCCTGCTTGGAAACACAAACGCAAACGTCTATATATATGCTCTGAGCAGATATTGCTTGGTCAGTTTCCAACGATCTACTATTGTCCTGTTCTTTGGACGCCACTCTTCGACTGTGGGATCCCACTAGTGCCGAATGTCTAAGAATAGTCGAAGATACGTCGGCTATTTTGTGCTGTTTATTTCAGCCTGTGAATAACAATCTGGTTGTGGTGAGCAAATATTCACTACTTTTTTCCAAATTGTGCTAATGTACTGTTTCTTTCGAAAAACCTGAATGAAGTTATGAACAAGACTAGCAATTCAATTTTTGAATTTATATTCATTTTTACTTAATTAATAAATGCTAAATTGGTAATTATATACATATTAACGAATGTTGGATTAATAATTAAATACCTAATTATATAAATATTAAGTCATGTTATTGAAAAAGTTCAATTTTTAAAATGCTGATTTATTTAGTTGCAAAAGACGGGGCTATTATATAAAAGTGAATATTCGTTGCAATTGGTGCGAAGCAACAAAAAATATTTGCTGATTTTAGTGTCTTTCGAAAAAATTGTGATTTGCAGGGTAGAGTCAAAAATCTGCCTGCTATTGTATAGTGCTTGCTTTCTCAAAACTTTTCAGTTGTGATTGGTTATTTTCAGACAGGTAATTTAAAAGGATTGGTCCAAGTGTTGAACATATCGACGGGGAAGTATTTGAAAGTGAGTTTGTCCGTCCTAGTAAGACTCAAAAATTACGAAAAATTAAATACTTTCAATATGACAAACATTTTAATAAAATATAAAATATAGTAAAATATAATTAAAGTCGATCCTAAATTATCTTTAGTATGTTATTATTCGCATTATATACATACCTATGTACAGTTACGTAATTTTCCTAATCCAAACTACTATGCTCGTTCAATAAATCGTACAAAAGAAGAGAAGTGCTTGACTTTGCACTGCCAAATGCTAATTTGTAGAATAATAATTTTTTATAACTCGTTTCATACATAGTTCGACACTCTGAGCAGGAGAACATTTTGATAGTTCGTTGTTAACTAGTTATTAGATATTATTCGGCTATTAAGAAACATATATTCAGAACATAATGGAGACCTCGATGATCTTAAAATAATAGTGGGATTTTCTACCGATTTTATACATATTCTCGAAAATTCGACTTTTTTATAAGTATATCTCTGTTTGGAATCACTTACCTGATTTTGTAGTTTCTTCCCCTAACTTGAATATATTTAAATCTAGATTAATTAACGTCGACTTATCTAAATTCAGTAGAGGGCAAGCATAATAAATCGTCATTATCGTGGCTTACTTGTCGCTTTTTGCTGTACGTTTTTACTTTATTGACTATATTTTCATTATTCTTCGTAATTGTCGCGTATGAGCAATAAAATATTTCAGTTCAGTTTCAAACACAGATTGGTATGAACCCTTTTCTTACCTGTAACATCTCAACGACTAGAGCAAATGGAGTTTGATTTTAACAGAAAGCCTATTATCCTAGCATTAAGTAGGGAAAACAATAATTGTGATTACTAGGGTGTACTACAGATATGTGCAATTCAATTGAAGTCGTTTTAGTCGTTAAGGCATCTGTCAGAAGCATTAATTGCCTTTGTTGTGCAGTAGTGTTGTAAAGCCCCTTCAAATGACTCTCAGTAGCTCGAATTGCTTTACGGTGTCTTAAGCTTCTAAAAATAAAGTCAAAAATTGTGCATTTTTGCAGTACTCGTATAATTACTTATGAATATAAGGGTTGTTCCAAAAGTTCGTTTTAGCTGTCTTATAACTTTTTTTCTATAAGAGACATCAACATACGGTTTTTTGCTCGTTGTTCTGCAACTTCTGCTTTATATCTCTAAAGTCGTTATTTCTTTTCATCTGTTTTTTGCTTTCCAATAAAATAATTTTACTTGATCATAGATTAAAAATGCGGGGAAAAATAGCTCAAAACAGAAGACCCCATGAGTTCATTTTTCAAAAAATAAGGCGGATATTTCAGATGAGAGAATCCAACGTTATGAAATACTTTTCATATAGTCTTCTGTTCTTGAAATGTGAATTTGCGATGAAGCTAACTTTTGGTCAAAATAAGCAAAAATTGAGTTTTAGCGAAAAATGCAGCACTAGAAAGAGAAAATGAACCACTATTGGAATTCTGCTAGTTCATTAATGGAAGGTCGCAAATTGCCTTCATTTTACCAAAATTATGAAATCAAGTGCTAATCGGCGCCTAGGCTGTGACAAGGTAAAAGTTATGTTTTTACTAAAGACGTGAGGTGATTTAGAAAATTTTTCCAGAAAAGGCGAAAAAAGATAGAAGAAATGGTGACTCTAAAAATGTTAAGCAGAAGTTGCATCGCCACATGCAAACAAACGGCATGTTGTTGGACAGCTAAAACGATGTTATGGGACAACTCTCGTACATATGAATGCAGCAACCTGCTACAAAAGTTTTATTTATTTCAGGCAGACTCAACTGGATAATCAAAATTAGAATAAAACTAATAAATTTTGATTTTAATTTAAGCGATTCAAGCAAAGCGCGTTCAATTATCATTACTGTTGGAGACTTACAATGCTGTTAAGATACCTAACTTATTTTATGCACTGAATATAACTTGAATGTGCAAAGTGCTGTGAAAATTGCTTGATTAATTTAGTTTAAACCAATTGCAACTCCTTTGCCACATCCTTGTAAATGTAACAAGCTCTTAGGTAAAGAAAACTGCGTTCCATTCTCTCAAAAACTTATCTGAGAAGAAGTCATTAGAACCAATATGCGGTTCATGTTTTAGCCACCCTGTTGAAACCGATTGGAACAGATTCAAATATTTAATTCTTCAATAACTGTATTATATTTCTTGGTTACCTATATTATTGAAATTCAATTCTTGGGCGAGCCGATCATCATGTTATTCAATAGAAAATTGTATACATTTTTGAAGTCTTATTTTTTAAGTGCTCTTCAATTAAAGCCAAGCCATCGAACTTATTTTAAGACCGTTTCAATTTAAACTAATTTCCTCATATTTCAAAATCGTATTAATTTAAACTATCTTCTGCTTTTACTTTAGACTGGTACATGCAGAACTCCTGGTGCAGCAATGTGCATGTGCTGTGATAATGCAGGTCGATTATTATGGGTTGGAGATGACAAGGTAGTCTCAAATTTATTTTGCTAACTGCTACGTCAATTAAAAGCAATTCAATGATTTCGCGACTGATTTTAGCGAGCGAATATTTTTTTATCACGAAAAAGTCGAATAGTGGAGAACTGTTAAAATTCACTTTCTTTTTATTACACTATTCAGTAGTCGATAAATGCATTATGCAACACAATTTTAGGGTTTCCTCCTTTCGTTCATTATGGACTCGACGTTAGGCAAACTTGTTAAAGGACGTCGGTAGGTATACTATCTATGCCTTGGTGACAGTTGCGGTTTTGCAGGTTTTCATATTCTAATTTTCAAGCAATGTGCTTCCGCTTTATTTTGCTAAAAATCGATCATTACCCAAAATTGCAGGCAATAATAACAGTAATAATAAAGTCTGCTCAATGTGGTATTTCATTACAACTAATGGCCTTCTTTAGTTTATTATTTTAATATAGCTAAACGTAAAGATAGCATGTGTTGCGATTAATAATCTTACATAAAATATAAAAATTAAAAGTATTTATTAAGTAATTACTTTATGCATATTTTCCACGCTTATCTATTTATATGTGTCTCTAAATTTTGTAGGATTCATATAGCTAACGACTGTCCAATTACATCGCTGTCCTGTCGACCTGCAAGTACCTATGCTAATTTGAAGCAACCTCTGCTTTTAGTAAACGTGGCATCGAATTCACTCGATATTTACAGGTAAGAATGTGCATACTTCAATTTACGCTATATTCAATTGATTTTTTACTTTTTCTAGTGTGAAGGACACAACGGGTTCACTTCAACCTCGAAGGCGCATTGCTTTACAGCACCGTCGTCTAACTTTACACAGCGCTTTCTGTCCTCTTATCTCTTATCGACAAGGAGCTTTTGCTGGTACGTTTTTCTTCAGGAAGGGTGGTAAAATCCCATAAATTAAAGCAGTAAATTTCACGTTCCCGATTTCTTTGCTGTTTAAACGACCAATATGGTCGAAAATAGCCTATAACGGTTTTTTCGTGGTAATATCGCATTTCTAAAGCATTTTTAGTTTATTTTGACCACATTATTTCACTTTTAATACTAAGAAATGCATAAATGGATCAATTTTGGGCGCTTTTTTGAGTAAAATGTACATAAAAGTATTATAAACATTTTTACAGCGTTTGACCTCAAAAATAATGCAAAAAACGTTACGTCAGCTCTAAATCGCGGACAGTATTTATCCTGCTGACCCTTTAGCAGGGGTAATCCCTCACCCTATGTGCATGTATGCGTGATGAGGGTATCGGGCTTCCCCTTTCGTAAGAATTTAAATCAATTACCTTGCAGACCACTCCCAGAATTCAATTTTTCTTTTCTTTTTTTGCGATTTATCACGTAAACGACTAGAGTTCAAACCTGAGCCTGAGATTTTAGTCATCAGTGCACCAGAAACTTGCTGCAAAATGGTTTGAGGAAAGTACATATAATAACAATTCTGCGTAAAAAAATCCAATGATAAAACCCAAAACCCAATGATATTCTGCGATATCATGTCATTAGAGCAAAATTTCAGCCCTGCTTTTCTTTATGTATTTCAGGTTTTAGGCATACGTATATTTGCGACCTTAGCATTGCTTCTGTTTTTTGTACACATGTTCGAAAAGTGGCATTTATCTACATCGTTTCATGGTAGAAGTAACTCTACTTTAAAAGCGTGCTCCGATAATATATTCATTCTACATTTACATCTATG
>JAVLUZ010000157.1:9433870-9455757 GCA_036768485.1 Mermis nigrescens | reverse complement strand
TCCATTTCCGGGTTTTACCCTATTTTCCATTTTCCGGCAATTTCCCATCTGCGACAAAATCGTTGTAGTGAAATTAAAGTTAAATAGAAATCTTAGGTGGATGTAAACAATGCTAAAAATGGTAAAATTAAAAAAAAAAATTTCTCGAAAATTTGTGAAAAAAATTACAAAAAAATTTTCTCCAATTTTGGTTTTCCGCGCAGTATAACCTTAATTTTGTGTAATCTGCAACCCTTTGAAAATGGTAGAAAAATATGTTTGTCGTAGAAATTGGAAACTTTTGATAGACTGCAAAAATTCCTAAAAGTGGCTCAAAATTGCGATGTCGTAGTAAGATGTTTGAAGTACCGTAACTCTGTGAGTTTTGTATGGATTTGGTTTATTTCTTTTTCCGCATCTTTTAGTGACACAAAGTATCGTTTTGCGCAATTGTATGGCAGTTCTGCCGAATGGCGCAAAATCGGTTCACACCATATTCTTCAAAAAACTCCCATTAGTCTATTTGAAAAATCTAACATGTGGACAAAACCCAAAAAACCCAAAATCATTTATTGCACCCAAAATTTTTTCCATATTTAGTAATATTGGTCCACAAAAGCCCTAAATGTGAAAAAAACGGTGAAGAATACTCCCACGTTGACAACCCTATGTGCCGGCAGTGCGTGACTCAGCTTCCTGACTACTCGTTGCCAGGTCAAAATTCTTCAAAAACTGCGACAATTCTAGAGAAAAACTGCCGAGTGCCATCCCTGTAAAAAGTATACGGAAGCACCCAGAAAAACTGCCACGAGCCCCTCAAAAAACTGCCACCCTGTGCTTAAGCATGGGAGCGAAAAATTCAAAAATTAACAAACCACCAAGATGGGAGGAAAATGCCAATCTGGCACACCGTTTTTTTCCATAGCGATTTGTTGACATTATAGACCAGACCCAAAATTTTTTTCCCTTTTTTCCTCCGACCTTTTCCACCTTTTTTATAGGTCTAAAAACATTAAAAATAGAGCGCCTGGGCTGAAAAATCAGTGTTTTTTAAGTAGAAAATCCTATGTACACATGCAATAGTGGTGTTTGACGCACTTTTTGTACAAAAATTTCGCGCTCTACAAGAAATATCACGATCAGTATACGTTATTTCTGTTGAAACTTGAATTTCCTTCCTTCAATAAAGCATTTTAGCCAATTCTGGAGTCGCTTTTGACAATTAAAACTTTAATTTATCAAATGGCGCGAAGCGCCAGAAAATTTTTGAAATTTTAGCTCTCTAAAACGCATTTTCGCATTACAAAAACATGTGCAGAAGGTAAGGATTTTCAATCGTAGTGGAGTTCTAGGACCAGATTTCCGATAAAAATGCTGCAATTGGCGCCGCGCGGCTTGAACATTAATAACAAGTAAGAATTAAATCAATTCGGCGCGGAGCGCCGAAAAATTTTTGTAGTTTCACTTCTCTAAAACGCATTTTTGCATTACAACAACAACAACAATTTATTCGCTAAGTCGAAAGAAAAATATTAACATACATGGATAAGACGAATGAACGAAAATGAAAAAACATGAAAGACAAAAACAAATTAAGTATGACGAAGCAGGGTGAACATAAAGGCAATAGGAAAAACTGCTCTTACTTAAGCCCCTTTAAGAAATTTAGAAAGGCTTTTCAATCTTTTAAGTTTAGTCAGAAAAACGTGTCTATTTGGAGCACTTATAATCTGTTCAGGTAGAGAGTTCCAGATAGGAATTATTCGATTGCAAAAATCCAATTTTCTGCAATTTTTATTTACATGATTGACGAGAAGTTTAAGGCAAGAATTTGCTGCTCGGATTAGAATTTAAATTAATTGTGAAGAAATCCTTGAAAGGAAGAGCTTGACATTTGATATTAAGAAAAGGCTAATGTTAGGTCAGTTATGGAGGCGTCTTAGTTCAAGAGTGTCCAGACCAAGTTCGTGTAATCTTTGTAGCATACAAGTCAAATTTTTTATCACTAAAAATTCGTTTCGTAAACCTTCTTTGAACCCGTTCGACGGAGGTGATATCACACACAGCAGGTAAGGACTCCACGAAACACAGCAATATTCAAGCACTGGTCGAACGTAAGTAATGAAGGCCTTGACAAGTACATGAATATGTCTTTAGAAATAAAACTACGCAAGATCAGATTGCTTAACTGCATTACAAGAATTTAACTGAATCCGTGCAGAAGCATAAGGATTTCCAATCGTAGTGGAGTTCTAGGACCAGATTATCGATAAAAATGCTGCAAATTGGCGCCGCGCGGCTTAAACATCAATAACGGGCAAAATAAATTAACCACCCGGCGCGAAGCGCTCGAAAAACTTTTGTAGTTTCACTTCTAAAACGCATTTTTGCATTAAAAGATAAGGATTTTCAATCGTAGTGAAGTTCTAGACCAGATTGTCGATAAAAAGCTGCGATTGGCGCGGCGCGGCTTTAGGATTAATAATAAGTAAGAATTAAATCAATTCGGCACGAAGCGCCGAAATATTTTGAAGTTTTAACTCTCTAAAACGCATTTTTAACATAACAAAAATTTTCCACAAATGCCAACCAAGCCCAAAACTTTTTTCCATTTCCCAAAATTTTGGTTGACAAATAGACCGAAAAGTGGAAAAACGGTGATCTGGTACGCTTCAGCTACAGTAATGAAAAATTTGAAACTTTTTTGCACAAGCTAATAGTCTTAGATTGTGCTCTTACATTTTTTCACATCAAAATACAATATCGTTGAAGAAAATTTCTACCTTTTAGACGGTTGAGCACAAGTACATTTATTGAGATCGGTAAAGTAGATAGCTAAGTAAGAAAAAGAGATTAGCTACAATGTGATATATTATCCAATAAGTCAAGGTCAATTTATAAAAATCGCGCGATTTAATTGTACGAAAAATTCTTAGGTCAACTGTTTATGCATAGTCTACTCCGTGGAACCTTGTTAATTTTAAGAGATTGGCTCAAGACAATTTTGGGGGCATGCAAAAGTATAGTCCACATTTGTTTGGCAATCGGCCGAAGGTCGACGCATATCATAAAAGATAACAAAAGGAAACTGGGCAGTGCTTTAGCGGTTTGGACGCATTTAACATAATAATGAATTCTCAAAATCATTAAATTTGAATGATACCCTCAAATTAAGCATAATGTTTACAACAAGATGATATAAAATTTAGTGAAAAATATGAAGTTAGAAAATCCCGTTTTATTCACTGTACATATGTACGTAATGTAATGTAGGTAAATATTTTATAGATTGCTACCTCGAAAATCCGTCGAATCTACATATAAACTTCGAAAATCATATTTCTTCATTGCATATGTACATATATGAATTAGCTTAAAGCGATTTATGAAGTAAACAATTATACTGAACCAATTGATCGAAATTGTTCAACTACATATCTACCTATAGTCTTTTTCACGAAACCTTGTGCATGAATCACAATTGTTGAATCGGCATACATAAATCGACTACAAAAGAGGTTTACACATAATACGGCAATCACGATAATTGCATAGCAATTGATAAGCGTATATGAAGGTTTATCGTGCAAAATTATATTACAGTAGGTATCCTACAAACCACTTTTGTGGCTGTTCGATAAGTCGCTGAAAATTGATTTTCATGCACAAACGTTTCGTAAAATAGAGTATAGATTAAAACCGTATACCACAGTGCAGTGCCCCAATTTTCTGTCGGCGATGTCAGCAATATCGCCACTAAAATCAATAGCGATTCATTCTATTTTTTGCGGTATTACCGACAATTTGTGCACAAAGTTAGTGTAGTAGGTAGAAGAAAATACGTGCACGGGTGCATATACATTAAATAATTAGTTATTTTTGGACGTACACGAATTTTAATGAGCTCAAAGGCAGCGAAATGATGTGGACCAAAAATTAAATAAGAGTTAATTAATCAGAATTAATAAAATCAAAGAAATTTAAGTGGATAATTTGATAGTCGTTTAGTAACTAATTAATTTACCCAATTTTTAAATGAAGAATAAATTAATTATACAAAAAATTATGAATTTATTTCCTCGAATTAATTTTTTCAGGGAAGAGAAACGAGTAGTAAAATTATATGTATGTATATGTATGTCTTTCGAACTGCAGGGCTCCTTAATTTTCCGAGACATGGCTGTACTCATCAATTTTCCTTCAGTTTTCTGAAGGTTAAAAAAGTTGAGGAATGAGGGCAATAAGAAGGTATTTTTTCCCGGTGTCCAAAAAATGTGTTCTGTATTCGCATGATTTTCGGCGATATTCTGATTACAATTTGAGTTTGATCAATTTTTTAATTCAATTCTATTTATTTTTTATTACTTACTTCATTATTCTATTTATTTTAATTTTTCTATTTTTAATATTTCTTTATTAAATTTCATGGCTTCTCAGGCTTTGTAGGGTCGAGTTTCTCAGTACATGTACCAAAGACATCATCAAAAAGACTATAGAAAAGCTGCTAGCTGTTACTGGTTGGTAGGCAAATGTTTTTTCAAATGTGCTAGAAAAATATACAATTTGTTTTCAGTAGATTTTTTGTTGAAATAGACCTGGTGAGATTTTCGCGCTAGTTTTTATAAAAAACAAAGTGACTTAATGAGTATGCAGGGAGGGCGATATTTAGAGGTAAACTTATTCTTAACATGTGTAATTACGTCACCGACTGCAGCGCGATACAGCTTTCATTTAGCTTAGTTTAGCTTGACGGCTTAAATATTATACGCGATATTCGGCTTACTGATATTCGTTATACCGATAGGTAGGTACGTTTCGGGCGCTGCGGTATTTGCTTCCGCAAAATTTCTTATGTTACATACGTAAGCCCAATATGTCGAACTCCGGCGATGAATATTCGTGTTATTGCGGTAACCAAGAATACGTCGATCAGCAAGGATGGCCGAAATTACCTAAAGAATTATTGGGGACGATTTTCAATTATTTGGCAGTTAAATATAAATATCGGGCATCCATGACTTGTCATACTTGGTATGTAAACTTGCCACTTTAAATCTGATATGTCTTTTCACTATAAAAATGGAAAAAAAATAATGAAATTTTTCATTATAAAAAATTTTAATCGACTACATGTCGAGCTTTAGCTTTTTCGTGGAAGATCAATGTCTAGTTCATTCTAATTGCATTGTGGAAAGTTGCTTTGATTTTTTATAACGGAAAAGTGCACCAGATTACGAAAAATAAAAATGAACATTTCATGTCTGAAAGTTTCATTAGCTTACTTTTTTCCTCTTTTGTCAGGTATAACGCCTTCAAATCTCCGGAATCTTGGAGAACTTTCGTCTATCACGATTTAACATTTACGCGTAAAAAATTCACCATTCACTCGGGATGGCAGCCGACCATCGATCATTTTAGACTGAAATTTCTCGTGAATAATTGTGTTCGCTCGTGGCGACAATTGGTGCTATATCCGGACAACATTCTCTTCAATTTTTACGAATTCTTGCGCGTTTTGACAAATTTCACGGAATATTACGAAAACCGAGAAGAAAACCCGTTGTCGAATTTGAGGGCATTATTTTTGAATTGGAATTTGAAAATGCACGCAAATGTGGATGATAACAAAAAGATCAACATGCCCAAAATATGTGGCACGGGCGGTTACTTCCTAAAAGGTAGCCAATGCAAATGCGTGTTCCAGAATTCGTATTATCACTAATTACTGAAGCAAAAAAATAAATACGTAGAAAATTGTTTGATCGGCCCATCATTCGTTTTTGTTGTGTGATTCAAAATTATATAAAAGAAAACTGAACACTGACGTGAAAGAGGTAGGGAACCTAGCTTTTTCTGAGCATAAATTTATCGCGGGCAGTAATTTAAACGCAAATAAGTCAATGTATCTCAAACTAGAGCGTTTTAAGTCTCAGAAAGAAAATATGACGCTTGTGGTGAGTATTTATAAGAAAGCTTTCTTTTCTTACGTAAACAAATCAGATCTATAGATTTTCAATGTTCTTGATCATATTAAGTGACTGTAATTCGCTCTCACTGCAGGAATTCAATGCATCATATTTGTCTGCATAATCCACAAAATTTTAATCTTTCGAGGGGAAAAATTCAATCCAAGCGGTACTCCTGAGGAAAATTCGTTTACACGTATTTTTTAAAAAGCCTCTTGTTCCCTCATTAAAACCGGGGTGTTCGCATCAAAAATTCAGAGGGTTCTCATACCGAAGAATAACTTCTATTTTTCTGTGGGTCAAGAATGGCTGAATTAAATTAATTAAATTAAGAATGAATTAGCAACACACCCCAGTCATTGACTGGGGTGTTACACTAAACAATTTACTGTAGTATTTGGCCTAATCAAGTTCTGGTTTAATGTCGTACTTCGTAACAACATAGAAAATAAAACGACAATAAATTAATTTGCTTTGCTTTGCAGATATATAAACGAGTTTAAATGTCAAGCTCCGCAAAATTTCGTGAATCTAGTAAAGGTTGAAAAAGTAAAAAAAATTTAAAATGATAAATGATAAAAAACGATAAATGATAAACGCGTAAAAATGATAAATCAGGTCCTTTCTTCTTGATTTTGCTTGTACGTGTGGGTCGTATGATCAGTGTGTCACTGTACTTGATTGAGAGCGAAATTTGATCACTGACGTAGGTTGTTAAAGGTTGGCAGTTGACTTTTCGGTAAAAAAGGTTGATACAGTTGACAGATTTTTTAGCTTTATGTTACATACGCTCACGCATGAATTATTCAAGCTAAATTCTCATTAAATTTTCTTGCACGTGCATATCAACATGCACACATTCTTATTCGCATATGTTATATTAATCATAAACCATTTTTATCGCAAAACGATAGACATGCATACAGTAAAATAATAATTGTTAAATGATTTGCGAGAGATTTCGCAAAAGGGTGTGTCACATCTTTATTTTTGTCTTTTGATTTGGTATGATGATGAAAAGTTTATTTGCCCCCATAGAGCTTAGTTTCCAAGCACTCCAAGCGACCGTCTTGCATTTTATAGTAAAGAGAGTTTTTTTATGATCTTTTGTTTTTGAGTTTTACTATCACTGTTTTTTGCAGTTTTAAAGCAATAGCAAATCCGATGATTTCATAATGTTTCATCAATTTTAATGATTCAAATTGATTCTTGTGTCTAGAACGATCCAAAGTTTTCCTAAAATGTGCATAATTTACCATCGCTTTACACACCTGCTTAAAACGACTTTTTAGAAGGTTATATTTTTTCAGCAATTTGAGCACTTTTTGAGTCACTTGCACGGACTCAGAGTCTCTGACAGCTCAATAATTTTGCTACTTAACAGTCAAGAAGCGCCGCAATTTTTGGAGAATTTGTGGCAACATTTCGGTCAAAAGTTGCGCCAATTGTGCATAGTCAATCTGACGAGTATGTCGTGTTGTTTTATGCAACTCGGACTTTTCCTGAATTTGAAGAACCTCACAATAAGCCCGCAGCATTTAAATAACGACGTCCTGTCATTAATCAGTCAGTGTCGAAATTTACGAAATTTCACAATTGTCGAAAATGAACATACGGGTCATTATGTCGTTCCCGATGGGAGTGTATGGAATGAATTCAAGAAGGATGCACCTCAGGTCTCTGTGCACCTAAAAGTAACCGGTAAGTTGCTCACACACACACACACACACACACACACACACACACACACACACACAACACACACACACACAACACACACACAAACACACACACACACATTTCCTGTAAGTATGCTTCTTGATTTTGGTGAGTTATGGTTATACATAGGTAGCAAAGAAGATTCTAGGGGTCTGGTTAGGTGATCGCAGAAAATGTCACTGAAAGTAGATTCATGGGGTCTATAATCTGCAAGGGGTTTCTACTTCCCCTACCCCACGCTCATGTTTGGTAATGGTGACAAAAAGGCTTATGATTTATTTAGAACTTTGAAACGCTTTTTCGAAGCAATGACGAGTTTCGAGAAAAAGCAGAAAAAAATCTCCTCACACTGATTCCCTCATGAATAAGTGCACCACAAATCGGTCTGAAAAGAGTCATGAGTATATGTACAGCATGGGAATTCTGGGGGGGGTCAGGCTCAAAAATTTTTAAAAAGTGCCTTTTTGGGCTGAAAAACGAATGTTTTACGTCCAAAAACACTATTTTTTGACGTTTCAGACAATGCTCGTTCTTTCTAAGACATAAAACGTAAAAAAATTTGCCAAAAAAAATTGAAAAAGTGAGTAAATCGAACAGAACATAGTCAAAAAATGGGCACATGGCGCGGAGCGCCGAAAATTTGAGATTTTTGAGCCAAAAATGAGCTTTAAACGATTGAAATGACACACTTTTTGCAACTTTTACCAACTTTTACGAAAAATCGACAATTCTGGGCGGTCGCAGCCATTTTGCGAGAGTTCAGTTACCATTCTGGGGAGGGGGTCATATCCCCCAAACCCCCTTCCAAGAGCACGTCTGGATATGAGTGATTTGATAAAATTATAAAAGTCAAAATAAGACACTTTTTAATATTTTCTATGAATCTCAAACTCTGGCGTTTCATTGACACTCGTATTTTGGAGAGAACAGCTCGTTATTCTGCGGAGATTTAAGAATAAATATTAGAATGATGGCTTAGTTAATAAGTGCACCAAAAGTCGCCTGAAAAGAATTACAGTGATTTGATAAAATTAATTAACGATAAAATAAGTTATTTCCTAACTTTTTTAGGAATCGTTGAGTGTTGGGTCCTTGATATTCGAATTTTGTGGAGAGCAGCAGCTACTCTGCGGAGGGTTAAGAATAAATATGTGTCTGCGCTTTATTTCCTTAATGCAAATTAATGTTTCAGTGCATATAATGGAAATCGAGACGTTAACTAAAGCGGTCAAAACTAAATAAGACTTATGTAGGAGCGCTGCTATGAATATGCAAAGCGAACAAAAAGTTAATGTCTTGTATGCTTTGCTGTCTATTTTTGCTGGCGCATTATGATCTCTGATTCTAGCCAATCTAAATTTTACTGAATAAGAATTTAAAAGGAGAAAGTTCGAAATGTTGACGTCATATATTAGCTGAAATGTATAGCTTTAGAATAGCTCTGAATTCCGTGAATCGCATAAAGCTTCTGAACAAAGGTATAGCTAAAAACACAGATTTACAATTCTTCAAGATATGATTGTGTTTTTCTAGATTCGCAAGGCACGAAATAATTGGAATTAAAGAAGAAAAACAAATGCTTAGATGATACTTGACCTACATACAGCATGTGTAGCTAATTTCGTTTGATGCAACCTAGAATAATACTGACATGATATCTGTAGGTATAAAACTTTTGCAAAAATGATCTAATCAAAAATTTTCAAATGTAAAAAATTATTTAGATTCAAATAAAAAATGTTTAACAGGATTTACTGTTCTATCCCACTCCTTATTTACCATATCTAGAAGAGGAGAATCTATATTTCTCTTATCATATGCCAGTTTTTTTAAATCACATTGGATCCACTGGTGTGCAGCACCAAAATTCTGGGAAAGGGGGTGAAAAGTTTTTTGAGGTCAAAAAATGGTCTTAAAAATGGTGGTATGACGGAAAAACCTCAGTTTTCAACGTTTCTCATTGAGCACTATCCGTTGGCATGAAAAAATCGCGAAAAACAAAATTTTGACCCTTCCTCCAGAATGGCAACTGACCTCCCGCAAAATGGCTGCAACCCCCCCCCCCCGCAAAAAAATGTCAGTTTCTTGTAAAAATTGGTAAAAGTTGTAAAAGTGTGCCTTTTTGGCGTTTTTAGCTCACCTTTGTCTCAAAAAATATCACGTTTTCGGCGCTTCTTGCCATATGCACATTTTTGACCATATTTTGTTCAATTTTTCAATTTTTTCGATTTTTCAGATTTCTTTACGTTTTTATGTTCTAGAACGAGCGAGCATTGTCTGAAACGTCAAAAAACAGTATTTTTGACGTGTACCTATCGTTTTTCAGCCCAAAAAAGTCACTTTTGGGAAATTTTTGGGCCTGACCCCCCAGAATTCCCATGCTGTACATCTTTGGACTGCACACTCCCAACCAACCCTCCACGCCCACATGTGATTGGATCCTCTTTTGCAATAACTTTTAAATGCAATAGTCAGATCGAGCAGATTGTATTATTCCTTTCAAATCCCTAAATTTCATATCAAATTTTAAACACTATTAGTACTGTTTTTTTCACATACATATTTACATAATTTGTCATATATTCAATACTAACCTACGAGCGATGTAAATTGTTTTGAACTTACTTCAGCATTGCATAGTTTTTCCTTGATTATGACCCTACATACATGAGAGGTTTTGGGGTATACAGTGTACATTGACTCCTGGAATATAAAAATGGATAGTTTATACGGAAAAATGAGTCAAAATGAAGCCAAAAATAAGTGAAAATTGAAAATTTTCTTCAAAAGTGCTTGAAATTGACTAGATATTGTGGAATAATATAGTTTTGAAATTATTAGCGTTTATACCAGTTTTTGAGGTCATTTTGCTCAAAAACTTCAACTCTCTTCCCCTTCCTCAGATTGGCAGACCCTCCAGATAGCTTTGCTGTGCATTTATGATTACGACTGCTGACAACAGCACAATATTAGGTTTTTTGTTACTATGTGAAAGAGGAAAGAAATCGACTCGCTCTCAAAAATATATAGGTTAGGTACATTTTCGAGACTCTGTTCCAAGATTTTCTAGAGTGAACACACGTATTGCTTTCAAGTGAAAAGGCGATGATATGAGAAATGTTGAAAAAGTTTCTTACAATGTTTTGAAATATTACGTCACTTGCGGAGAAAGAGGCAAACATTTAAGCTCATACCAGCTGGAATATGTATTCCCCAGCATATGTATGTACATGACATATGTGATTATTTGACAAATTGTATTTTTATACCTATACTAGCTGAGCTGCCCGGCGTTGCCCGGGCATTTTTTGGATTTTTATAAAATGTTTTTTGTTGACCATTTTTTGATCAAACCCATATTTTTGACGTTACAGAATGGTTTTTAAAAATTCTTTAGCCAAAATCATATTTTTGATGTTTTGGGATGTTCTGGAAATTTTTTGATCAAACCCATATTTTTGATGTTTTGGGATGTTCTGCAAAATCTTTTGGTCAAACCATATTTTTGATGTTTTAAAAATTTTTTAATTGTTGTAGCAAAGAGTGTCATATATCACGTGATATCTTATATCACTCATATGTTATAGCAGAGGGTATCTCCTATCTTATATCACTGCATGTTTTGGCAGATGTTATCGGCCATGTCCCAAAATCGGCCATGCTTAAGCATAGGGACGCCTCCCGCTTCACTCCTTTACATTTTTCGATCAAATCCATATTTTTGACGTTACAGGATGGTTTTGAAAATTCTTAGCCAAAATCATATGATGTTTTGGGATGTTCTGGAAATTTTTTTGTCAAACCCATATTTTTGATATGTTGGGATGTTTTGGAAAATATTTTTGGTCAAACCATATTTTTGATGTTAAGCATTAGAACGGCCTCCCGCCTCACCCTTGTGCAGGGTGCATGGGTGGGGTTGGTGGAATTTATATGTCGCTATTACACCCCAGCCGGTAGGCCGAGCTCGGGCCAAAACGTCAGCCCACCAAGTGTTATGGGGCCGGAGCCAACCCCGAACACACAAACAAACTTTCACAAAGATATAGTAGGTTTAATTTAGAGTTCCTCAGACGTATTTTAAGTCTTACACTTCCGAATAGCACAATATTTTCCTGATCGTTAATATTTAATATTATTTAATCAATACGTTAATGTTTAATTTGCATATTATTGTCCGAAACTAGCTTTTTATACGTCGCAATTTCACACGATCTAGTAAAGCGTTTCTTCTCTAATAACCGTTGTGCAGTGAAAAAGTAAGTTTTGCGGGGCGGCAAAATTTGCATATCAATCATTTCATTTAAGTTGAAAATATAACTCAACGCTTCTATTCAAATAGGAGATAATAAATTATTATCGCAAGTAGTTAAGCTGAGGAAAAACTAAGTTAACAAACATATACACCTGCCCTTATGATATAGGAAAGTTTGTTTTCAAGCAAAGTATGATTGTTTATAGAAAACTACACTGAGCTTTTCCCAAAGCTTAAGACACGATTTCCTATAAAATCGACCTCCGTGTACACAAGTCATGATAAGTTGAAAAAAAGTTTCCCTGAAAATTTGATATATGGGTCAGTTTTTCAAGCTAAGAATCATGGCGACATTCATTTTTCATAAAAACGAATATTCATCGAGCTACAGTAATCCAAAGTTTGAAAATTTGGTCATTTTTACGAAATTTTTGTACTTTTGTATAAACTCAGTTTTCTACCGTTACACTAATGACAGAGCAGTAAAATTTGGAGTGATCATAGGGCCATATGTGCTTAATAAGAAGAATTTTAAATTAGAATTTTTTTCGCATTTTATGCGCTTTACACAGAAGTGTAAAGTCAAATTTTTCGGCTATTTTTTAACATTTTTTTAACATTAATCGTGCCCAGTCAGTCAATCTTTGAGAAGCACTAAAAATATTTACTGTGCATACGTGCGCACATATCCCCAACATATGTGTAAAGTTTAATAAAAATTGTGATACCCTTTCTATACGAAGTTGAACATCAAGTGAACAGTTTTTCCCCATATTTTCGAAAAATTCATTTTAATGTTAATTTTGTTTGCGTATCATTTGATACCGAGCAGCGATTTTTGATGCGAATATAGAGTCATACATGATCTTTCATAAATTCATAGAATTATAGTTTTTACGCGTTTGTTGCACTTTACACAAATGTGTAAAATCGGATTTTTGGTTAATTTTTAAATTTTTTGTAACATAAATTCAGCCCATACAGACAATTTTTAAGAGGCACTAAAAATATTTAAACCGATTACATCTACACATGCCCCCAACCTACGTGTAAAGTTTAATAAAAATTGCAATACCCTTTCTGTGAAAAGTTGAACATCAACTGAACAGTTTTACGCAATCTATCTCAAAAAACTCATTTTGTTGTCAATTTGTTTGCCCAACATTTGAAACTGAGCAGCAATTCTTGGTGCAAATATAGAGTCATAAACAATCTGTCAGAAATTCATTGAATTTTTATTTTTTTACATTTGTTGCACTTTACACAAATATGCAAAGTCAAATTTTTAGTGAATTTTTTAGTTTTTTTGACATTAATCCTGCCCATGCAGTTTAATGTTCAAATATTTTTGCTCGTTCATTATAACATACAATGAAAGATATAGAATTAAGAATTTTATGCATTAGTTGCACTTTACCAAAGTGTAAAGAAAAATTTTATCCCAGCCTTACATTTGATTCAAACAGCAATACCGCTTTTTGTATGAAAACTGAATTATTTTTGAGCATCCTCTACAGCTTTACCTAAGGTTCAATTCTGTCTGCATATGCAATGCATCGAATCTTGGTGATGCACAAATTTTCAGCCATCTAAATATAAAGAATTCTATTTTACCACTTGTATAGTTAAAACATGATAGGATATTCGACCAATAAAGCGTATGAATATTAAAGTATACGTCATCATTTTTGCAATACAGTCCAGCCATCAGAAAAAATATTTTAGAATTTTATTTGATGTAGACATAATTTTTCAGAGAATGATCTAGTTCCGTTTTTTATGGAAGCTTTATTTTCTCTCCTGTTTGATCTAGCATAAGTTTCAGACCTAAGCTTTCTCTAGGCTTTCAACGTTTCTCGAAAACACAATAAACGTTGAAAGCCTAGAGAAAGCTTAGGTCTGAAACTTATGCTAGATCAAACAGGAGAGAAAATAAAGCTTCCATAAAAAACGGAACTAGACATTCTCTGAAAAATTATGTCTACATCAAATAAAATTCTAAAATATTTTTTCTGATGGCTGGACTGTATTGCAAAAATGATGACGTATACTTTAATATTCATACGCTTTATTGGTCGAATATCCTATCATGTTTTAACTATACAAGTGGTAAAATAGAATTCTTTATATTTAGATGGCTGAAAATTTGTGCATCACCAAGATTTGATGCATTGCATATGCAGACAGAATTTAACGTTAGGTAAAGCTGTAGAGGATGCTCAAAAATAATTCAGTTTTCATACAAAAAGCAGTATTGCTGTTTGAATCAAATGTAAGGCTGGGATAAAATTTTTCTTTACACTTTGGTAAAGTGCAACTAATGCATAAAATTCTTAATTCTATATCTTTCATTGTATTTTATAATGAACGAGCAAAAATATTTGAACATTAAACTGCATGGGCAGGATTAATGTCAAAAAAACTAAAAAATTCAATGAATTTCTGACTGATTGTTTATGACTCTATATTTGCAATAAAAATTGCTGCTCAGTTTCAAATGTTGGGCAACCAAATTGACAACAAAATGAGTTTTTTGAGATAGATTGCGTAAAACTGTTCAGTTGATGTTCAACTTTTCACAGAAAGGGTATTGCAATTTTTATTAAACTTTACACGTAGGTTGGAGGCATGTGTAGATGTAATCGGTATAAATATTTTTAGTGCCTCTTAAAAATTGACTGTATGGGCTGAATTTATGTTACAAAAAATTTAAAAATTGACCAAAAATCTGATTTTACACATTTGTGTAAAGTGCAACAAGCGCGTAAAAATTATAATTCTATGAATTTATGAAGGATCATGTATGACTCTATATTCGCATCAAAAATTGCTGCTCGGTATCAAATGATACGCAAACAAAATTAACATTAAAATGAATTTTTCGAAAATATGGGGAAAAACTGTTCACTTGATGTTCAACTTCGTATAGAAAGGGTATCACAATTTTTATTAAACTTTACACATATGTTGGGGATATGTGCGCACGTATGCACAGTAAATAGTTTTAGTGCTTCTCAAAGATTGACTGACTGGGCACGATTAATGTTTAGAAAAAATGTTAAAAAATAGCCGAAAAATTTGACTTTACACTTTTGTGTAAAGCGCATAAAATGCGAAAAAATTCTAATTTTAAATTTTCCTTATGAAGCACATATGGCCCTATGATCACACCAAATTTTACTGCTCTGTCATTAGTGTAACGGTAGAAAACTGAGTTTATGCAAAAGTACAAAAATTTCGTAAAAGTAACCAAATTTTCAAACTTTGGCTCACTGTAGCTCGATGAATATTCGTTTTTATGAAAAATGAATGTCACCATGATTCTTAGCTCGAAAAACTGACCCATATATTAAATTTTCAGGGAAACTTTTTTCAACTTATCATGACTTTGGTCGACCCTCTCGGAAATCGTGTCTTAATAATGTAGAATGAACTTTGTTTTGTCACTGACCAGTTTAAAAATATTGTCCAGGCTTTTGCAACACAGAAATGATATGGCAGCCGATGGCTCCTGTCGTTAGCATAACTTACGAAAACTCTAGAGCTCAGCTAAACGAGATGGATGTCTTTTTTATCGTGGAAAATTATGGCACAACTCTAGAAAGTTACGTGCAAAGAGGACTTAGCCGCAAATACAGATCGAGAAAATTCGTCAGTAGAGCTGATTCAGCTGTAATCACTTTGTTGAGACTTTGCTCAAAGTTGAAATTATTGGCTATTCGTGAACACGTGGGAACAGCAACTTTGCTCTACGCTGCTCAGATGTTTTACGATGTCGGGTAATTCATAATATTTTAAATTAAATAATTTATTAATCTATTAATTAATTTATTTATTTATTATTTTTTGTCAAATGCTCATTATCGAGATCCTTGGATTGATTTATGTCCTATACCATTTCTTGTTGTGTAAAATTGTATGTCAAACAGACTGTTATCCTAAACTTGGTCCGTTGGGTCCTCCTGGTTAATGCTTTATATTTTGTTCTGATTCATTATGCTAATTGTAGTTGAACCTCATCCGAATCTTATTAATAACGACGCGCTTTAAGAATCATGAGAAACTGGTTATCGTATTTAATCAAGCACTGATCAGACTGCAAACTTGTGCTATCGTAATTAATCAGAGTAGAAAGAAATTCATCAGGATAACTACGTCTATAAAATAGTGTTTACGGTCCTTAATGGAGACCTCCGTGCCCATTATCCGCCAAAAGAGAACTGACAGCCATACATAGTTGCACAGTATGGCTGATCTGAGGGGACTGGGGGAAGTCAAAAATTAAGATTCTTAGTGCCAAATTGGCCTAAAGCTAATATAAATTCTAAAATGGCGTTATAAATATGTTTCCACAGTTTCTGGTCAATTTCAAGCACCTTTGAAGAAACTGTTAAATTCTCTCTCATTTTTTGGCCCCTTCATTTGTCCCATTTTCTCCATAAAATTTCATTCCCCACTTTCCCATTCTGGAGGTATAGACCAAAAGTGGGCATGGGGGAGGAAAGACCTCAGATTCCAATAGAATTCCCACCAAATCGATAGACCCCAGAATTTAATTTTTTGCATGTCTTTCTGGGATTTTTGCCTATTTACACCAACCAGACTACTAGGATTCGCTCGCTGCCCATTTATGGTTTAGAAACCTCAAGCTTACCCCGTGCACGTCTGCTGAAGTGCTATGTATTGATAATGCAAGGTAGGTAGGGACATAACACTTACCATTTCTTTTGACCTTGCCTTCTACTCGACGCACTCGAGTGAATTCGCATTTTGATGCTTTTTAGGACCAAAGTGCCTCAGATTTGTGTGCGGAAAAATGCGCTACTCAAGAGATTTGATTGGCCCCTGACAGAGGACTCTAATAAATTATTTGTTAACAGGATATTGAGCAAAAATTATGATTTATTTGAACAAACGTTCACGAATATTTTCGGGCAAAAGTCAGCACCAATGACAGATCGACACTACACCGACTATTTTCCCGCGCAAAAGTCTCTGTATGTTAAATAGCTATAAAAATATTATTCGTTATTGAATTAATTTTATAATTAAAATAATCCATTTGTGCATGTATCGTGCACATAAAAGGTGAGCTGCCTAACATTTTTTTCATCAGAATAAAGTTTAAAGTTCACTGGAGATGAAAGAGGCATCCTCGACCCGTGTAGAAAATTTTGATCAACGGTTAGCGGTTCGTGCACAATGATGATTTGTTTACACCCCACTTTTGTATTATTTAACCCCAACAGTTTTCAGCATTTTTAATTTATTACTGAGTATTTAGGTACTCTTTTTTGACAATTTCTCTAGTCAAAGAATTATTAGCGCATTTTTGATCCCTAGAATGGGTACTCTTTTCCACTCGGAGCAAACAATGCAAAATATCGTCAAAAAGGTGAGCAAATTGGTGATAGAACCGGAAAAGCTTTCGGGATTTAAACAATTTCAAAGTACGTTGCTGAACTAGCTAAACTAATTGATGCAGCAGCTGCACCCGAACCTCAACGAATGGCCAAAATTTTTACAATGCTTCCAAAAAAAATCATTTTTATGTATCAAATGAGAGTGGACTAAAAAGTGCACATCCAAAGATAGCCGAAGTTATGACCTATGTAGCAGAGGTGCTACTATACGATTTGAAATGGATTCTCTGAAGTTAAATCTGTGAGATTGATGATATATTGTTTCTTGATATAATAAATATTTGCGCAGGATGTCAGCAAGAGCCCGAGAATGATCGGTTTAGTACTACACACGCGATACAGAGCGGAAGATCCGGGAAACCGGTGAATTTGCTGACGTAATGGATGGTTTGAGGTTCCCCCGTTACACCAATAACATTCGGGTGTAGTTTTTTTCGGCCCATCCTGTATATTAGGTGCACATGCAGTGCTTGATGTAGATATGCATATACAGTTCTATCGGGCAGTTTTGGTGCTGCTACTAGCCAGCATCTGGCGCCTGAAAAATGAGCTCGAACTCAAACATGGCTCAGCCAGAAAAGAAAAATTCCGCTGGTTAAAATGAAGCATCAAACCTATGAGATTGGGTGCAAGAGTTCGATAGCGCTGCCTAACGTACTTCGAGGATGTACGGTAAATGCAGATTAGTTAACGCAACGCAATCGCAGAAAATGTTGATTTAAGCAATATCTGAAAATCGCTATAGTCTTTCTCATTTAGCTTTGCAGGTTTTCTTTTGAATTCAATCCACATGAATCAGGCTACAAAAATGGTTTTCACTTTTGATACAGTAATGCGGTTCTGGTAATAGCAAACGTCTCCCCGCAAGTCGATATACTGTAGAATATCATAATTATACTGTTAGTTTAAACCGCTTTTCTAGGCACTTCGAATTTTTTCAAAAACCTAAAAGTTAGACTTCCTCTAAACAACACAAAAATCGAAGTATGTATTTTCTGCGGCCTGTGAAAAACCAAGGTGTAGTCACAAAACATTTTTCACTGTTTCGCAATGAACGATTGAAAAGCTTTTATGTGTGTTAAATTATTGATTATTAATTTATTTCACGAAACCTTACCTTCCACGATGTTCTGATGGAAAAAATATCGGAGTAAACTTTGCACCTCCACAGCCACTCAATTCAGTCTACAGAAACAAGCACAGGCCGCAGAATATACTTCGATTTTGCGTTGTTTAGAGGAAGTCTAACTGTTAATCACATTCTCATGGATTTTGCGCGTATAGGGAAATTTTCCCTAGTTCACTCCTTTTATATCCTTATTGCTCCACCGGAGTGTTTTTCTTTGCTAGTATTCAATTTTTAATTAAGCCCAATTTGATGACATCACTCAGTAGGCGCATGAAAGACAATGTGATGAAATAAAAATGTGTCATAGACAACAATTTTTAATGTTGATTTCAAAACAGAGACAAATTTAGTAATAGAAAATTTGTTTAACTAAAATCGATGCCGATGAAATGATGTTACTAACCTAATTATATGGCTTTTACGCGTATAGGAAATTTTCCATAGTCCCCTCCCTTATTACATCCTTACAATAAAGAAATTCAAGTATAATCACCTTTTTTGCTCCATCGGGGCATTTTTATTTGCTAGTAACAAAGCGTATCCTGTAGGTATATATGCTAAATCTTTGATGAGTACAAGAAACATCCAAAATCAATCATCAACACGCCTCATCTTCTCTACATAGTATCTATAAAATATATATAGTCTGTATCATCGTAGTTTGACAAAAATCTTGAGAATTTTTCCAAAATAAGCCAACGGATTATGATAATTTTACATAAATCCATAATAGTTATTGCGTCTGTCAGCTTATAATGCACATAGCGTTTAAATTGAAGTCTCGAACTTGTGTGAAACATACTATAGCTATAGCTACATCATTGTAAATATCAATGATTCATCGAATTGACTTGTTTAGCAGCGGCCTGCTTCTTGCGGAAGCTTTCATCATTTCATCTTGCATATCCAATTCTGGAATGCGAAATCCAGTACGTTGATTTTGTAAACATCGGATAGCTAAAGAGAGGCATGAGAGTATGTTAAAAGATGGATATTAAAATAAGTAAAAGACTGTGCTTCATCGAATTTACATAGACGCTTCAATTTTCAGCCGAAAACGCAGTATGGATGTTTAATTTTCTCGTGAATTTGTTTATTTTTTAATGTACCAAGTTTGGAATTAAATCATACACGATGATGTCAAAATTTTCAAGTGTCCATTTTTGATAGTTATTATCGTGTGATCGACATGCCGCTTGTTTTTAAATTCGCCATCGGTTTTCTCTCATTTTTCAAAGCTTTCGTTTCGGCCTCCAAGAATGAAATAGAATATGAAATTCCGGATTCGCTTGCTTTTGCGTAATTATTCTGAGAAGTGAGTACATGCGAAAATAAGGCGACTTCATTCTCACATATAAGGTTGTCATGTATTTCTTTCATAAAATAATCTTAAATTTTTACTTACTTAAACGATGAGACCAAAATCTTAAATTCATCGTTTTTGTGGAGATGTAAGAAAATCACTTAACTATGAAGAGCGGAAATAAACATATTTATTGCGTTAGCGCGTACATATGTATAGTATATTTAAGAATTTGTGATAAAATAATTTTGAACGTTTCGCCTAGAAAATCATATTTTAATCATATTAGCGCGGTACCTTTCGGATATTTTGAATTAATTTTAAACCAACGTTTCGTAATTTTCCATTTTGTGTTATGAATTTTTCAAGGTGTACCTACACATTTTGTTTTATTAGTCACTCACTGTATGCTGCTAGTTTTTGCCCTATTCTCGTAACAACGCACTGAAGAAAACAAGTGGTGGAATAACGAACTGAGTGAACTCTTAACGAAAAATCACAACCCGATTGCACATAGGGCATACTTTATAATTTGACCGCCGTGATAATGACAATAAATGCCGTTTGTCTAAAATTCTGCCAGTGAATTGCTATAAGCACGTGTGAGCACCGTACGTGTGTAGCAAGAAATTTCTGGGGGGGTGCAAGATTTTTTTGAAGGTCAAAAAATGGCCTTAAAAATGGTGGTATGGTGATAAAAACACCATTTTTCGACGTTTCTCATCAAGCACTATCCATTGGCATCAAAAAATTGCGAAAAAAGCGAAAAAAATTTCCAAAAATTGAATTCTGGAAGGGGGGGGGGGGGGTATTTTGATTTCTCGGGGGGGGGGTATTTGGTTTCGGGGGGATGCATAACCCCCAAACCCCCCACGCCCAGGTGTGGTGAGCACTCTTAGTCTCAATAAAAATACAAATAAAAAGGAAAAATCTGTAAAATAAAAGATAAAAAATAAAAAATAAACAATTGTAAATAAAATAAATGAATAGATTGAAAAAAAATTTCTAACAAGTTAAAAATGCGATAATTATTAGCTTAATGAATCTTGATGATTCTCTAAATTTGAATCATTTTTTCGAAGGACAATTAATCCGCCAAAAGAAAATGAGGTGCTCTTAGATTAATTTTTCAAGTCGAAAGCATAAGCACTCACGCGCCACTTTCTTTCGTAAGCCACGTCTTTGCTTCGCTCCCAATCCAGCAGGTTGAATTGCTTTTTTACGATCCACGCTAAATCCCGAAGTAAATCGTTATTTATTGGTGCAAAGAATCGTAAATTAATTAATTAATTATTCATTAATTAACCGTTGATCGTTAATCAACTCACGCGACTTCCAATTTTCTGCCGTTCCACCACACCATGAACGTTATCAAGCTGAACACCCCGCTAATGTACCCAAATAATGGCCACAGCTGCAACGACCAAAAATTCATAAAATATACGACTACAAATTCATTTAAAAAACATGATTATGGGGATCCACTGGGACGAATCACCTAATATCGCAACAAAAAAATCAATTCTGGGGGTTTATTGATTTTGGGGGTCTATCAGATTCTGGGGGTCCAAGAAGGGATTACGTTGTTTTATGAACATCTGGGACGTGTGGAGAGATGGGAACTTCGATATGTAACATTTAAATATCTGGGGCATTTGAGAAAGTTGGACCATACTACGGTGGTGGGGTTTTGGGGACTGTACCCCCACCACAAGTTGAACACCCCCTCAGATTACTGTAGAATCCCACAGAATTCTATTTTGATAACATTTTTGGCAATTATACCCATCTGACCATACGTGGGCAGCACCGAAATTCTGGGGGTGCAAGATTTTTCAAAGGTCAAAAAATGGCCTTAAAAATTGTGGTTTGGCGAAAAGAACACCATTTTTCAACGTTTCTCATCGAGCACTATCCTTTGGCATCAAAAAATTGCGAAAAAAACAAAAAACATTTCAAAACTTGAATTCTGGGGTAGGGGTATTTTGATTTCTGGAGGGGGTATTTTTTTTTCGGGGTGCATACGCCCCCAAACCCCCCACGCCCAGGTAGTGATCCTGACCCCCAGAATTTTGTTGCTGCCCATGTATATTGGGACTACGCAGTACCTCGA
>JAVLUZ010000157.1:9255956-9433770 GCA_036768485.1 Mermis nigrescens | reverse complement strand
TAGCTTTTTGCTTATACGCATTCATAAGCAAGGCAAGCAAAATGATAAGTATCTTTGCAAGATTTGATAAGTAAAAAGCAATTTTATAAGAAAATTAGCTGCTTGTTGCTTACAAGCATGAATAAGCAAACTTATAGGTCATAGTATGCATTATCGCAAGACAACGTTTTTGCTTGTTTCTGCTTGCAAGCACTGACAAGCAGAAGAGCAAGATAAGTTTTAAATATATCTACGGATATACGGTGACGTTTTATCAGACTGACCAGAAATGATTTGGAATGAAGTCAAATACTTGTAGGTACAGAGTCTGATTACTTTAACTTTATGGTTTTCTCTTGAATTCAATTAATCCGCATGCGTAAGGCCACAAAAATGGTTAAACGGAAATTTAATAAAATTGAATTAAAATTAAGTCAATTTAATAAAATGAGTCTATTGAAATTTTCACAAGCGTACGAGTTACTGCTAAGCAACTCCAGTGATGCAGAAAATATTGCTAAAGCAAGTGGTGCACCTGCCAGTCTCCTCATAAGGTTATTTAATGTGTATTATTCATCCTCCTCGGCTTTTTTCAAGGAAGGCTTGTATACATAAACACGCTGAGCCAATCGTGCTTATAAGTCATGAAAACAGGCCAAAATTCTTACAAAAATAATTAAACGCTTGTAGTTTTATTCAGCAATCCAAAATCTTGTAAGACGTTGAAAGTCTTAGCCAACCTTCAGCTATCGGAAATTTTTGAAAACTTCATAAGGACTAAATAAAATGTGCTGGGTTGCTGCCGTTTTTGGTCCGAAATTCGCATTTTCACGTCAGAAATAGCTTTTTAATGAGTACACACAAAAATCGTGGTGGTGATCATTCCTGGGTGTGGGGGTTTTGGGGGCATGCACCATAAGTGGGCAGCTCCAAAGTTCTGGGGAATTCAAAATTTTTTGAGAGTCGAATATTGGCCTAAAAATGGTGCTATGATGAAATACACCATTTTTGAACGTTTCTCGTCGAGCTATATCGATTGGCATCAAAAAATCCAAAAAATCATAAAATTTTTCAAAAATGATTTGTGGGGTATTGTTGGGCTTATCTAGGCGCGGGGGTTTGGGGTATGCATCCCCCAGAAGGCAAGTACCCAACAAGAAATGGCAAATACCCAACAATCCCCCCAGAATTTCAGTTTTTGGAATTTTGTTTGCTTTTTTCGAGTTTTTTTATGCCAATCGATAGAGCTCGACGAGAACCGTTCAAAAATGGTGTTTTTTCGCCAAAGCACCATTTTTAAGGCCAATATTTGACTTTAAAAAAATTTTGCACCCCCCCAGACCTTTGGAGCTCCCACCTATGTTGTTGATTATTTCCATTTTCTTGTTATGCATTTGGCCATCTGGGGATTCTTACCCCCACCCCGCCCACATGTGGTATGCACCTCCAGAAAGCAAAATGCCTAACATGAAAATAAAAATACCCAGCAATACCGCCAAAATTTCAATTTTTGAATTTTTTGCTTTTTTCATGATTTTTTGATGCCAATGGTTGACGAGGAATGTCCAAAATGGTGTTTACTTTGCCATAGTACCATTTTTAAAGCCAATATTTGACTTTAAAAAATTTTGCACCCCCAGAACTTTGAAGCCGCCTACCTACAGTCGTGCTGATGCTGCTTTTGGTCATATGTCTGAAATGAAGAAATTCAGCCTATGGTTTTGATTTCCAAAAAAAGAAAATATAAATGGAGATATATTGTAGGTACCTATATTACAATAGCAAAGAAAAATGCTCCGATGGAACAAAAAAGATGAATATACTTGGAATTGTGGATTATTAAGGATGTAAAAGGAGGGGACTGACTAGGAAAAATCTACCTAAAGTCGCAAAATCTGCTAAAAATCAGACTTTCTCTAAGCAACGCAAAAAATCGATGTATATTCTGCGGCCTCTAAAAAAGTGTCTTTTTTGAATAATGTTCGAAGTTTCAGATAAGAGTGTACGAAATCTATCAAGGTTACTTTTTTAAATTGCTGGCACCTGATTGATAGAAAACTAAGAGGTATTGTATTTAAAGTTGTTTTATTTTGTTATGAGCATTATAGCAAGCAAAGCAGGGGCCGATTGATTAGTGCACACAATCGTTTCGGACATGCTAGTGTATCTACATTTAGTCTGTTTCAAGTCAACTTACGCGTCTCCTACTACATGTCTCCAATTGTCTTCAATGTTTGCTATTTCATTCAATTGGCTCAGAAGACTGTTAGTTTCCTAAATATCATTTCCCATAGCTACTGCATAGCTAACGTGCTGCTTTTTCAATCATTTTTATGGTTAAATATTTATTTTAATCCGTTGGCCGCAGAATATACATCGATTTTTTGCGTTGCTTAGAGAAAGTCTGATTTTTAGCTGATTTTGCGACTTTAGGTAGATTTTTCCTAGTCCCCTCCTTTTACATCCTTAATAATCCACAATTCCAAGTATATTCATCTTTTTTGTTCCATCGGAGCATTTTTCTTTGCTAGTACCACACTTTTAATTTGTATGATTTGAGTACATCAGTCAGTAAACACATACAGTAACATGCCATTATGACAGCAGTCCAAGAACACGGAAAACAATACTGTTCTTAACATCAGCATTATCCTTTTCAAACAAGACAACCTTACATTATTTTAACAGATCAAAGTTTTTCAGCATTAACTTTACGCAAATATCAAGTGTAAGGAACACTAACGCTCAGATTTGGAAGTAAAATAAATTTGTAGTATAAACCACATTTTAACAACATATGATTAGTGCAAACTTCACACAACTACTAGGTGTAGAGAAAACTAATAGTCAGATTCTCAATTCTGATTTTACGTAGAACATTTTGAAAAAAATTAAGCTTCCGTAAGGCTCTAGAACAAGAGTTCAATTAATAGGCAGTGTAAACTTTACACAACCACAGAGTTTAAAGAAAATTTCAGTCGGATTCGTAATTCTGATATTACGATCAACATTTATGAAAAAATTAAGTCTCCACAATGGCCCAAGGACAAATAAATATCAGATGTATTAACATAGACTCAAGCTACGTTCACTTCGCTTACTTAACCCGAATCTCAAGCTTATGCGCTCAAACGGTGGTTCTCGCCCTTTTTTAGGAGGTCGATCACCAGCCGGCGATTCGGGGGTAAGCGGCCCGGCCTATTCAAGGTAGCCCGTCCCTCTACCCACGCACCTATTGAAACTTCCTTACTTAACCCCTTTGAGATAAAGTACCTAATTAAAGTAAGTTCCCCGGAAACCTAATTCAGGGCTCAAAAAGATTATTATTTAACTTGTTTTGGACCGAATTCCGGTGCTTGAAAATATTAATGGTTCCTAAGTATAGTGTAGCACAAGGACAGAATTCAACAGCACGGAAATTTAACCGAGCCTAGCATCGTTAATTAAATAATTAATTTTTACAATATTTTTTGGACAGAAAAATTATGAAGCAATTAAAAAGCGACAACATGGAGGATACATGCTGCTGACCGTCGTGTTACGCTAATCGGGTAAAATCAGACAATGTAATTGAACAAGGGCACAAAGCCCTGCCAAAGGCATACAACAAATGATGCCAATTGGCACAAACACGAATGATTAAAAACAAAGCGTACGGCGAAAAGAAGCGTGCACACTACGCAGGAAACCTAACAGACGAGTTCTGCAGCCAAGCAGATAAAAAGGCACGTACGGAGTCTGCTCACATACGGCGACGAAAAGAAAAAAGATACGCTCAGCGCGGAAGCTGGTGGAGAGGCTCTCAGGCTCAAAAACTAATTGTAAAATGTAAAGTCTTAAAGAGCCGTCAAAACTGCGCTCGCACGCAGTTTTAACTGACGCGAAAAAGAGGCGTAACAACACGAACCAACAGATATGAAAAGGATCTATGAATACGACTTTAGGCCTATGGGCAAAAGCTTACGGTAAAGGTATGTACAAACGAGACAGGCACAAATATGAGACACACACATATGATCTTTTAACACTCGTAAGATATGATAAGACACATATCAATGCGTACTCAAGTCGCATTAAGCCCGAGTGCCCATTTTCCTATCCCGGATTTTGATTGAAAATATGTGGGGGAAAGGAATGAAAAATATGATAATTTTCAGGGAAGGTGGTCCCGGGCGACTCGCTTAAGCATTGTGCTTAACGGTCGTGTACGTGCGAATGGAAATTGAGCACAAGAATGTACATCTGGGGCGAATTTATTTACACTCCACTTTCTCTGTTCAGAAGTCGGGAGAGGTCGAATAGGATAAAAATAAAGTACTTTCTTAGGGGTGGCGAACAAAAACATGGAGTGAAGAAGTCGGGAGAGGTCGAATAGGATAGAAATAAAGTACTTCTCAAGGGGTGGCGAACAAAAATATGGACAAACACGTATTTTTCACTGTCCACCACATTGTAAACTTTAAAAATCTGAACCGAACGCCCTATTGAGTGTAAATAAATCCGGTTTGGGCCAGTTTGTAGCCCTTCGATTGTAGTACGTTTGTGTAAGCCAAACTTATGTTCCGCAAAATATTTGATATGATTTACCAATTAAATACGAAAAAACCTGTTTTTTCGCCTATTTTACACCTCAGATTTCGAACTTTACACCCCATAAACAACTCAATATTGCGTTTTTTTGAACGCGATTTGCTTCGACGTGTAGCCCTTAAGAGTTACTTTATTTTTATCTATTAAAATTATCTTAACTCATAACCGAAAAAGTTGGCAGAGAAATCTTGGACAAAAGCTGTTTTTTTACTCATCCACTAGAGTGTAAAGTTTAAACCCCTGGTACTGTGTATTGATTGTAGAAAAGTTTGAAGGTCAGATTCGTTATTCTGACCTCACAGAGAACATTTTTCAAAAAAATTCATCATCCACAACGCTCTGGGCGGAAAAAATTTTTTCTGTGTAAAGTTTACACCTGCACTAATTACGCAATATTGATTGTAAAGAAACAAAATAAATTTTGACGTGTAGCGCTTAAAACGAGGCAGATTTAAAAGGTAGTTACCACGTTCTTTCTACTAAGTGGAGAATATGGCAGGGAAAAAATATTTTTTGTCTCAGACTCTTTACAATAAGCCGCCTCTAAATTCGAAAATATTACTTTTTAAGAAAAAATAAAAAAAGTTTCTCCTATATTTTATAACCGTCTGCCTTTTGAAACCAATCAGACTGCATAGAATGTAAAACTGAGTTAGATATGCTCTTGCACATGAAAACAGTAAAAAACCGTCTATTTTACACTCCTGTGCAACAACCAATGAGTGTAAAGAAATTTTAAGACCAGATTCGTAACCTACTAATTAGGGAAAACATTTTATAAAAAAAAATTCATCATACACGACGCTACGGGCGGAAAAATTTTTTCAGTGTAAAGTTTACACTTGCACTAATAACGCAATATTGATTGTAAAGAAACAAAATAAATTTTTACGTGTAGCGCTTAAGACGAGGCACATTTTAAGGGTAGCTACCACGTTTTGTCTACCAAGTGGAGAATATGGCAGGGAAAAATTTTTTTTGTCCCAGACTCTTTACAATAAACCGCCTCTTAATTCGAGAATATTACTTTTAAAAAAATTTAAAAAAAGTCTCCCCTAGATTTTTTAACCGTCTACATTTTGAAACCAATCAGACTGCATAGAATGTAAAACTGAGTTAGATTTGCTTGGCCACATGAAAACTGTAAAAAAAAACAGTCTAATTTACACTCCTGTGCAACAACCAATGAGTGTAAAGAAATTTTAAGACCAGATTCGTAACCTACTAATTAGGGAAAACATTTTAAAAAAAATTGGCCCTCCGCAAATTATTTGAATTTTTGATGTAAACTTTACACACTCACGACGCGCTCGGTATTGAGTGTGAACAAGAAAAAAATGGGGGAACTAAGTTTTTTTATTATCTACCTTTTAAAAAAACCGCACCTCTCAGATGTGTGCCGTTATAGCTGTGAGGGGGGACACAAATTTCGCACTCGCTGTGTTAAACATATAAGAAAAAAGGGTGGCCAAGCATATTAAAGGTAGCGCTATCGCGCTACCTATGATGAAATTCAAAGAAAATTTGACATATAAGCCCAAATTGTTTTTTGTCCACCTATGTATATAGCTGCCCCCATGTTTATCTTGAAGCTGTGAGGGACATACCTACATACATAAACAAGATTTAAACTTTAGACGCTTTTAATTATGCACAACCAAGTTGATGTTGTCAAATTTTGGGCAATTTTTAAAAAATCTTATACTTGCTTATAAGCACTCCTCTTTGCTATTAAACCCGTGAAGATTATGTTTCAAGTTCATATCAAGTAAATTCAAAATATCACGATTATCAAGCAGCGCACACATGCCTGACTTGGAGCATCTTGCACAATAATGCAGATGTAGATGTGACTGCGAGAGTTACACGTATAGGCGAACTTGCCTTAGCAGTTCGCGGTAGCCATCACATAGCCCACAGTACACTATCGTATATAGCTACTAGTATTGGCTATGTGATGGCTACCGCGAACTGCTAAGGCAAGTTCGCCTATACGTGTAACTCTCGCAGTTACATAGATGTGTATTTGGTGGTTGTGCTCAGTGCATTGTAACTAAGACCGGCTGCCAAGACTTTTTTGATCAGCATTGCATGTGCTTCTAAGCACGTGCAAGAATATGCATATATGTAAGATGCTTGCACGTTTTTATAAGCAGTCAGCTGGGATCTTGTAGAACTGCTCGCAGGGCAAGCAAAATTATAAGTAAGCTTGCAAGATGAAAATTCTTGTAAGATTCGGATAAGCAAGGTCTTACAAGCATTTCAATAAGATTCCAAATTTCTTGTACGTTTGCTTGTAAGAATTACGTTTTCCTGTAAGTTGGCTAGTAAGCACATGACAAGCAAAAGGTACATCACTTGCAAGAAAACTAACAAGCATTTCTATAAGATCAAAAAAAATTTCTAAAATTGAATTCTGGGGGGAGGTATTTTGATTTCTGGGGGGTATTTTGGTTTCTGGGGGGTGCATACCCCCAAACCCCCACGCCCAGGTGTGGTCATGACTGAAGGTATGTAAAATTAGCTGGACACATTTACTGCGCGCAACAATATCACATATGTGACAACTTCATCCAACATCGACGAAATGAAGACCGCAGGCAATAGTCTTCGTCGAATTTTTCGTTTTTCGACGCTGACCATCACTCGGAGGATAAAAAATGGTAAAAATTCTGCAGAAATACATAAATTTTTAGTGCTCGAACCCAAAAACAAATGAATTTTGAATCTCTTAATTTTTATTTTGATTTATAATTTTTAATTTACGTATAAAGCCGTGTGAGGGCGCTTGATAACTATAGTCTGTTTCATTTATCCGAGAGCTTTTTCAGTAAATGTTTTCGGAGGCTACAGTAACCCTTTTTCTTATTTACTGTAGGTCTCTAGATCTCACTGTAGCTACGTAGCAAAGAAGGGTTTATCAATTACATTTTTTGCGGCATAACTAATTATAGTATTCCAACAGATGAATCAACTTACAGATAGAATCACGCATTCAGTTTATCCTAAGTTGACTCTTTAAACACAATAGACTAAGATGCTAAGAAACTCCACGAATTTCCGCATAGCTCAGTGGTAGAACATCCGCTTGTAGTCGAAGCAACCCGGGTTCGATTCCAGCCGACAGCTTTTTATTTAGCGCACTTACTGTAGTATGTCCCAGCGCTGATTAAATGCCTAAATTAAATTTATATGGACGGATTAGTGCATTTAAGATGGAATAATTCCAGCCACTCGCCCTCAATGAGCTGATTTGCCCAATTACAGTAAATCGTCTTGTTTCGCCTACTGTAGCCCTTAAAAATTGACTTAAAAGCTCTCGAATAAATGAAACAGACTATAGAGACCGAATTTTGGTGCGCAAAAAATTGTTGATTGTGTGCAAGGTGTGTGCACAAAAAAGAGGCAATTGTGTGCTTAATTGCGTGCAAAAATTCATGGATTAAACAATAAACCTCGTTTATTCAAACAAGAATTTGTTAAATGTGATTACGTTATACATTTCCATATTCTGAAATGTTAAATTTTGATGACCATCAGACAGAATCGCTTTGTACTGTGAAAATGATCGTTCCACGTCTCCAGACACAAGGGGGCGTACAAAGTGTTCCACCCTTTGTCTGAATCTTTTTCATTCACAAATTGTTCGATGTCTGGGTTTTTGCTCAAACCAATATGGAATTTTTGCATCAAAGATCCATCCAAACATTTTGAAGCATCCAAAAAATCTTCCACTGCATTTCTTTTGTCAAACCTTGCGTCTCCAAATTTTTCTATTGAATCCGGTAAAAATCCAAGCGTTGCCATGTTGAAAAGTTAATCTTTAAGCGTCTTTGCTTTGATCAAAGATTTTGCCTTGCTAACAGCAACTGCATCAACTGCCAGGGCGGTCAAAAAATCTCGGATTTTGGCATAGTTTTGGCAATAACAAATGGCACACTGAATCCAGGATCCCCGTCTTGTAACAATGACAATGGGTGGCAAAATTGAACATCGAAATAAAGCTTCTGCGTGCAAAATTCCGAAAAAGCATGAATTGTGTGCAAAAGTACTTGAACGTGTGCAATTATGTGCAAAAGATAAGGCTCCGCTGCTTCAAAAACAGTGTATTTATGCTTCTCTTGCTTTTCTCCATACAGGCGAGTAAAACAAGAAATTGTGTGCTGCACACAAAAATCCAGTCTCTATTCATAACACTCAAACTTATGTAATTCTGAGCAGAACGCGCTATTGACAGGCAGGCACGTAATATAGTTGGCCTTCTTGATTCATTGGGGAGCGAGAATTTCGAAGCCTTGTCTCGACAAATGCCAGGAAATAGGCAAAAACATATTCTTATATTTTCGAGCGTTTTTTGGCGTATTTCATTGAAAAATCAAATTTTATTTCAGTTACATATGTTCTAAGAGCAATTTGTTGTTGTAAAATTTTGATCTTCCTAGGTCAGAATTATAATTTAAAGTCACCTTGGCGGTCTCCTAAATGCACTTAACGAATTGTCAACTTGAAATTAATTTTTTGAAAAACAAATTCGGATAGCCGACCCGACAATCTCGATCTACTTGCCAAACTGTGGAGCGGTTTCCTCCATTCTCACTCAGCCACGTTGCGATCACACCTATGCATGGGGGGTTTTGGGGTATGCACCCCGAGAAACCAAAATACCCCCCAGAAATCAAAATACCCCCATAATTCAATTTTTCAAATTTTTTTCGTTTTTTTCGCCATTTTGATGTTAATGGATAGTGCTCGATCAGAAACGTCGAATTTTCGCCATACTACCATTTTTAAAGCAATATTTTGACCTTGAAAAATCTTTCACCCCCAGAATTTTCTTGCTGCCCACGTATGGTTGCGATTCTCATGCCATTCATTAATTCAGTACGTAAGCAACTCTTTGCTGAATTTGTGAACAAAGTTTGGAAATTAGGGCATGTTTGCAAAAATTTTTAGGCGAAAAAGTGAGGGAAGATTAGGCTTTTACATTAAACTGAATACAACGGTATAAGATCGTAAAAAAACTTTTGAGCTTGTAATGTATCGCATACATGCTGTCGACATAAAAATCATAAAAGCACACAAAGTAGGTATGCAATCATCTTGCGGAGTGATAATATAAAACGACTTAAACTAAGTGAAATAAAGAAATAAAGCGATCAGCTCATAGAAGCAGCAGCATAAAGGACGGAAAAATGTTCAGAAATAACGAATAAAATGCCGATATAACAAAAAGCATCGATCGGTATTGCAAGCTTTTCGAACCGACGCAAACGAAAGGTGTTATAATACACAAAAAAACTGAGCTCTTGTTCACTGGAGGCCAAAATTGTCAAAAAAAGATTTGGATGGCTTAGATGATTAAAAACAAACATATGTGGGGAGCGCCTGAATTTTGGGATATGAGGGACCCAAAAACTTTAAAAATCACCAGAATTCAAAAAGCGAAACAGATAATCGGATTTTTATAACTCTTTTCTGTTTTTTCCACAATTGCTGATTTAAATGAACAGAACTTGATGTAAAACGTCGAAAAATGGTGTTTTTACAGGCAGGACTGCTTATGTTGGTTGTTTTTGACCTCTGATAAATTTTTACCACCCTTGTAACCCTCAGAAATCCTAAAATTTTGGCAACATCGAGGAACGGCAGAGCCGAGGAAACCACGTATGGACTTAGGTGGGGAGGGGGTAGACCGCACATGGGCGTGGGCGTCTAAACCCTCAGAATCCGGCGGAACCCTTTCCCAACATGGTTAAGTCTCCGCCAGAATTGCATTTTTGTTCTATTTTTGGCAATTCAGCCCCGTCCTCATAGGTGAGCAGCAACAAAATTCTGGGAAGGGGGGGGTGCAAGATTTTTCAAAGGTCAAAAAGTGGTCTTGAAAATGGTGGGGTAAGGCGAAAAAACTATCTTTCAACGTTTCTCATTGAGTACATTAGCATCAAAACATTGCGAAAAAAATTTTTGAAAATTTCATTCTGGGGAGGTATTTTGATTTCTGGGGGGGGGTATTCGGCCTTCTGGGGGGTTCATACCCCGCAACTCCCCACGCCCACGTGTGCGTTCTACTCTAAGACTTTAAGTGCCATGCCGCCACCCGTGTGCGGTTTGGACACTCCCTAGAATCTGACAGATCTCAAAATCGATAGACTTCAACAACTGGATTTTTGGTTGTTTTTTTAGCTTTTTTTGTTCTTTTCCCCATCCACACCCCCAGAATTTAATCGCAGCCCATTTATGGCGGAAACCATACACGGGCAGCAGCCAAATTCTGAGGGGAGGTCCGATGGTACGAAATAGCCGAAAATACCAGCAAAAACTCAAAATCTGATGGTGTATCGATTTTTTGTGGGGGGGGGGGTGGGGTTCAGTCCAGATCTCCACGCCCATGTCTGGTGAACCCCTTCTAAGTTTTTCAATTATCGATTACTTAAATTTCAAAATTTTAGTTTCGCACCGAGCTTGACGAGAAACGCCGAAAATGATGTTTCTGTCCCTTGAATCTTTTCCAAACATGTTACATTTACAGACCTCCAAAAAATTTTAACCTTCCTCCTGTAGAATTTGATGGCAAGTTTAAAATCTCGAATCGTCATGCATCTAAGAAAAAAAATTAAGTTGGCTACGTATGTAATCCGCAAACAGTTGTCTACAGTAAGCTACAAGCGCAATAATGAGCTAAATCGCAGATGTACGTTTTCAAAATTTTCGCCTTTTTATTTTTAAAATTTTAAATTTAATTTTCGAATTCCAAATTTTTTTAATTTTCGCTTTTGTTATCGCGGATTTTCTTTGGATGACGAGATTTGGCGAAAGGGAGATAAAAGAGGCAGGCTTTCGATAGCGTCCGACCCACCCGCCGTTCCTTCCACATCGGTTTCTTCGGGATGCTCGCAAATGGACGTTAGCCTGGCTATAATGGGCACACCGCTGTCCAAGACGTCGACATTCAATTTTTTGCCCTTAAATGTACAGTATTTAGAATTTTTTTAATTTTCAAACGTTAAAATTATGTCGACAGATCGAAATTTGCAACCCAAAATCTGGGCAGACGGCCGAAGTTTGATGAGCTAAACTTCTGAACCGGGCTGGCCTTCTGAATTTGAGGAACGAAAATTTTGAACTTGATTATCCCAGCAAGTATTCAAGTATTCTTAATAGTAAGAAGTCATCAATACGAGAAAGAAGGAAGAAAGAAGAAAATGAGGAGAAAAATAAATAAGTAAATAAATAAATAGATAAATAACAAAGCAAATGCTAAATAAAAAGAAAAGATAAAAAATCAACAACAAAAAATAGATTGGTAAAAATAACGAAGTTTTTGAGCCTTTCACAACCGTATCTATGCAATGAATAAATTTGAAAAATGACTCTATTTGAATCGTATTAAAAATTAGGCTGTATGCAAACAAATAGGCGCGAAGAGCCCGAAAATTTCAGGCTTACTAGTTAAAAGTGTGCTAAAATCCATTCGAGCGGTCTTTCAGACGAGTTTAATGAATTTTCCATCTCTTTCCTTTGGGACAATTGTGAAAAATACTCATTCTTCTAATATTTTGGGGCGCTAGTCCCCTCACTTTCCACACACCGTCCACAAGGACAGCAGTGGCGGATTACGGATTTTCTGACAGGAAAGGGGGGCCGAACTAAACATTTTTCTAAAAGTGTCGAACACTGTCCGATATGCTCAAAGTACCGGTCTTTTGCTGTCTTTTTGATAGGCAGAATCAGGCCCGTATCCAGGATTTTATTCCTGGGAATGGGGACAAAACTTGGAGGTCAGATATCTCGAAAACCATTTACAAGATGGGCAAAAATAAAGGCATTTTTGAGCGTGTCTCAATGAGCTCTACGCAAAGTTGAAGAAAGATTTCAAATTTTATTTATTTTATACTCATATTACACAAACCTATCGTTTGAACAATCTAAACAACTTACCTGTCATCGTTCAATCGACGAATAATTTCTTAACTTCTGTCTTTAGTTCATTTTTGTAATTTACAGAGAAACAATTTAGAAAATGAATGATTCGGCGTGAAGCGCCAAAAAAATTTGTCATGCTCTAATACCTAACTCAAATTTGACCGGTTTTGGGCGGGCTAAAAGACAAAAAATATAGATAAACGATAAATCCGGTGCGAAGCGATGGAAAATTATGAGTTTACTAGCTCAAAAGAGCGCTAAAAACCTGTTTTGGTGTTCTAGACCCACTTCGAGAATTCATTTTTCCTTTAGGGGACCCTTATTGTCTTAAGATTTCTTTTTAATTTCCGGTAAGGGGGCGGTCCCCCGCCCCCTCTGAATACGAGCAAGGACAGAATGATTTCTGATGCAAAAAAATCTCAAGTTTTATTATAAAAAACTCGCAAAATTAATGCAGAAATCGACACAAATTGCCGAAAAACCACTCGAGGGCTACAAAATCTTTGTTCTGTACAAAAAATACTCTCCTGATGTAAATTTAAGTTTCCTAGAGCGCCAAGAGAGTCAGTAAATGTCATTAATAAGTATTATCACAGAGCTAGGCGCCGAAATAATTTCAAAAATCATGATAAAAAAGGCTCAAATCATCAAAAAATACACATCTATTCCTCATGGCGCCCAAATATTTTTTGACGACAGGGGCGGCGGTCAACCCCCGCCCCTCTGAATCCGCCAGTCAAAGACAGCCGAGATTCTGGAGATGATAGGAAGATCTTCAAATGATTGGAAACGGACCGAAAAGGGGCAAAAGTCATTTGATTTTAGACGTTCATCATTAAATTCACCGAAATAAAAAAATAAAAAATTGGGAACGAGAAAAATTTCGTAAACTTGAGTTCAATCTTGCTACGGCTGTCGGAGACTGCCGGGAGCTAACCAAATCAGGCCTAGAATCGAAGAACTTTCAAAAATAAAAATCAAATTAAAAAATTAAATTTAATTAAATAATTATAAAAATTAAAAACCCGTAATTAAAATTAATAATAATCCTAAAATTGTATGAGAGAATATTAAGATTATCAAAGGTAACAGATGTACAAAAATTGATCGTCAGGTCTCGCCAAGAATTTTTTTAGATTTGGCTAGTTTTTTATCCAAAAATAGCTTCCAAAACTAGCAGAAATGGTAAAATAGCGTAAAAACTGAGTTAAGACACAATTTCCGAATGATACTTCTAAAGAAAAGCTTTGATTTCCAATCATTTTAGCCTTTATTTTGTTAAAGATCCTCGGAAAATCTCTTATATTTCCATTGTAGGGGTATATAAATCCTAAACCCGTCACTTGCATGCGCGATATGGACTTACCAGAATCCAAAAGACTCACAGCATCAATGAAGACATCCAAACATCATTTTTCCGAATTTCAAAGCTTTTTCTTTTTTAGACTCAAAAACGATAGGAACGCGTCGAAAATACATTTTCCGGCTTTTCTGATGATGTTCTTTATTTCTAGAACATGAAGATTTCCAAAAGATTGAAATAGGTAGAAAAAATGAATATATGGCGCGATGCGCCGGAAATTTGATATGTTCGAGCCAAAAGATCGCTAAAACCTGAAGGTCAAAATTTCTGGCGGGATGAAAAATTTCTGAAGGGGTGCGCACACGCAGCGACTAAAAACTTTGGGAGAGGATGTTGAATTAATTAATTAATTTATTTATTACATTTTTTATCATTTTTATGCGGGGGAGGTGAATGACCAGGGGCGGATTTAGGGAGGGGGGCGGGGGGGGGCGGCCGCCCCCCATCGGCCCAAAATAGTGCGAAAAATTAAGCATTTTTGAGCGATTTTTAGCGATTTTCGGGTCAAAACGGCTAATTTTTTCGCCCAAGTCAGGGTTCCGCCCCCCCCCTCCTTAGGAAAATCCTAGATCCGCCACTGTGAATGACCTCTAATTTCGGGTTAAAAATGGCCAAAAAACACCTAAGAACGGGAAAAACGCGAATTTCGGCCAAAAATCGAAGGGGGCCTAAGGGGAGAGGGTCAAACTCCATGTACGGGTGGTACCGAGAGTGGCGACGTTCTGGCTTGCTCAAACTCGTCGGTCGATCTGGTGGACTGTTGACGCGAAGAACCGACGATGAACGACGGCTTAGCGGCGGCGAAGTCGCCATCGGCGTCACCCGATGACGTCATCGCTGCGGCGGCGGCTGCAGCGGCTCCGGACGGCGGCCGCCGGTCGCCGCTACCCCCACCGCTGACGACACTAACCAGACGCCGGAACACCCGCCACCGATTCGACATCGGCGACGGAGGCGGCTGGCGGCTCGACAGACTAAGCTGCGACGGGACGGTCGATAGAGCGACGGCGCTGCCGCCGTAGGCTTTCGTCGACGACAGACCGTCGGGACCTGGCGTGGCGGCGGCGTCACGCGCTAATTGCGCCTGTTCGTCGCCACTGGACGAATTTTAAGGCGATTTTTATAAAATGAATTTTTTCAGTATTTTTTCTGTATATTTTTTGGTAAATTTCGCTCTATTGCAATTTAGCCGCCATTTAATTTAAATTTTCTACGTGGGTAAACACCAATCGTCTAATTAATCTAATTGCTGGAAATATGGCACTCAATGTACATTTGAGGTGAAGATGGGGCCGCCCACCCGATCGGACGGCCGCTTTAAATTCAAACTTTCCTTATCCCTCCCCTACCCGCCGAATGATTGGCACTCTTGCGATTCCTGGCCATTTTTTGTTGCTTTTCTGCCATTTTTCTTGACAAAAATTGAAGGTCAAGTAGCCCCTAAAACGGCAGACTATCCCAAACGAAATATTGAGTTGTTACGTGTCCGCAACTCACGCTTCGTCCACAGCAGATCCCTTAAAAGACTGAGTCCTTAGACCCGCCGACTCGTCTGTGTGTGGCAATTCGGTTTCGGATCCACTGCCCCAATGCAAATCCTTTTCCAGAGGGGGCAGTTTATTGTAATTCGTATCCACGACAGAGTAGGACAGCTGAGTAACAAAAGAGAGTGGCAATTATAAATAGACTAGCAAAGAAAAATGCTCCGATGGAACAAAAAAGATGAATATACTTGGAATTGTGGATTATTATGGATGTAAAAAGGAGGGGACTAGGAAAAATCTACCTAAAGTCGGAAAATCTGCTAAAAATCACACTTTCTCTAAGCAACGCAAAAAATCGATGTATATTCTGCGGCCAACAGATTAAAATAAATATTCAACCATAACAATGATTGAAACAGCAGCACGTTAGCTATGCAGTAGCTATGGGAAATGATATTAAGTAAACTAACAGTCTTCCAAGCCAATTGAATGAAATAGCAAACATCGAAGACAATTGAAGACATGGTTTGTTAAAAACAGTAGGAAACACGTAAGTTGACTTGAAACAGACTTAATGTAGATACACTAGCATGCCCGAAACGATTGTGTGCACTAATCAATCGGCTCCTGCTTTGCTTGCTATAATGCTCATAAAACAAAACAACTTTAAATACAATACCTCTTAGTTTTCTATCAATCAGGTGCCAGCAATTTAAAAAAGTAACCTTGATAGATTTCGTTTATACACTCTTATCTGAAACTTCGAACATTATTTAAAAAAGACGCTTTTTTAGAGGCCACAGAATATACATCGATTTTTTGCGTTGCTTAGAGAAAGTGTGATTTTTAGCAGATTTTCCGACTTTAGGTAGATTTTTCCTAGTCCCCTCCTTTTACATCCATAATAATCCACAATTCCAAGTATATTCATCTTTTTTGTTCCATCGGAGCATTTTTCTTTGCTAGTACACTACTTTTAATTAGCGTGATTTCAGTACATCAGTCAGTAAACACAATCAGTAACATGCCACAATAATGACAACAGTCCAAGAACGCGGAAAACAATATTGTTCTTAACATCAGCATTATCCTTTTTAAACAAGACAACCTTATTGACACCATCCATTTTCAAATTAAAACTGCATTAAGTTATTTCTTCTTAATGTGCAGTTCACTTATAATCAAGCACAAAAATTTAACCAACGAATTCACATTGCAAATCCTCACTCAATCAATACACAAGCACAATGTGTTGTGACTTTTGAAATTGAAAACACCCAATTTTCAATTTTCAAATTGAAAAATTGGATCAATTTTCAAATTGAAAATTGGGTCAATTTTCAAATTGAAAATTGGGTGTTTGAATTTGCGATGAAGAAAATAATCAAAAGATAGTCACTTGGTTTATTTAAGCCGAGTAATAAAATAACGACCGTCCACCAATTCCAAACTAAACGCAACTAATCTGATCACTATGAAAAAGTTTTGAAAAATGAGCTTGCTAAGCGAGAGTTGTAAACCAAGAGAAACTTAAAGTTAAAACCTACCATTAAATTATGAGAGAATTATAAAAGATTTTAAACTTCAAGAAAATGGAAAAGGCGGGATGTTGGTAAATTAGAAGGCAAAGATTTTCGGCAAAAATTCAAAAACTTCACGCAAATATCAAATGTAAGGAACACTAACGCTTTGATTTGGTAGTAAAATAAATTTGTAGTATAGACTACAAATTAACAACAAATGAATAGTGCAAACTTTACGCAACTACTAGGTGTAGAGAATACTAACAGTTTACGGCTTATTAATGTACATGATTACAATAAAGCTGTATATCTTTGTCGACTTCTGTGCACAGTAGTATGATTGCTGGTTCATTTTAAACCACTTTTGCAGGCAATTTACATCAATTAAACGATAGCTCTCCATGTGCAAGATTTTGTGAAACATATTATAAACACGGCTAAGAAAGATTTAACTTTAATGCAACCCATTTAAGACAAAATTACATCTCTTCAATGATCTAAGGACACTTGAACATAATTTTTAAATCACTTTAGATTACTTTTGAGGGTAAACAAACTCACTTAATTGATGTCTCACATATGAATCCTTGAAAATTTCTTGACTTCAGTTACAAAGTCTCTGCAAGTCTATCGAATTAGGGTTAACACGTAACGTAAACTGTACACAAACACATAGCGTAAAGAATATTTTAGTCGGATTCGTAATTTTGATATTGCTCCGATATTTCTTTCAACATTTATGGAAAAATGAGTCTCCATAATGTTTTAAAGACAATAAACATTAGGTTTAAACCACTTTGCAATACTGCTGAGTGTAAGCAAGCGCGCCCAATTGACGTATATATTTCATTCCCTGTAAATTTTTATATCTCAGGAAAAAATTTCGATTTTTGCAATGCTCTAGAACAAAGGCTAACATGCAGTGTAAAAAATTACTCGGATATTATGATCAACATTCATGAAAAAATTATGTCTCTACAATGGTCTGAGGACATATAAACAATGAATGTAAACTACTTTACATCACTGTTGGATGTAAACAAACGCGCCTATGTGACGTCTCACATTTGATCCTTTGAAAACTTCTAGGCTCCAAGAAAAAATTAGGTTTCAGGAATGCTCAAAAACGAAGATAAATATAAATGTAGTGTAAACTTCATGTAAACACCTAGTGTAAAGAAGATTTTAGTCAGATTCGTAATTTTGATATTGTTCCGATATTACGATTAATATTTATGAAAAAATTAAGTCTACATAATGTTCTATGGGCAAACTAACAATTGGTGTAAACTACTTTACAACACCGTAGAGTGTAAACATATGCGCCAGACTGGCATATCAAATTTGATTCCTGGTCCATTTCTAGACTTGATAAACGTGTCCCTGACTCGTAACCGGAGAAGCAGGCAGAAAAAACAAGACAGAAACGCATTTGAAACTCCAAATTTTTGACTTTACACTCGCTAAATATTATTGTATAGACAATTTGCTTTGACATGCACCCGATATAAAGCACTTTATTTTTATTCTATTAGACTTATCCCGACTTCTGGAAGGAGAAAGTGGCGAACAAAAAACGCAACAAAAACGTATTTTCCATCATTTAGAACACTGTAAACTTTAAAATTCCGTACCGAACTCCCCATTGAGTTTAAAGAAATTCGGTTTGGTACAATTTGTAGCTTTTAAATCGTAGTACATTCCTGTGTGCCAAAATTCTGTTGCAAAAATTATTTGGCATGATTTATCAATCAAACTTTGGAAAAAATGTGTTTTTTAGCCCATTTTTTACCTCTGATTTCGAACTTTACACCCCCATAAATAACTCAATATTGCGTTTTTTAAATGCGGTTTGCTGCGATGTTCAGCCCCTGTGAGGCACTTTATTAATGCTGTCTTCGATTTGCACTGACTCATAAGCGGAAAAATTTGGCAGAGAAATCTTAGTTAAAATCCGTTTTTTTACACCATCCACTAGAGTGTAAACTTTAAACCCCAGGATCTAACTCACCATAGAGCATACAAGACTTTGCTTATATGCAGAATGTAGCCCTTGATCCGCTCTACATTTCTGTCAGAAAACATTTTAAAAACCTCATAACCGAAGTTAGTATCGGACATAGGAAGGTTGAAAACTCGACCAAAAAGTGCTTTTTCACCCCCAGATTTTCGCACTCTTTACACTGCCGTTCGATAAATAATGCGAATTTCAAAAAACAAAAAAAGTGTCATCTGTAGAATTCATCCCTCTATTATCCTATTCTGTTCAATCCTTCGAGTCATCAATACTCAGTTGTCCACATGCCGCAGTAAAAAGGTCCCAAAATTTGTCCTATGTTATAACGTTACACAAAAACTTTACACCTTCTTTACACAGTCAATTTTGAGTTTCAAGAAAAACAAAAAAACACGGGCAGCGAATTTTTTTATTATCTTTCTTTTAAAAAAACCGCACCTTCCAGAAGTGTCCCGTTATAGCTGTAGGGGGGTGCCCAGGTGTTGGGGGTACCCAAGTATATTATAGGTACGCGCTAACGCGCTACCTATGATTGATAACGTAAAAATGAATTAAATTTCCATAAAATTTTGCAAAAAAACGATTGAAAAAAGACAAAGTTATTAATTAAAATTTCAAATTTAGCGGAATTTAGCAACAAGTAAATTTTTTAAATTTTCAACATTATCGTAATTCCATAAGATGATAATAATAAGAAATTATAATAATCAGTAACAAATAATATTTTCTTAATTATCAACAATAATTATAATGAATATTATTATTACATGTTATGACTTCATCAATCTCTATCGGATTTAGAAGGGGCGAAGGGGAGGGGAGGCGGCGGCCCCCACAACGGTTGTCAAAAAATTTTTGGGCGCAACAAAGAATAGATGTGTATTTTTCGATGAAATCAGCCATTTATATAATGATTTTTCAAATTTTTCCGGCGCTTGGCGGCGCACGGATAGTACTCGTTAATGACATTTACTGACTCTGGCGCTCAAAAAATCATTTCAAATCGGAAGACTGGTCTTTGTACAAAGCAAAGATTTTATAGCTCATACAATGATTTCTAGAATGTTTTATGGGCGATATACGTCAATTTATGCATTAATTTTGCGAGGTTTCATTTAAAAAAAGTTTAAGAAATTCCAAAAAATTTTATATTTTTTTACATCAGAAATAATTCTGCCAATCAAAAGACAGCAAAAACACAGTACTTTGAGTATAATATACGAACTTTGGACAATGTTTGACACTTTTAGGAAAATTTTGGGTTCCGCCCCTGTCAGAAAATCCCGTTAATTATCACACTTATAAATTAATTATTATCTTTATTAATTTTGAGTCCCGCCCATTGTCAGAAAATTCTGTTATAAATAAAATGTCATTTATTATTAATTATTTTAATTAAGTATTATCTTTATAAATGCATATAGGCTGGTTTCAGTTAGTCGCAAAACGAGTGGAACTCAGGAATTGCCGCGAATATGTGTCATTAAACACCTGCAAAAAATATTGTAAAACGCCTGAAAAATATCGCAAAAATATTTTACGACTATTCGTGAATAGATTTAAATCCAGAGAACGAGGATGATCAGGATGAAGAATAAAAGATGAAGTAATTAATGAGAAATCGCGAGTAGATAAAGATAAACATCCGCTTCGTAAATACGAGGGGCGGTCTGAAAGTTTTGCAAACTCATATATTAATTTACACCCCTAACTTTATTTACACATTTTTACATACTACAACATCTAAGTAGTTACTGTATAAAAATTAGACTTTCCTCATTTGCCCTTGATGCACTGTAATTTTTTGACGGAGGCAAGGTCTGGAAAATAACCGAAACTTGCAAATTTGAACAACGGGCACTGATTAAGTTTCTTACGAAATTCAAGAAGAATGCAAAGGAAATCAAAGCCGACTTGCACAAAGTTTATGGAGACTATATACCATCATATGCCACAATTACAAGATGGGCAGCTGAGTTCAAGCAGGGGCGAGAGTTTAGAAGATGACCCAAGGAGTGGACGCCCAGCAACTGCAGTCAATGATGAAAATGTGGCTAAAGTAGAAGACTTGGTCAAGGAGGCCAATCGTCGAATCAAATTGAAACAGTTAGAAGCAGCATTAGGGATTGATCGGGCAGCATTGGTTTGTATTCTACACGAACAACTGGGACTTCCAAAGATTTGTGCTCGATGGGTCCCAAAAGTCCTCACACGTGAACATAACGAAGTCCGATCAAATTTGTGTTTGGAGCTCATGCACCTATAAGATCGCAATGCTGATGAATTTCACACTAAAATCGTGACTGGCGATGAGAACTGGATATTTTAGCACGATCCAGAAACAAAGGCAATGCCAATGCAGTGGCTGCCCAAAGGATCAAGGCCGCCTGTCAAGGTCAAAGTTCAACGCTCAGCTGGCAAGGTGATGTTAACGCTTTTTTCGATGCGGAGGGATGGCTGCAAGCTGATTTTTTGCACAAAGGTCTTACAAATAATGTTCAATACTCGTATTAACTATGCCGATTTGTCGAAAAAATGGCGCAGTGCAATTAAGATAAAACGACGCGACAAATTAACCAGGGGCATAATGCTTTTGGATGACAATGCGCGATTTCATTGAGCTGGAGTTGTTTTGGATGTCATCCACAAACTACATTTGACCCGGCTCAATCATTCACCCTATTCGCCCGACCTGGCACCATAGGTAGGCAGCAACGAAATTCTGGGGGAAGGGGGTGAAAAAATTTTCAAAGGTAAAAAAATGGTCTTAAAAGTGGTTGTATGGCGAAAAAACACCATTTTTTGACGTTTCTCATCGAGCACTATCCAATGGCATCAAAAAATCGCTGAAAAAACTTTTTCTTCAAAATTTGAATTCTAGGGGAGGGGGTATTTCAACTTCTGCGGGTGATGCATATCCCAACCCCCACGCCCATGTGTGCCTGGCACCCAGTGACTATCGACTATTTCCAGATTTGAAAAAAGTATCAAGGGAATCCGATTCAAGACGAAAATGAGTTGCAATCTACAGTTATACAAGTGGCTGGACGACCGACAGAAAAGTTATTGGGAAAAATCGATAAGTGATCTTAGAGCCAGATGTCAAAATGTTTCAACTTGGATGGTGACTACGTTCAAAAATAAATATGAACAAAACCTCGATGTTGATATTTTTGTAGGAGTTTGCAAAACTTTCAGACCTCCCCTCGTAGTTCTTAGAAATCCTAATACAGCAAGATAAATAATTTGATAGATGAATTAATTATTCAATAAATATGTAATAGATACAAAACATATAGCAAAGAACCCACGACAAACAAACAAACGCGCAATGGAATAAATAAGTAAAATCAACCAAATAAATAAATGAATCATCAAGTAAACAAAAAATCGTAAATAAGTTAATAATTGAATAGAAAATAACTCTAAAATGATATCCGTGTGATTCAACATACATTCAAATTCCTATCTATGATATAATTGACGTCGAAGTCGTCCGCATCTTGGCCCATCGGCGATATAAGCACTTCGGCGACCTGAATAATTCCAAAAGAAAAAAAGCGCATTAATGATGCTTAGTAATTTATGATTTTCAATAATAAATAAAGAATTAATAATTCATAATTTAAGTAGTAATTAATTCTTTCGTAGTTCATTATTCATAATAATAATTCAATTCGCCATTCTTGGTCAGTAATAATATACGAAATTCAAAATATGATAAAAAATGGATTATTAACGTATTTACTTTCAGCCAACCTAGATAAAACGTTAGCTGCAATATGGTAAAAAGTGGTATATAAAGATCGATTTTGTAAGACCCTGGCGCGTCCTTTTTATTTTCCAAGTATTGACGGCCAAAAGCCGAAGCAAACATGAAGATGTATACCGATAAAGTGGCCACCTAAAAAAGATTTCATTGCATTAGAAACACTTAATCAAAAAAGAAGTATCACAGAAAAACAATCATAACATGTTTTAATTAGAATTATTGAATGTTTAAATTAATGTATTATTAAATTATTATCGAATTTATGTCAGAACACTAGCTTTTGTACAGAGACAAGATTTTGAAGCTCCTACAATAATTTATATAATGTTATTTCAACGTTTTATGTTGATTTCTGCATTAATTTAATTTTGCGAGCTCTCATAGAAAACTTTGGAAAATTTCGAATATTTTTTACTTTTTTTGCATCAGAAATAATTTTGCCTATCAAAAGAAAAAACGATTTTTTATTAAATTACCCAATTTTAATTTCTTGAATGAAGTTTCTTTCTCATGTTCTGGAGGGAAGTTGCTCAATACCCCTCAATTCAACCCACCCATATTTCGCCAAAAATAAGGGGGGTTAAGCGGTATGCACCCCTAGAAGGCCGAATACTCCCCTCTACAAACCAAAATATCCCCACCCAGTATTCAATTTTTAAATTTTTTCGTTTTTTGGCGATATTTTGATGCAAATGGATAGTGTTCGATGGGAAATGTTGAAAAAATGGTGATTTTTCGCCATACCCCCATTTTAAAGATCATTTTCGACATATAAAAAATCTTGCGACCCCCAGAATTTTGGTGTGGCCAACCTAATTTCGGTTTGCCCACCTAAGTGATTAGTGACTTTTGTTCCATCCAGTGTTTTTTTCTGTACAAAGTCTGTATATGTATTGTACATGTATGTATATGTATTGTATATAAATTGTACATGGTTTGTACATGTACAAAGATGGTCCCTAAAAGTCTTTGGATCTAGTATACAATTTACCCGCCACCGTTTCTTAGACGATTCAAATAAGCTACAGTGACCAAACTTTAACAAAAATTATCAAACACGTTCTGACTCGCATCAATAAGAATTGTGTTGGTCACTGTAGCTTATTTGAATCTACAGTGTTGGTCACTATAGCTTATTTGAATCGGCTAAAAAATGGTGGCGGGTAAATTGTATACTAGATCCAATCTTTGTACACACAAATTTTTGGGTAGTATAATATGGTACAGTAGCGATTTTAGTGTGGCTAAAACAGAGTTGTTCGACCTTTGATATTGTATTTTAGCTGACTTCTGGGTTTCTGAAGGCAAAAATCACTAATAATCGTCTCAACTGGCGCAAAGCGCAAAAAAAGCTTGCGAATTTCAGACCTTTTTCCGCAATTTTTGCCTTCCCGAAAATCTTAGTACATGTACAAAGACGGTCCAAAAAGTCTTTGTACATCGTAAAAAATCTTTGCCGAATACAAAAAAAACCGTGAGTCTATAAAAGCATTTTCCCTTGCTAGTACCCTACTTTAAATTAATATGTTTTGTGTAAATCAGTCGGTGAACACATACGGTAACATGCCACAATAATAAAAAAGAGTCCAAGAAGATGGAGAAAAATATTGCTCCGAATATCAGCATCATTTTTTCACAGAAGACAACACTACTCTATTTGAACAGATCAAATGTTTACTGCATAAACATTACGAATTACTGGGTGTAAAGAAAACTTACACTCAGATTCGTAATCCTGACATTACATGGAACATTTTGAACGCTATGAAACTTAAATTAATTTTCCGCAACGATATGAAAGTTAACTTAATTTTCAGAGCGAACTTTACACAACTACTGCGTTAAAGAAAAGATACAAAAAACATAAAACATACATAAAACATACAACAAACAAAAACAAAACATTAAACATATAAAACATACATAAGCATAAAAAACATATTTTAAAAATAAAAAAACATAAAACATACAAAACATAAAACATAAAAAATACATACAACATAAAACAAAACAAGCATAAAAGACATACAAAAAACATAAAACATAAAAAACATAAAAACATTTAGAAAACATAAAACAAAACTAAATATAGGAAAAAACATTCAAAACCATTTTTAAAATTTTAAAAGAAACATATAGAGAAAACATAAAACATACATAAAACAAGACATAATCCAGACCTTACGGAGCATTTTTCTAAAAAAATTCACGTTTTGTAACGCTCTGGAAGTAAAATTAATATTTAGTGTAAACTTTACACATTAGTAATAGATGAATAATGCAAACTTTATACAACTACTGGGTGTAGAGCAAACTAGCAATCAGACTCGTAACTCTGATGTTGCATAGAACATTTAGAAAGAACTAAGCTTCCGATAGCTCTAGATATAAAGTTGATTTGCAGTGTAAAGTTTACACAACCGCCGAGTGTAAAAAAGAGTCTAGTCGGATTCGTAATTCCAACATTACTCTGATATTTAGATCAATTTTATGAAAAAATCAAGTCTGCACAATGGCCTGAAGACAAATAAATATTATATGTGAAACTTTTTACACCACCGTTGAGTGTAAACGAATGCGACCTACTGACATATCACGTTTGATTGCTAGTACACTTTTAGACTTGAGATCATGTTAACATTCATAACCGAAGAAGTTAGCAAAACAAAAGACGTCAGAAACACTTTAACACCCCAATTTTTGACTTTACACCCCCCCCGAAAGACCTAAAAATTGATGTAAATGAACGCAATTTGCTGTGAAGTGTACCCCTAGGAAGTAATTTATTTTTATCCTATTCGACTTATCCTGACTTCAAACCGGAGAAAACGGCGAACAAAAGAAGGGGCAAAAATGTACCTTTCCACCAACCATCACATTGTAAACTTTAAAAATCTGAATTTAACTCCCTATTGAGTGCTTGGGCCAGTTTGTAGCTTTTAAGTCTACGACTTAAAAGCTGCTGTTCCGCAAAATATTTGAGATATTGATCAAGCAAAAAAGGGAAAAATGTATTTTTTGCCCAATGTTACATCGCTATTTCTAACTTTACACCTTCATTAGTTACTCAATATTAGGCTTTTTTAAACGCGATTTGCTGCAGCGTATAGCCATTGTAACGTACTTTATTTTTGTTCTATTTAATTTATCTCTACTTATGAGCGGAGGAGAATTTGGCGGAGAAATATTATATAAAAGCTATTTTTCACACCATTCACTAGAGTGTAAAGTTTAAACCCCCTAACTCCGTATTGAGCGTCTTTTCGATACTTAAAATGGTCCAGAAAATTAAGAAATATAAATCTTGGTTTTTTTGCAATCATTAGTGACTTTAGGATTCTACTGAGGATTCAGAAAAGTTAAAAATATACAATTGCACTCTAGGGAGTCTAAGGAATTATGCTGAGGCTGCTATAGACATGTTAAGCACATATTTCTGGAATAATTTGATAAATTATAAATTTTTGGAATTTATAATTTGATAAATTATAAATTTCTGGAATTTCAGTGAGAGTTGAGCAAATTTAACAAAATAATTCTGTGGCTTCCTTGCAATCTACGGAGTCTTTGGGATTCTATTGAGGCTCCAAAAGATTTAAAAATATAATTATAGATATTTTTCGTTTCGAGGCGACACTGGGATTCTAAACAGCTTTCAGATTTGAAAATATAATTCTGGGGTTTAAGGATTGTATAGGATGTCTTTTCTATTCTATTCAGGGCCAACAAAATTGACGAAAATAAATCAATAAATCTAGGCGTCTGTGATCCGGAATTTAATTGAAAAAAATGTCCTGGGAGTTGGTGGTTCCTTTGAATTCTGATGAAGATTCATAATCCTTAACGCCCATCTCTTACTCGTATTAGTATTTTAATTTTGATATTTCTAATTCGCTCTCCAAGTCAAAACTCGTTTCATTACAAGCCCAAGCCACATTCACAAGAAAGAGTTATGTATGAAAATTTGGTAGGTTTTCTTGACAAAAATGACAAATTTTACGACAACTTGAAGTCAGCGTGAAATAACTGTGACTGTTCGTAAGGTTTTAGTGCTTATATTGGATGTAAAGTAGAGCTGTGCCGGGGCCGCCTTTTTTGCCGGGGCCGGGGCCTAGGCCCCGGTGCCGGGGCCGGGGCCGGGGCCGGGGCCTAGCCGGGGCCAATAATAGCGTGCTTTACCATGCTCATAGTACGACCCTGCCCTACTCCTTATATGTACCTAAGCATATATGCTTGCTTGTAGATATGCACGTCAACCGTTAATATTTGTTGGGATTACAAGATATAATAGAACATGGGCATCGGGGGATCTGGACCCCCAGAATTCACATTCTCCCCCAAAAAAAATCCGCTAGACCCCCCATAAATTGATTTTCAGAATTTTCTCTGTTTTTCTGCGGTTTTTTTATGCTAATGGATAGCTCTCATTGAGAAACGCGAGAAAACGGTGTTTTTTTCGCTCTACCATATATTATCAGGCACTTTTTGACTTTGAAAAATTTTGGACCCCCTAGAATTTTTGAGCTGCCCATGTATGGATTTAAATCCCCTGACTTGGATGCGTTTTTCAATGTGCTTTACTTTGCACTTTTTTTAGGCTTATTATTCTATTTGTTCTGATAGACGTAGCTGTCTGCTACCAAGCAAGCTGGAAATGCTCGTCTATATGAATTGCAATTTTAAATATGTCAATTTTGATTATTAACTAGAAATTTGCATAAATCTGACAGTGAAATAAAGATTTGAATTAGCAAGATCTGTGGTTTGCTTGAAATTGAGTTTGAAGGTAAATCTGCCCAAAACAATATCAATTTTCTACATTATAATCAACTCTAACATTGGCCCCGGCCCCGGTGCCGGGGCCAGCCCGGCCCCCGGCGCCGGGGCCGGGGCCGGGGCCTGGCCCCGGCACAGCTCTAATGTGAAGGACTAAAGAAAGATCGGGTTAGATGAGGTTTTTCCATATTCTGTGGAGTCTTCTCAATTCTTATCACGGTCCGTAAAATTTTAAAATATGATTCCAAAGGTTTTTTGAATTCTGGGGAGTCTTTGGGATTATAGTGAAGATCCAGAAAATTTCGAAGCATAATTCTGGGGCCTTCTGCATTCTGGGGAGTCTTTGAGATTCTAGTGGGGCTATAGAAAATTTAAAAACATAATTCTGGGTGACTTTTGCATCCCAGGGAGTCATAAGGATTTTAGTGAGTTCAGATGATTTAAATATATAATTTAAGGGATTTTTCTGAATCTGAGGAGTCTGTTGGATTCTATTAAGGGTCTAGAAAATTTGAAAAATATAAACCTGGGCACCTTTTGGATTCTAAAGAGCCGTGCGGATTGTGATCAGGGTCCAAGAAATTTAAAAAATATAATTTTGAGATCATCTGAATTCTGTAGTATTTAGGATTGCAGGGAGTATCGAGAAAATATAAAAAGATACTTCTGGGGCTTTTTTTGCATTCTGGGGAGTCTTGGAGATTCTAATGAAGCTCCAGAAAATTTATGCTGCACCAATTTTAGAAAGAACAATGAAGCAGTCGTTATTCATTCACATTGTGACTGCATGTCCCAATTGCTGTCGCTTTTTTATCATATGCTGTGCTATTATTCTTATCACGTGTTTTCTTGGACGTAGCAATAAATCCTTTGTTTGTTTGTTAAAACGCGTAAACGAGCGCTTAAGGACTGAAATGCTTAATTTAGTATTTACTTATCATATGTACTTAAATTACTTGATTTCACAATGGGATTATCAGGAGCACAGCTGTAGGGATGATAGGGGGTCTGGTATCCTGAAAATTTTGGAAGCATGACTTTTTGCAAGTATACCCTCAGAGGAAAAAATTGAAAATTCGTAAAGTGTATTTGAAAGACCACTAGAAGAGATCTTAGACTAAAGCCTGAGATGAAACATATTTACTGATATAATTGAAATCAAGTAGAATTTTCAAGAAATTCTTTTGCTCTCTAAAGTGTAGATCTTGCTGGAAATCTCAGATACACAATTCTTTTGCCTATCGACGAGTGATTGTTGAGATACCCAACTTCAAAACTTTAGTCTTCCCCTAATTGAGAAGGCCACCAAGGGATGATAATGCATACCTTTGGCCATTATCCCAAGAGTTAACTAAATTATAAGTGAGCATGGGTAAACTCCTCAACCTGAACTCAAGTGTACTCAGAAGCATCGGTGATACAGCGAAAATAACGGCATAATTCGTAACTTGACGATCAGTTTTTATCGAATTCGGGTATTATTGAGTCGTCCTTTTATACCATAAACAAAAAGTAGCATTAAAATGACACAAAATGAAAAAACTACTGCTGCAACAATATATGCCTCTTATCTAACCTGCGTGTAAACCATTGGAATTTGTATCCAGTCGTGACTGAACAATACCCAACATTTGTTTCTTAACTCCATGATATCCTAAAATTAAATGACAGGAAACGCCAATTTAACAAAGAAAACGAATGTTTTAGTGTTGTGTAACGTGAAAGCCGACATCAAAGAGCAATAGGAAATAATACTTTACGAACCAATGAGAAAACGTGATTCATTTTAAGTATACCTTCGGAATTTAGGATAGAAAAGAAAACATAGGATGGTGACAAAATAAAATAAACAAATAATTTTAGCCGTTTTTCAGTTTCTTATTTTTCGCTAAATTTTCGATTTTTTTTACTATTGTAACTTAAATAGCACATCCGAGTTCGTTAAAATTTAAAACATCCAGCATTTTTTCCTAACAAATCACATCCGCTTGCTTTTATGTGCCGTAAAGTTAAAAAGAATGGTACCGTAACTGGTACCAGACTAAAACATCCATTATAACTATTATTACTATCCTTATACAGAACTTCAGAAAATAAGAGCCCGCAATCTAAAGTATGTAAATACAGGCACGTAGCTGTGGGGGGACTGGGGGGGGGGGGTCGGACCCCCCAAAATTCAGAAAAAAACCGGAAAAATAGGACTTTTTACACGTTATTTTGTGCTATTGTTGGCTTAGACACCCCAAAATTGGTGTTGGTCCCCCCAAAATAGAAGGGCCAGCTACGTGCCTGTGTAAATCACCTAAGTTATGTAAACGCGAGAAATAAGAATACAGTTATTAGCATAAGATTTTTGATTCTTAGAATTCTGGTGTCATAGGAAGCTTTGCACATGCAATAATTCAATACAAGTATTTACATGATTATTGCCTTAGTGAAACAGGTACATCATGTAGCTTGAAAGTTCAGGTGAAGAAGGAAGGAGGTAGGTTGGGGGAGAGGGGTTTAAAAACCTCCTAAGAATCCGATAGATCTCCAGAATTCAATTATTGGCATGTTTTTGGGATTTTCGTCAGTTTCACACCAACCAGACCCTGGAAACACCCGCAAGTTTGTGGGTCTGTACCACGAATGAGCTGAGCGTATAAAGTGAAGTCTAGACCAGACATGTATGTGACGGGTGGAGGCTTTGGGTTCTAGACCCCCAGAATAGAAAAATGGAAAATTTTGTAGGGATAATGTGGCAAAATGAAGGCCAAAAAACGGTCTCGAAAATCGAAAATTTTCTTCAAAAGTGCTTCAAATTGACCATAAACAGTAATTCATAGTTTCAACGCTATTTTAGCGCTTATAGCAGTTTTTGAGGTCAGTTTGGCGACCCTCAGGCCGGCTGATCCTACCCAGATCGGCCACGCTGTGCATCTATGGTCTGGAGCACACGAAGGATCTGGCGGCCCTCCCTAACCGATAGACCTCTTATAATTGAATTTGAATTTGTTTCTGTGACAATGCGTTTCCATCAGACCCCAAGAATTAGGCTGCTACGATCAAAGATAGCAATTAGTAAAAATTCAATTCTGAGGGCTCTATCGATTAAGGGAGGGCTACCAAATTCTTAGATGTGTATGGATATGTATGGGTATCCCCAGTGGATCATCTAGGTTTTTCATATACCATATCTTGTGAGTGGTCTCCTACATAGGCTGTGGTGTGAATTTAATCTAATTTAAAAAATTACATATTTTCCAAGTGTTATTTCAGGCATGTATTCATTCTTTTTAAAACATTTCTCAGATTTTTTACTTGGCTTTACCGCAAAATCCCAATCTACTCAATTTACATGACATTTTACACAATGTTAAAAATTCCTCAGATTTCGCGTCTTACAACTCAAACTAGGTTTACTCTAAAATATCAATCGACTCAATATACCCTATCTTATGCATAAGATGATATTTAGTTTAATTTATTTGAAACTTTTTAAAAATTTTATTCCAAGCTTATTTTCTCATTTTCTGAACATTTAGAATTTCTCAGGTTCGGCGTACTATCCCACTTGGATTTTTAAACTTCAAACTCAATAAATCCGAACTTCTGAATTGGCATCCACTCTGGACATGATTTAAATTTCAATTTTAGACAACTTATAATTACGATAATTCTGGGCATTACGTAGTCAAGTCAAAATCTGTTCGCTTGAATTCGAGGCATTATTTTGATATTAATAAATAATGTATAATAATGATAATAATAATAATAATAATAATAATAATAATAATAATAATAATAATAATACTTTAATTTTAATAAATATACATTACTCAATATTATAATTAATAATAATAATTGCTAATTTTTAATTTTATCGCGCCGTAGGCTTCGCCACCACACATTGTCTTGCTGCTATTTTATATTTATGTACTCGTAATAAAAAACATCTCTCCTTACATCAAGCAACTGACTATAGCCGTCAGCTACTTTTCCTTCTTTCTTAACCCTGCTCATTAAAGTATACGCCCAATGAAACGGAATCCACCAATTAGAATCCTTTACACTGGCGACGTTGTTATAAAGCTCGATTTCGGACTCGGTCATTAATCCTGTAAGAAAAAAACATATATAATTTTAAAATATAATACCACATAAGAGGAATCGTTTAAATATAAGAAAAAACTTCAAACAGAAGCCGAAGTTTTGCCGTTCTATCCGAGTTGAGTTGAGCTTTCAAAAAATTGAATTTCGTCAAATAAAAAAAGCTAAAAAAATCGATAAGACTTTTTAATCTTTTAGCCTTGGGTTTCGGGCGCATCTGCTGACTAAGCATACATTATCTGAAACAATCATAACAATGTAATAATAATATGACATTCTCTCAGTGTTTCTGAATAAGCCAATGCACTGTAGTAAAAAAATCTAAAGAAATAAAAAAACGTTTGTTCTATTCCAAAAAAAAACCTAAACCAAAGATCCTAAATCGAAAGCCTAAAAACCTAATCTACTCTATAAAAATTCTATAAAGTAATCATAAATTATATAAAAAGTTTAATTTTAATAAAACAAAATATTTATAATGCAAGTAAGGTAGATGTGTTATTCTATTAAAAACAGTATCCTCTACTTGCAAACCAATTATTTAGACTAGTTTACTGACAGGTTCTTATAATCAGGTCCAAGCTAGATTCGGGGGGATTTGGAAATTTTCATCTTTCGCTCAATTTGCAAACTCGCGAGGTCGGAAAATTTCGACATATTAACCATGCCTAACTAAATACGGAATTTAAGGAGACAAAAAGTACGGAAAATAATCAAAATCAAACATAAAAAATCAAAGTTATAGAACCTAAATTAAAATTAAAACATGTATGGAAATAGAAATCGGAAAGTTTCGAAAGAAAATTATTATATGCATTTGAAAACAAAATAATATTTTTAGTATTTCGAAATTTTTCTCCATTTTTTTCGATTTGATCTATATTTGGGACATAATCGGACAACAAATTTACGTATACTCAACCCGCAGCAACCAAATACTCCATATTCGGAAACCGTTTTTTCACCGGCACGCAAATGTCCCTAAAGCATAATATAGATCCCAGATTGACGTATCTGACCAGAGTACGTCGCAGCATGCGAACCCTTTGGTCATCGCCCGGTATGTAAATCGAGGCATTAAACGAAATCCTGCATTAATTAAAAATTAATTGATTCAATTAAAATCACGGGACTGTCTTTTTTCTTTAGAATAAAAAAACCATTTATTATTTAAATATTAGAAAATAATCAAACATAGCAATTTCCTCAAGTCACACTTGGAACAGTTTTAAATGATTCTCGTTCAAAACCGGAATGTAAAAGGCATTGGAAAATCAAATTGAATGAAATAGAAAAATCAATAATCAATCAACAAACGAAATAGTTTAAGGAATTAAATGAATAAATCGACGAATGAATAAACGAAAAAAGAAAGCAAATAAAAGGACGAGAACGAATTTGTTAAGTTTAGTATCAATAGGAAACTTTAACTATTACAATTTTGCAATCCCAAAATTAATCCTTTCATTCAACGAAAGCGAAAAACAGCCTTTCAAATTTTCTAATAAAGGTATAAGCGCAGGTTTACGTGTCATTCCCAAGTATTAAGATATATCTCCATCCCAGAATTATGATTAAAATGGCAAAAAAAAGAAAATGAATACAAATAACTGAAATCGAAATGGAATAATCATAATATTAATCAATAGATTTTATATTTTTGATTAACATTGTTTTTTATTTGTAACTATCCCTAATTTCGGCGATAACTTAATTAGCAGTGCGATCTATCAGAGACTAATTTGTCATATGGATAAGATAGCTCGTAACATTTTAAGTATCATAAAACCGTGCTCAATCGGCTTTGAGCTTATTTTATTTTTGCCCTCAAAATTGTTTGAAAATCAGGCGTTCATCATGATTACGAATTAGGAAAAGAGTCTTGTCTGCAATGTAAATGTTGATGTGAATGAACAACAATCTTGTTTACTGTGTTGTTCAATAATCTTGTTGTTCAAGGGCAAATATACCTGAAAAAACGGATTATTAAGGACATTAAAGGGAGAGACTAGGAAAAGTCACCTATGCCGCGCAAAAAAATCTTAAGAACCAGCTAAAAATCAAAGCCACACAAAAATCGAAGTACATTTTCTGGCCCCTGAAAAAAAGGTGCTCTTTAAAAAGATTTATAACTTGTTTACATGAGAGTTTAGAGGGAAACTTTGACTTGTGCTATATGGCCGAATTAATTGGATATCATCGCATTTTGAAGACTATATATAATCAATATTGAATTAAATGACTCAATAGATGAATAATGACATTCGCATCATGCTGTTTCTTATGTTATATATTATTGTTATATATCATTATATTTTTTATCATCATCCCATAACACGATCTTGAAAAATTAATCTTCGTTTTTTCACAGTTTTTCCCAATACTAAACGATGAACCTTGAAATAAATGCATATGCTCAAAAGCTCTGGGGACATGTTTCATAAAGGGAAAGGGGGTAAATGAGTGATTTTGTTACGTATTAAATGTCAAATTTTCATAGTTTATTTGTCGTATTTGATTATTCCAGAATATTTATGGTTAAATTTGCATGAAAACAATGAAAAGAAGAGCAATGGAATGATCTGTTACATCAAACATAAGAAAATAAAAGAAAAGTGTCTGGATAGATGAAGTGAACAATCTACTAGACGTCATTTGACGCTTTTTTCATGATAAGCAATCGGTTTTGGTCCAAAATGGCCTGACTGGGGTATGCATTCTTAAAGTCCCAGTAGGGGGATACCTCATACCCCCGTGAAGCTTAACTAGTTAGAAACATTGAAGATTGGCGTTTTGTGTCTCTAGCATCAGTATTTAGCTCTTTTCTGACATATGGAAATGTTCGTAGCCCGTGCATGTTTGGGAACCGAGCTAATTAAAATAAAAAATATAAATATCTAGAAAAAATATTATAAAATTGAAAAAATCTAACATAAAACCGACTTGTCCGGCCAAGGTACATTTTCCCACTGTGTCCAACGTCGGGAGATAACGCGAACGACGTAAAAACCGAGAACAAAAGTGACCGGGACATAGTCGGAAAACTGGTTAACATACTGGCACAGCCTTTCAAAATACCTGTTGGAAAATTGAGCGATATAAATGGTTCAATTGTTTTAATTTAATTAATTTAATTTACCGAAAACATTTCACTCCCATGCTGTACATGTGTAAGTCATACACAGACGTGAACGGCATGGGACTTCTCGTGGGAAGGGGAGAATGAAATTTTAAAGTGCTTTTTTGGCTCAAAATTTAAGAACACGCGTCAAAACACCGTTTTTCGGCGTTTCTGACGATACTCTACCTATCTAAAGCATAGAAAGAGAAATTCAGAAAAAATCGAACAAATTGATCATAAGTATGGTCAAAAAATATGGCGCGAGGCACCGAAAATTGGACACTTTTGAGCAAATAGATAGGCTAAACAAACGTAAAACAGCACGTTTTCTACGAATTTTTCAGTAACTTATGGAAAATCGCAAATTCAGGAGAAGCTTAATTAAAATAAGGGGGAAGGTGAAAATTTCGGGAGGGGGCTGAAAACTATCCCAACATCATGTATGGTCACGCACAGGCCCGTGTCCAGGACATGGTCAAGAGCGGTGATAGGACCGAGTGTTGGATCTTGGATTTTCATACGGAGAGCGGTACCTCAATCTTTTCAAAAACAGTCAAAAGTTGGTCGAAAAATTTACCCTTCATCTACGGCATAGCGTTTTTAAAAATGTTATGTCGTCTACTTTTATTTAAAATCGCTTAGCGCAACTTGTTTTTGGAAAATTTTAAAATTTTAGGCAATTTTTCAGCGGAAAATCATCGAATTTCTTGGACTTTAACGAAAATACGACGCAAATTGCACATAAAATTTTTGAAATTTAGGCGGAAGGACGTTTAGAATCCCTGCTATTTTACGCATTTGACATTTTACACATTATTTAATTTAACATTAATTTAACTCTTGAAATCGTCTAAAACGTATCTCTTGAGCAAAAGCATGGCTTCTAGGCCGCCAGAAAAGTAAATGAATGTCATTAATAGGTATTATCCAGCGCGAAGCGTCGGAAAAATATAAGACATTATGACCACTGACGGCTTGAAATCATTGCAAATCACATGTATATTGTTTATCTAGCAAACTATTTTGGGCCAATCGGGGGCGGCGCCCCCAACCCCCGTAAATCCGTCCCTGGGTGGATGCAATATAAATTGGTTTATATTTCGGGAAATTCATCGAGATAGCACACGAAAATAACAATTTTCGACGGTTTTCGACATGATATGTCCATTGAGATCACAAAATTCAATCTTTTCGAAAAATTTTTCACCCTTAAAAAAGCTATAAAATAACACGTCCTTTAGATGAATATAAAGAACAATATATTAGATATAAATAACAATATATTAAATATAAATGTACGAGTATGTATAAATAAAAATAAAATTAATATATTCTAAATACGGCCCTGGACACACGTTATTATGGGGAAAGACGAAATGTTGTGATAATCCGCAGGAGTTCTATTATTTAAAAAACTGAGATTATGCTGGTTTTAAGCTAGAATTTTTTAGCCCAATAATAAGAAATAAATTTTTTGTTATTAAATTTGTATTTTACGTTGAAAAAAGGAAGGAGGCATTTAAAAAAGCTGTTCCTGGCGGGAGCACAGCATCTTTAACTCCGCAGTCATTTTATAAAACTTTTTTGCGACTTACAACCGCTGTACTATCTTATTTTAGCCAAAAATGGAACATGTTTAAGATTCATCCCCGCTTGGAACGACCGACTACTATCCTCACCAGAAATTTTCAACTTTTACATGTATGATCCGAGTTATTCGGTAGCTGAATTAAGTTAACAAAAATAAACACATCAATTTAGGCAATCATTAGTAATTTTCCTCACTCTTTCTGCGTAGCGTTTAAAACGTGGCGGTACAGAATGCTCAAAAATGAGTAAAATACGATAAAAACGGATAATTCGCCGTAAATGACGCTATAAATGCTGCCTCGCCAGCGAAACAATAAACGAAAAAAGCCCCCAGGCGTTCAGTCGCCACCTGATCAGTGTACGTAACAGTCATTGGCGATAAATCGTCGACAAAATGGGATTAGGTCGACCATAAGGTCGCAAAATTGCCAAAATCCTGTCCCTAAATCGCCCCAATTTTTAATTCTAAAAGCGCGTTTTACGAGGTTCAACGAACGACGAATGGAGAATATTGGCTGAAGCTTCGCTTGAAAAATCAAAATATACAAGAAATGCAAACTAAGACGAAGATTTAAAAATCTGAGGCACAAACATTAAATCATAGAGCCGATTATGTTTCCCGATAAATTATACACGTAAACAAATTAGAATGGAAAATCAAAAAAAAAAAATTCCTAATAGACTAGACTGAATAGAATGCACATAAAAGCAAGCGTATACGACAAAGATCAAATTAATTAAAATTTAATCATTGTAATCACACCTGGGCGTGGGGGGGTATGCACCCCCAGAAACCAAAATACCCCCAGAAATCAGAATACCCCCAGAATTCAATTTTTGAAATTTTTTTCGTTTTTTTTCGCAATTTTTTGACGCCAATGGATAGTGCTTGATGAGAAACGTCGAAAAATGGTGTTTTTATCGCCATACCACCATTTTTAAGGCCATTTTTCGACCTTCGAAAAAATCCTGCACCCCCCCCCCCCTCAGAATTTTCTTGCTGCCCACGTATGATTGTAATTGATTATAAATTACAACTGTGGATTTGAATTTTTCTCATTCTTTTCAATTAGTTTTCAAATAAGGTTTCAAATTAAGCGATCATGATTTTAGCCTCTTACTTTATATTTTTTTCTTTTAGAAATTGAAAAATAAATAAAATAAGGTCTTTCCACAAATTAATTTGAATACGTTTCTATCAAATTGTTACAAAGAAGTGTTAACACTTAAGGATAAGCGCTAAAGACGAATCAGTTGTCCATAACATTTAAGTATACATTTTTTGATAACTGAATGATTTTGAAAATTTCCTTGACAGATGGCCAACCCAAAAGGAGCAGAAACTTGCCTAAAAATTTGAGGGGAAATTCCTAGAAGCCGTCTACAACGTAAAAATAAACATCTAAAACAAAAAAACCAAATATAATCACAATGCTCGCATGTCACGTTCCCAGCTCAAGCGTGGGAAACTTGTCAGGCGTTCGCGAGCTCAAAAAATTGATAATGAAAGCGGCTGCTCGTACACACGAAGATGATTAATAAACATGTGAAATTATGTCGTCTACGGAACAAGCACAAACACATAATGGTATACTCGTCACTGTTATTGATTTCTCTCAGACTGCAAATGAGGAGTAATGTATACTGGTCCATTTTTTCTACTTAAAAAACTGGTCGAATTTCAGACTGGCATTTAAATTTGTATCGTATCGCCACGCGTTATATGCGCAGACATGTTTGTGCCGTGGATGACACCGAAAATGAGAATATGGCATCTAGAAAAAGCAAGGCGCGCCTATTTAATATTGATCACGTCCGTAACCAGGGGGAGGGGATGGGGGCCGCCCCCCGAAATGGGAAAACAATTTTGTCTCTCATAAGCGTCCCTCAAAGAGAAAAATGGAAAATTGGCGAAGTGCGCCTGAAACACCGCAAAAATAGGTTTTTAGCGTACTTTTGAACCAGTAAACTCTGAATTTTCCGGCGCTTCGCGCCGGATTTATTGTTCATATATAATACATAGTTTTGTCTTCTAAACCGCTAAAAATCGTTTAAATTTGAGTTACACATAGTGAGCATGTCATTTTTTTCGGCGCTGTGCTCCGGATTCATTGTTTAGTTATAGTTTTTGCCTTCTAGCTCACTCAAAATAGCTCAAATATGAGGTGTGACATGTGAAAAATAAAATTTTTCCGGCGCTTCGCGCCGTATTTATTGTTTCTAGATGTTTTTTGTCTTTTAGCCCGCTGAAAATGCTCAAATTTGAGCTTGACATGCAGAATATGTCAATTTTTTCCGGCGCTTGGCGTCGAATTATTCATTATATGTATTGTTTTTCTCTGCAAAGCACAATGACTAAGTACAAAGGCAAGAGATAGAAACAATTCGTCGATTTAGTGACTAGAAATCAGCTTAAATGATGAATTTGCTGTATTTTAATATGAAGTAAAGTGAAAAATTTAAAAAAAAACTTTTTTGAAACGTTCTTCACCATCGTTTAGAGCTCGCCGAGATACGCTCAAAACTGCCATTATTTTCGCCTATCTCCTAATGGTTCTCGAGATATGTACCTGGCCTCAGAAATTTTCGGCCCTCCGCCCGGAATAAAATCCTGGTTAAGGGCCTGATATAAATTGTTATAAAAAAAGTTCAAAAAACGCCGAAAAATTGGTGGTAAATATTTTTAGTAATATTTCAAATATTTGATATTAGATTTATATTGAAAAAAACGTCATCCTTGACGTTTCTTACCGAGCCCTATCCTTAGATGCACAGCATGACCGACCTGGGGGAATCACACGGTCTTATGGCCATTAATTGAGTTCCCAAGTGTGGTGGCAGCTAGACTTATTTACTCAATAGGGTCAGGCACTTAAAAAAGACAAAGATTTTTCTCTTGTAAATTACTACTTGCCTACCTTTCCTGGCCATTTTCATACTATATAGCACAAAAATAATCATTGCCGTGCTTGATTTTGTTGTCCTAAAATGACTGTAATCAGATAAGTGATTCCTGGCTTTGTTAATATCTCTTTTGCGCAATTCGTATGTAAGTACATACAGGGTTTCATAATGATTTACCCTACCCCTGTAGCCATTCGGGTCGATGCTACATACGATTGCAATATACTACCTTGTAGAGAATTTGATTGTGCATTCATTGAGGTATTTCAAAAACCATATACATATGATTTGTGTCATTTTAAAGCTTAACAACAAAAAGTGCTTGAAAAATTGAAACAATCCAAAAATTTCAAACAATCAATAATCAGTTTCACCGAGAAACGTTTCCCTAGCTTGTCGGAAACGTTCTGGCATTGAACACAGAAGATTTTGAAGCACTTCATTATCTAATTCTAATTCGGTCAAGACGAGATCCGAATTTCTTCCAAATGTTTCCCTCGAGTAACGTCCTTGACCTGCCTCCAAATGCATCAGCCACTGAGCATCACTCACCGTTTTGACCTCCTATGTTTTTTGCAACCCAGTTAATGGGAATGAAAGTGGTGCTGGCTAAGTTCGCTTGATAAAATGCGGAAGCTTTAATTCGATCAACAAGACCAGCACTTTCCCAATCAAACCTCATTTTCAGAGAAAACAAAACACGATTTCGTGATGACTTATATTTTCCTAGTGTGTAAATAACAAACGCAAAGTGTTAAGTACCCGATGTAAATTGTACAGCGCAGAATTTATCTCTGTACAATATGGTACATTGCAATCGTATGTAGCTTCCACTCAGATGGCTACACGGATAGGGTAAATCATTATGAGACACCCTGTACATGAGTAATATGCATTTGATGAATGCATTCGTATAGGTACCTACTTTACACTTTAAACATGCACCAAATCAGCATTCGGATCTTGATCGCTGGTTTTTCTTGATAAAAGCCATTTCCGGTCGAATTTGAAGATTGCAAACAAAAGTAATTTTACATTCATACAAAGATAACGATATGAGCGGAACAGTAAAGCGAAATACCAGAATGTATCATTTTCGCACAAAAGACGCTGTTTTTCAATAGTTAGAATGGTAGAAGGCAAAAACTTTAGAAGCCTTTCGAAACGCAACATCGAAGTAAACATTTATCACGAAATTTCTTTGACTATGACCCCCTCCGAATTTGGCCCGACTGATCCAAGAAAATTACTGCGGTCCAAGCCCTTGCCCGAAAAAAATTTTTTGAAGGCAAAACAGGAAAATTGCGTCTCTATCTTGAAAAATCTCAGAATTTTAGGCGCTTCGCGTCAAATAAGAAACAATTTCCATAATTTTTCCTCAAAGCGATCAAAGAAACGTCATTTCGCAGCTTATGTACTGAAAGAAAAGACATTTTTCGTAATTGCCTGAATTGAATGATAATAAATAAGTTTGATAAAAAAACGTTGGATAACGCGGTTCTTACTAGCCAGGGCAACGAAATTTCCTAGACATAAACCGATTTATTTCGGGATTGGGCCCTCCTTCAGCGAATCTAGATCACCAGCCTGGTTTCCAGCCTTTTCAATTTTTATTTTGATTTTTTAAATTTTAGGCTAAAATCTTGTTTGTCAAGTAACTGGCCAAAAATTCGACTAATCAGCTTTTGGACGAAAAATATGAAGTTGCCAAAAATCCTTTGTTTCTGTCTACACAAAGCGCATGCCACGCGCGATTATACACACAACACAATGAATATGCATAGTTATGCAAGACTTCGTAGGCTGGAGAGCTCGCAAAATTGTAAGTCCGTAAAAATATATCGATAAAAGTGTCATGGACCCGTGTAAACAAAATTTGCGCTTTTATAACGTTTGCACAAGAATAATAACAAAAAATAGACCAGTTTGTGACGCAATCAAAAGTAAGCGAATGAAGTTATTATTCGTAGACTGTATTCTTATATTATTTACAATCTGCTTCGTATTAGCTCCTTCAAATTCCGTTCTTAACTACATAAGCTTACTACCTGTCCATACGTGGGCAGCAAGAAAATTCTGGAGGGGGGAGGTGCAAGATTTTTTGAAGGTCAAAAAATGGCCTTAAAAATGGTGGTATGGCGATAAAAACACCATTTTTCGACGTTTCTCATCAAGCGCAATCCATTGGCATCAAAAAATTGCGAAAAAAACGAAAAAATTTTTAAAAATTGATTTCTGGGGGGGGGTATTTTGATTTCTGGGGGGGGGGGGTATTTTGGTTTCTGGGGGGGGGTATTTTGGTTTCTGGGGGGGTGCATACCCCCAAACCCCACGCCCAGGTGTGTACCTGTCTTGCTGTAGCATATTCCGATTCGTCAGACTGCATTACATAGTACATGTAGTCCCGTATTAGCTTAGAACACAATTTCAGCCTGTTTAAACTATTCCGAAAAAATTCGATTGCAAACGAAACAGATCATAATTTCGATCGTAAACGATGTTTACGGCCGACACATTACACTTGTGATGGAAAAAAGGGCAAATAAGCCCGATACTGCGAACAAAACAGATCATAACATAAACAAAAGTATGACGCAACAGTCTGAACATGAGCTGATAATAATGAAGGCACGTGAAAGTCATGAGACGCATAAATCGTGGCACGGAATGGACAATATTTAAACAAGTCGATTACAGTGAAACAGATATACATTCGATACGAACTACGAACAAAATAAGACACACAAAGAGGCTCGGATATGAAGAAGTAACGGAAGAACGAAGAGAGCAGTCAAATTCTGTGGTTAAATGTACGCACACAACACTGTAAAGTTCAGTGTAAAGTGATTTGGTTGCGGCGACGTTCGATTATGCTGTATAAGTTTAGTTTCCGGTGTAAACTGATTTTGCTTGGCATCCCGTTCACATCAGTTTCGACTAAAAATGTAAGGAAGCCAAATTTTCTCATCAGAAGTTTGAACAGGATATACAAAATATTATACATCATTTTCACAAAAATTTGAAAACGTGAATTTGACCAAAAAAATTGGCGCAATTTAATACTAATTAGAGAAATGAAAATTATCACTGATATATCGCAACTCCTAATGATCGAATTTAATTTTTGATAAGTAAGGCGCTAAAAATAAAAAGGACTACTGGCCACGATTCTGCGGCTGAAACCCGATCAAATTTGGGATAGGTACTTTATTTAATTTTGTTTATTATTACGTTTATTTATTTTATCTTAATTTCCATCAGTTCACTTTACACCATTAATCGACCATGTATAAACTTACGTTCCATTCGACTTCAATTCAAATCACATTGGCAGCTACATAACGTAAACTGACGAAAATAGTCGAAAGCTGACTGCACAACACACGGTTTTTTAGCACCACGCTAATGAAAGTTGCCCCGTGCTAATGAAAATTTTGACCGATAGCACGACGTGCTAACGGATACGAAGGCGTTTTTTGTGGCAAAATTGTAGTAATTTTAATGCCTTCTAGCGTATTTTTTGCCAAAAATTCAAAATATTTTCGGCGCTTCGCGCCGAGTGTCATACTTACTGTTTATTTAGCCTCAAGCGCGCGCGATTTAAACACTCTACCATCAATCTACGTACAACCTAAAAAATTTAGCATTCATCCTGCCTATTCGTTTAACGATTTCAAGCACATAATTATTACTTTGTGACAGTTTTGCACTGCTTTATGTTGTTTGAAGACAAAATTAGCCTCGTTATATTCATTTATCATTCAATTCAAAAGCGCAGTGGCGTCTAGTTTTATATCAAATCAGTATATGGCGACCGCTCATTTTTGATGTCGTAATAGGAACAAAGGTGTCAGTTTTTGGGTTTATTGAGCATTAGGAAGCCAATAATTGTGATTTAACGAGAGTGTTTCGATCTATTCAAAGAGAAGACACTGATCAAGAAAAGCATTGATCTGCAGAATATCATGGCATTCTTAAACAGCTAAATTAAAATGAAGACAAGCATTACTGACACTATATTCAGGTATTAAAAACTGGTGTGCTAATGTAATCTATCTTGTGTAAATGGAAAAAATCGATTTATTGCCTTTAGATTGATTGATTGACTAAGTTGTTTTCATCATTGCGCAAGCGAGATTATCGCGCAATTGACAAAATATTTACACTTACAGTATGCAGTTTGCACCACACTACACTACTTTACACTACTACCCCGATATCCCATCCCTTACTCTTTCTTCAACAGCGCGCAAGCGAGATTATCGCGCAATTGAAAACTAGTTACACCTTACAATATGCACTTTACACCACACTACACTACTTTAAACTACTGACCCGATATCCGATCCCTTACTCTTTCTTCATCAGCGCGCAAGCGAGATTATCGCGCAATTGGAAATTATTTACACCTTACAGTATGTACTTTACACCACACTACATCACTTTACACTACTGACCCGATATCCGATCTCTTACTTTTTCTTCATCAGCGCGCAAGCAAGATTATCGCGCAATTGAGAACTATTTACACCTTACAGTGTGTACCTTACACCAAACTACACTACTTTACACTACTGACCCGATATACGATCTCTTACTTTTTCTCCATGAGCGCGCGAGTGAGATTATCGCGCAATTGGAAGATATTTACACCTTACAGTATGTACTTTACACCACACTACATCACTTTACACTACTGACCCGATATCCGATCCCTTACTCTTTCTTCATCAGCGCGCAAGCGAGATTATCGCGCAATTGAAAACTATTTACACCTTACAGTATGTACTTTACACCACACTACACTACTTTACACTACTGACCCGATATACGATCCCTTACTCTATTTTCATCAATGCACGAGCAGGATTTGTCGCGTAATTGAACAACTTTACACAACATTATGCGCTTTACACTACTTTACACTCGCTTTACAATAATCTGATCGAGCTCGGGTTGTTTCGCGAGAGTCGTTTCCTGAACGTTCGACGTCGAATCGACGACGTTGGCGTTGTATTCGATTACTTCGTCGTCTTTCGACGCAAGCATATGCAAAATGTCGGCCGGCGATTCTTCGATTTGCTCTTTTATGTCCGATAATCGATTTTGATACGCGCCGTATTTCCAATCGTTCACCGAATCTTGGCGATCGAGATCGGGCTGAAGAACGAAAAAACAAAAAATAAAAAATAAAATAAAAAACAAAAACAAAAAATACCTCAAAATGATGTCATGAAATGCACAAATAAAACAATGATACATTGGTGATCGAAAAACGCTAAAATGAAGAAAATAAAGCAACAACAAAAAACTGCTCCAAAAAACGTCAAAAAACAGTGCGCTAGTGGTACAATGATAGAAAAAACAATGATAAGAAGTATGTAGCGCAGATTAAGCGATAAACGGAAAACATTTACGATCGAGATCGGGCTGAAAACAAAAAAATTAAAAATTTTAAAAAAGAAGAAAATTTAAAATTTAAAATTAAAAAAAACAAAAAACAAAAAGGACCAAAATAATGTCAAAGATTTTTGACTTCCGCCCCTCCCCCGATTATTGAGAAAAAACGAATTTTTTGGCCGTTTTTACGTGTTTTTTGACCAAAATTTGGAAGTCATTTACCCTGCCCCTGAACACGGCCTAGAACCATACAAGAGCATGAGGGGTGAGAGAGGGGGTATTATTTCCCCCGAGCTCTGAAAAACTGATAGCTATCAGGCCATTTGGGCCGAAAAAGCATTGCTATATATGTATGCTTTTTTAGGCTCAGAAAATCAGCTATATAGCATTTTTGGGCTCAGAAAACTAGCTATACAGCCGTTTTGGACTGAGAAGCATAACGCGAGAGCTCAGAATTGCTATTAGTTGTCTTTTTCAAGTTTCAAAAGAATATATAGCTATTTTCTTAACTCAAAAAAGGCTAAATAACTAATTTTAGTCCAAAAAGGCAATACAGCTACATTTGTTTGTGAGTCCAAAAAGGCTGTATAGCTAGTTTTCTGTGCCCAAAAAGGCTACATAGCCTAATTTTCTGAGCCCAAAAAAGCTATATAACAGTTTTTACGAAGCACTTAGCTATCTACCGATTATTGGTTTTCACCCCCTCTGGAATGTTTGGACCTTGCGCACCTATGCCGGGGACCCCTACGCAAAATTTTAAGTCGTTACATGTATAGAACAATAAATAAATAAATGATGAAAAGTAACACGGATTAAGCAATCAAATATAACAAAAAATTGAAAAATAAACCAATTTTCATACAGCACAAAATATATGTTGGCTTAAAAAAAGCTAAACCTATGTAATATTACCCGTCATAACTTTCGAACGCAAAACGTCGAGACCTACTCCCTTCGATAGATAAAATTTTGCAAAAAAATGTTTTAAAAACCTTCTTTAAATTTTTTTAAGAAATTTAGGCCAGCTGCCAAAAGTTGGTGCGCTATGACGCTTTGTTTACACGCTATCCTACATAATCTAGATTAACTGCCGAAAGTTTGTTCAGTTTTGTCACTGTTTGCTCCCTTTTGGCGATATCTTGCGCTGTTCGCATAGCAAGACGGATCTAGGATTTTCCTAAATGGGGCGGTACCCCTAAGAGGGGGCGGAACCCTGACTTGGGCGGAAAAATTTGCCGTTTTAACCCGAAAATCGCTAAAAATCGCTCAAAAATGCTTAATTTTGCGCACTATTTTGGGCCAATGGAGGGAGGGGCGGCCGCCCCCTCCAATCCGCCCCTGCGCTGCATCATATAGAAAGCCGACAGATAGCCAATTTTTCACGCATTTTGAACAATTGAAAACAAATGAATAAAATAAAAATATAATAAAAATAAATGAAAAAAAATTAAAAAAACAATTAAAAACAAGTGAATAAAATAAAAATATAATAAAAAATAAATGCAACAAAACTGAGATCATTGTAAAAACGACTATTCGCCATAGATAGTTTTGAAAAATGAGCTTGCTAAGCGAAAGTTGTAAACCAAGAGAAACTTAAAGTTTAAACCTGCCATTACATTATGAAGAGAATTATAAAAGATTTTAAACTTAAAGAAAATGAAAAAGGTGGGATGTGGTAAATTAAAACAAATTTAAAGGATATGATGAAACATTATCGTTGAGAATTTTTTTCAAAGTGAGATTCTCCAATTTTATGGCAAAACTCGCATTGGGTGCTCTTATTGTCATAACGGTCAAGAAACAGAGGTCACTTACCGCTTTCCCAAGAAAAACGAAAAATAGAACGACTTGACTACCCTTCGCAAGCGTGCGGGGAATCTGGCCATTTTTGTAGGCGCGGGGGTTATAAATGACCTACAAATTTTGATAAAAAACGGCCCAGAATTACCTAAAACTGCCAAAAAACGCAATTATTTCAAAAAAATTGGTGAGGGATCACAAATTTTCTGCCTTCAGTTGGGGAAGGGGGTTGGTGAAGGGCACAGATGATCTTGGGGAGGAAGGGGTTTGGGGGGAGGGGTTTCGCCTTCCCCAGAAAAATTTTGACCACCTGCAAAAATTTTTTCACCCCCAGAACTGGCGATTTTTCGAAACTTCCTATCAATTTTCTAAGAATTAATAAAAATCATGCTTTTTAAGCGTTTTTAGCTATCTATTTGCTAAAAAGTGCCAAATTTTCGGCGCTTCGGGCCATTATACTGATGTTTTGACTAAATTTTGTTGAATTTGTTCGAAATTTTCACATTTTTTAAAATTTTTTATGTTTCTATGCTCTAGAAAGATAGAGCATCGTCAGAAACGCTTAAAAACGATGTTTTTGACGCGTAACTACCATTCTTGAACCCAAAAAGACACTTTATAATTTCAACCCCAACTCCCCCAGAATTCCCATGCTGTGCAGGTATGATGAGGGGACGACCGATTTTGGTAGGTAAATCCCCCTTCATCTCCCCTATAACAAGTATGCTCGCCAGATTTTGTGCCATTACACATTTGTGCATTAAGAGGTACACCGATCGAGCCCTTGTCAAACTTTAGACAAAAATCTCCAAATACTAAAAAAATGTCCAGACTTAATTTTTTGTGGCATATTTTTAATGCACGTATATTCTTACCGTACATACACGTACGTAAGAGTCCGAAATTTCGGGCGGTAATTCTCGGCCGTTTGGAAGGAGGGGGGAGGGGTAAATGATCACCAATTTTTGACTAAAACACGTGAACTTTCGCCAAAAAATGAGGGGGGGTCCAAACCTTTTCCGACTTTGGGGCACGAAATTGTCAGTGGGGTCTTCGGCCATTTGGGGGGGGGGGATAAAGGACCCATAATTTTTGGCCAGAAACGGCCAAAAAACGCAAATTGTTCCAAAAATCGAGGGTAGGACAGTGATCGTACGGGGGTCAGATTTTCACCCCCGGTCGGGGTCGGGGATGAAAATCCCCGGTTTTTGGGGTCGGGGTTGAAGATTAACAGTTAAGTTTGCATGATTACATACCAAGTTAAAAAGGATAAAAACGATACCTTCACTTGTTTGTAGAGCATACAAATAAAGCTGGTTATATTCCACATTTTATTTTCATTCCAAGTTCAAACATAGTTTTAGCAATTAGCATTCCTTTCAATTTCAATCACTAATCGCTAAATTAATTTAAGCTAGCAGACATAGCAAAGTTATTCTAAGAATTAAATGGAGGCTAACGCATAATATTATAATAAATCCATACAGAGGCGTAGCCATGATTTTTGGTTCGGGGGGCATGAACAAAAATTTTTTAAGACTGCTTTTGCATTGAATGCCAGTAACGTTATGTACAGTAAAACTGAGTTCTTCGACCTTTAGTAGTGTATCGTAGCTAATTATGGGTTTCTGACGATCATACATACAAAAAGCTCAAAGCGGCGCGAAGTGCCGAAAATTTTTGGAATTCTCACCGTTCTCATGTAGAATTTAAGGCCTTTCTATTGACAAACGGTTCGGAAATTATAAGTGGCGCAAAGTGCCAAGAAATTGAGTCATTTTTTACCGCGCTTAACATTTTGTAGCTCTGTGAATACTAATAGTCTGACAGAGCAGGACATTGTCAAATTGGTACAAAACAGTTTTGACACTTCAAGCTACGCACAAGATAACTGCAAATTACTAACTTAGAAGATATTTTGAGTGATTCAGGTTTTTAAACGCAATGCTGGAGCTTTCCAAAAAGGAAGAACAGTATATGGCGGCGCTATGCGCCGGAAAATTTTGACGTTTTTGCAGTTTTAACTCAATTTATGCCGCTCAAATCATACAAATTAATGCCGGCGCGAAACGCCGGAAATTTTAAGAAATTCCTAACCCTCTTACCTGGCTTGATCTTTCTTAAATCTCGTTGCACATGTACAACGTATTTTACGGCTGCGGGGTCTGGGGTGGAGACTCAAGCGTTCCCAGCGGGTTCCGGGGCAGAGTTTTCGGAAAATTTTGAAAAAAGCATTTTAATGTTAAATAGTAACGTTAAAATTTTCGCAAAATGGGCCAAATCTCGGTTCTGAATCAAGCCCAAAAACACTTAAAATTAAGAGCTTAAATTCGTTTTTTTTGACTTCTGCTAATTACATAGCGCAACAACGGGTCGCTGCCAATATGATACACAAAAATGTATCAATGAAAGTTTTGTTCCTACCGTTTTCAGGCCCATTTGTTGCCTTCTTATTAACAAGATGCAGTTTAGAAAACAGGAAATGCGCAAAAATATAAGAAAATTTGGCCATTCCTTTCATTTAAAATTGGATTATGTGTCCTTGTAAAGAAAGAGAAACAAAGCAGAGAATAGACAAACTGGTACACAATCATTTTCGCACTTTTACTATTATGCTCAACAAGCATGCGCAGTTTCATTCAAAGACCAAAAAGCGCATTAAATTACGAAAGTGATGTAAAGTGCTGGATTATTTTAGCTGATTCAAGCTTTTAAGTTCATTGGATCTATATAACAATAAATAATAATGACTCGGCAGGAAGCGCCGGAAAATTTTGACGTTTTTGTCGTTTTGAACTCAGTTTTCTGGACACACATTATTGCAACAGAAAAATCAACAATATTTCTGAAAAATTTTGGGGGGGGCATGTGCCCCAATGCCCCCCCCTTCCTGGCTACGCCTATGAATCCATAGTGTATTTTTACGAACGACAAAATGCAGAGCGTTTTGGCGCACTTTATGGTGATAAATATGCGAACATGTATGTATGTACGTGTTGACAACATGGCGACTGGGCGTACATTTTATGAAATATCGCGAGTGTCGAGTTAAGCATATTCATTATGATCGTGAATGAATCATCCTTGTTTGGTGTTTGCCGAATTTATTTGCTATTAATACAATTCCCCTATGTAGGTACCAAAAAATTAAATGATATATTTCACCCCCGAAAAAAGGTTCAACCCCGACTCGAAAAATCTTGCCCCCGGTCGGGGGTCGGAGTCGGGTTCAGGCCGGGGTTTTTCGGGGGTCGTAGTCGGGGTCCCCGTACGATCACTGGGGTAGGAGTCAAAGATTTTCTGGCTCCGGGGGATGAGGACCGGCACGTGGCTGGTCGTCCTATTGGGGGGCACACCAATTTTGGGGGGACTAAGCCCAAAAAGGCCAAAAATAGCACAAAATAACGTTTTAAAAGTCCTATTTTCCGATTTTTCTGAATATGGGGGGTCCGAACCCCCCCCCCAGAGATACGTGCCTGGATGGAGGGACGAACGAATTTGGCTTTCTTACCCTCTGCTCCCTATCTTTGAAATCGATTATGATGCCATTTTCGAGAACAGATTCGGACTTTTTCAATTTGGGCGAAACGTTGGTCGAAACGTTTTGGCTCCGATTCGTCGGATCGTCCGTTTGGTCGGTATTTCGCGAAAATTGGCGACTAATGAAGCTGGTCAGGGTGTGGACCACGGAAGGATTGCGGGAATGGCCGCGCGACGATCCCATTTGCTGGACGGAAAAGCGACGCACGAATTCGCCCAATCCGCCCATCGCTATCGAATCCTTGTGGTCCATATTCGGGTCAGCCGGGTCGCAGCTGCAACGCATCGCGATTAATATCCAAAGACAAACCGTACGGGATCTTCGTGGGGAGGGGTTCATTCTCCCAGAAGATTTCACTCCCCTACCCCGAAATTTTTTCGCCCCCAACTCATCCCCGGAAAACTTTTCGAACCCCTTCCTCAGAAATTTTCAGACCCCACGGAATTGGAGTTTTTTCAAAAACTACCGAAAATTTCGTAGAAAAAAGATTATACAGGGTGGGCCAAAAAAAGGCTACATTCCGATTCAACAGGTCATAACTTTGGATGATGTGAACATGAGACCTTAGAACTGGCAACATTAGATAGATAAAAGTGTCTTCTTTAAAAAATTTTGGCCAGATATCAATGCTCCGAGCGCTACAGCAATTAGTTTACACCCTACTTTAATATTGTTTAAAGGCCAATAGCGTCATTGGTCCTGCCATCAATTTTCATCCTTTTTTCACGATATCCTGAAATTTTTGCACTCAGTAGGAAGCGTATCTACTCTGGGGTTTAAAAAATGTGCTACCTAATTTCTGTGAAGGTATTTATTGTCAAACAGGTCGAAAAAGGATTCCTACATAAGCGGTAATGTGATACAATGCAGAAACTCTGAGGTTAGAACAATATCAAAGTGAGGTGTAAACAAATAGCCGTAGTGCACGAAACGCTGGAAGCTGGCCAAATTTTTAAGCCGATTCGAAAGAATACACTTTTATCTATCTAATGTTGCCAGTTCTAACGTCTCATGTTCACATCAGCCGAAGTTATGACCTGTTGAATCGGAATGTAGCCTTTTTTGGCCCACCCTGTATAAGCGTTTCTAGCTATTTATTTGCTCCAAGGCGTCAAATTTTCGCCACGTACTCATTTTTGACCGTAATTAGCTCAATTTGTTCCGATTTTTTATTTTTCAAAATTTTTCTATGCTAGGAAGATAGACCATAGTCGGAGGTGCCGAAAAAGTACGTTTTCGAAGCGAATTAACCGTTTTAAGGACCTACAAAAGGCAGTTTGAAATTTGACACCTCCACCCACTGAATTCCCATGCTGTGTACGTCTGGGGAGGTGGGTTTCTCCAAAACATACGACAGCGGAGATGGAGGCTCCCCGCCCGAAGTAACTAGTCCTCCCATTTCCCAAAATCGGAAAATTTTGGACCCCGTCCAATTTCGACGAAAACTTGCATTTTTGGCCATTGTTAGGTGCTTGTTTTGTCGACTTGGCAAAAAATCGTATGTCACTTACCCCTCCACCGTCCCCTGAAATGGTCGCCGAACGCCCAATCTAAATTTCGAGCCGTTGCGCGTATGATTTCACCCCCTAAGTTTTAACCACGCCCCAGAAAGACTTTTGACCCCCTCACAGAATTCACGATTTTTCAAAAAAAAATTGTAGAACGGTTGGTGGTTTAAGCGCTTCTAGCGATATTTCGGCTCAAAGGTCAAAAATGTTGAGCTTTTCACGCCTTCTACTCGTTTTCTGACTATATTTTGTTCACTTCAATCAAATTTTTCAAACGCCGAAAAATGATGTTTCACGCGTATCCACCGTTTTTCGAGTAAAAGAAAGGCACTTTATAAAAAAAATTTTGGTTTTCCCCAGAATTCTCATGCTGTGCACGTCTGATCGCAATTAATATGCATAGACGCCTTACCGCTCACATGTTCATCATGGGAATTTGGGGAATCAGCCCATGCATTCAATGACTCGAAATTAGAGGGGGCAGGTAAATGACCTCCAAATTTTGGCCAAACGGCCCAAAAAACGGCGAAAAAATTTTATTTTCCAAAAAATCGGAAGGGGGAGGCATTGTTTATTTGTACGAGCCCGTTTGTACATGTACAAAGATCTCCGGAAAAGTCTTTGTACGAGCGAAATTTTTTTGTAAATATAATGTATAGAAATACTATTAAATATACACATTTTCATATACTACTAGATTGTTATCCGTGACCCGCACGCTTTACAAGAAGTGTTACTTTGTCCTAAATTCAGCTGGTTATATTAGTTCAGCGCGAAACGCCGAAATTTTCACGACTCTTGGGTTAAATCAACACGTAAAATTCGACTCAAAAACCAAAATAACTTGTGTTACAAAATCGAAAATAATACAGCTATTGCAATATTCCGACTGAATTTCATACTTGACACCAATCTGTTTATGAATTTTATGCAACGCAAAGATAAAAAAGTCAATTTTATCCTCAGGACGGCAGAAAACAGTGCAAAGTTGCTTAATACTTCTTTTTTCTGCATAAAATCTTTATAAAACAGTAGAGGTAGAAATAAAAGATACTTAAACCTGTACAAAGATGCTTAAAGATAGATTTTTGAGTGTTTAAAGCCCGCGCTTGGAGCTAAATAGAACGTAATTATGATATTCGGCGCGAAGCGCCTGAAAATTTTTGAAATTTTGCTAAAAAATACTCAAAAGAGCGTTAAAATTACTATTACTTTGCCCCAAAAAGTCTTATGTACATTGTACAAAGATGGCTCCGGAAATCTTTGTACGAGCCTCAAAATCTTTGTCTCGTACAAAAAAAAACAGTGGGGGAGGGTCAAAAATTTCCTGGCTTTGGAAAGGATGGAGAGACGGCCGACTTCGGATGAGGGGATACCCCAAATCCGCCCTGTTACACGAATGAATCAGCTCCATAAATTTTTCAAAAGTGCCTTTTTGGACTAAAAGTACATATGTATGTATACGCGTCAAAAACAAGACATTTTGACGTTGGGCAATGATCCTTCTCTTTCAAACATTAAGACATGGGAAAATTTCGAAAAAATGGAAAGATTAGAGCTAAGGGAACGGAATATAGTCAAAAAATGAGTATAAGGATGAGAAGCGCTTAAAATTTTACACTTTCAACGATTTTTTCCGTAAAATTTTGAAACATATTTAATGTAAACTCACTAATTTTTAAAAGTAATTTACATTTTTTCATAACTTTTCTTTTTTTCATTCTCATAAACTTAAAAGTCGGACTTTTTCAAGTCATTTTCAAATTTTTCATTTTTAAAAGTCAATCCAAGTTTCTTCGATTATAGTCGTATTAAATTACATTGTTACTAATTTCGCAGTTTTTATTTATATTCGAAACTTTCCGAAAGAGAACCGACCAGTATCAACCAGCTAATGTACTTTTTCGACGTTCGAGCCGGATTTATTCTATGATTTTCTTCAAATATTTTTATTTTTTAAAATTTATTTATTTATTATTATTATTATTATTATTATTATTATTATTATTATTATTATTATTATTATTATTATTATTATTATTATTTATTATTATTACATTATTATTATTATTATTATTATTATTATTATTATTATTATTATTATTATTATTATTATTATTATTATTATTATTATTATTATTATTATTATTATTATTATTATTATTATTATTATTATTATTATTATTATTATTATTATTATTATTATCATTATTATTATTATTATTATTATTATTATTATTATTATTATTATCATTATCATTATTATTATTATTATTATTATTATTATTATTATTATTATTATTATTATCATTATTATTATTATTATTATTATTATTATTATTATTATTATTATTATTATTATTATTATTATCATTATCATTATTATTATTATTATCATTATTATAAATATTATTATTAATAATATTTTTTAATTTATATTTTTTCATTTAAAATTTTAAGATTCCTTATTTTGCTTAATCGGAAATTCCCAGAAATGAGCAAACTTTTGTTCGGCCACCGATCCTCTGAAAGGATTATCTCGCACACCCTGCGATTCCTCCGTATACGGTATTTCCGTGTCAGTGCCAGAATCCCAGTGCAAATCTTTTTCAAGGGGAGGCAATTTGTTGAAATGGTAATCAACGACGTTGTAGGAAAGCTAAATAGAACTGCCATACATTAATTTTAACAAAATAAAAAATGATGAAAAACGGCATTTTCTCGTAGCAGCTTCGTGCCTTGAAATATTAAGAGACCCGCATAATAATAATAATAATAATAATAATAATAATAATAATAATAAATAATAATAATAATAATATTAATGATAATAATAATAATAATAATAATAATAATAATAATAATAATAATAATACTGCATGCATACTATTAAACGCTATAAAATCCGGAATAAAACATCTACTAAATGCCAAATAAATATTTAAAATGTAAAAAAAGAAGAAAATAGGAAAAAATAAATAAAAGAAGAGAAAATTATAAAAATAAAAATAATATCGAATACAAAAGAATTAATGATGTCAAATATATGCGGAATTGACAAATTTGAACTACATAAATATGCTAAATGTTTAAAATACTCGGATTCCAAATAATTCATAACGCTATTGGACGAAATGCATAAAAATATCAAATATAAAAGAGCAAAAGATTGAAACATAAGTGAATTATTAGTTTCAATATATATACATATGTAGTGTCCACAATTGATTAATTTTTACTCAATCGGTCAACATTTATTTAAATTTACAAATTTTCATTTCAATTATTTTCCTTACCTTCTAATTGATTAATATTTTGATTCGTTTCTTACATGCTTTCCTATTTATTTTGTCTTTTATCAATATACTTTCGTTTAATCCAATTATTTAAGAGCATTTGCATCTTTAATCCGTTCGTATTTTAAATTTGTCTATAATACAATTCAGATGAAACAGTTTACTCAACGTTAATCGACATTTTATTTATCAGGAAATAAGCAAATGGAAGCGATTAAGCAATAAATAAATAAGAAGCACGCGAAATCGCGTGCTACGTAAGTGTCTGGAAAAATTAAGTGAAAAAATTGATATTAAAGACGATAAAGAGCAATAAATGCTAATCATCAAGAATAAAATTATACGTAAAAATGAAAAATAACAAGCGTAATTTAAATTACTTACGTTCACACATCGATCGATTATGTAGTTGATTTCGAAATCATCGGCATCCATTCCCATTGGACTAATTAATACTTCGCCTACCTGCGGCAATTTTTAAAACTCATAAATATTATAGTCGAAAAAAATCAAAATCTACTCATCGAACGTCATTATTAATTATTATCAATCGGCTATTGCACTGTTCGTCAATTTGTCAAAAGCAATATAAACATTATGTGCTGCATGATGGTTACGGGCGCGTGAAAAATTGAGTATAAAAAATGAAAATTACGAAAAGTGAAGGTCAAAAACGAACGAATTTTTTTTAATGTTCGAATTGATAAGGAAAGGGAATTGGGGAAGTTTAAGAACTATTTTTGAGGCCGTTTTGGTACCAAAAACGGTCTCCGCTCTCAGCTCATCCCCAAAGCAGGCTGACCCCAAAGCGTGCTATGCGTCTATGGGTTTTGGACCCATGGAACTTATGTAGTACTCAACTAAGTCAGTCGGATGCCCGAAATTTCGTTTTTTATTGATTTTCCAATTTTTCATATTTTTCTTTCTCGTTTTCTCGTAGTTTATTGATGCCATTGGATAGAGGTGGTAAAAATTAAACGTTTCTAACCCCTCGATTCCAACAGTTTTCGGCCTTTTTGACATGAAAAATTTTCTTAATAAAAATAATTTCGGCTGCGGCCATACGTGATTTTAACGCCCGTGCTAAGAAGTGTAAATAACCATACATGTCATGGCATACAATTTAGGTTGAGGGTCCCCGGCTAATCTTAGGGGGGTAAATAACTACCAATTTTTGATCACAAAATGAAGTGATCAAAAAGTCAGGTTATAAATAGATAAAGATCGTATATGTAGGTACAAACTGAACTCAAATCACAAATGTACATACTTATGGATAAAAACGGATCAATCGACTGATATTTTCTAGCGATCTGTTGCAATAATAAAAAAATTCGAGTCACTACCATAGATGCACAGCGTGACCGATCTGCGGGGGTCAACCAGTCTGCAAAAAGTCAAAAAATAAAGTTTTTTTGGGCTGAAATGACCTAAAATACTGGTATAAATGCTTAAATGGCGTTAAAACAACGTTATTACTCATCGATTTGAAGCACTTTTGAAGAAAATTTCCAATTTTCAACCGTTTTTGACCTTGATTTTGATTCATTTTCTCAACAAAATTTCCCATATTTCCATTCTGGGGGGTCAGGACCCCCAGCAAACCCCCGCACGTGCATGTCTGGTCACTACACGTGCATAGCTTGATATAGCTTGAAAATCACAAAAATCGCATTCTGTTTATCTAAGAACATATGATAGAATAGAATTGAATAAAATCTGATATTAAAAAATATAATTTATTTAATAATGATTTCAAAGTAGCACTATTTAAAATAAAAGATTATTTGTGCAATGAAATTTTTTAAATGCATCAGCAGTGCAACCAGCAAATTCCTCTTCATTTCAAAAACCTAAATGGACGAAATAAAACGTTATTTTTAAGAGAATTCCATCGATTACAAAAATCAGCGAAAATTTTATCTCTGTTGCATCGACCTATGTAATTTATTGTTCAGCGGTTTCAATCGGTGTTGAAAGTTGTTTACACTGCACATTTCCACAACCACATGGGCCCTTTTCAAAGCTTCATGAAAAAATAAAAGCGCATGAAACACTTCTTAAGTAATTAACTAGAACAACATAAAATACATTTAAATTAAAAAATAAATTAAAAACTATTTAAATTTAATTACAAAAAAACGAGTTATTCGATAAAAATTGAAAATATTATTACTACAATAGCGCAATTCGGAAAATGGGTATTTAGAACTAACGAACGGCATTTTCGACAATTCAAAATGAATTTTGAAAAATTTAAGAAATCTAAAAAAAATTAAAAATTAAGTACAATTAATTGAATCAATTTAAAATAACCCACTTTTAACCAACCGAGATAAAAAACGATTTGCAATATGGTAAAAAATGGCACGTAAAGTTCAATAGGGCTGCCCGCTGACGATTTCTTGCCCTCTAAGACTTGACGGCCGAATAACGACGCAAACATAAACATATAAACGGCTAATGTGACGACCTGTTGCAAATTTCGAATAAATAAAAACTAAGTAATATCAAAAACAATAAATTAATTTTTAAATAATAAAAAAATAAAAGGTAATGATGAATAAAAAAATAATAGAAAAACTCATTACTAATAAAGAGTAAAAATGTGAGAAAAATCAATTGCAAAACTTCAAAATGTTTAGACGTGGCATAAAATTAGGCAAAACTTTAGAATTTTTCAAAACGCATCAAAAACGATAAATCACGTAAACAAGTATATACGGAGGTGAAGATATTATTTTTAGCCAACTTATCAAGGAAATAGGACGAAATGTGCGAAATAAGAGGTGTTCGCCAAATTTAGGAAAGGTTTCAGGGGCGGATTTAGGGGGGCGGGGGGGGGGCTGCCGCCCCCCAATTGGCCAAAAATAGTGCGCAAAATTAAGGATTTTTGAGCAATTTTTAGCGATTTTCGGGTTAAAACGGCTAATTTTTCCGCCCAAGTCAGGATTCCGCCCCTCCCTAGGGGTACCGCCCTCCCCTTAGGAAAATCATGGATCCGTCACTGAAAGGTTTTGTTGTTCATTTATAATGAATAAATAGATAAACAACCATGTTAAAAAATTTAAAAACCAAGCAAAAATTTGCAAGCCAAAATGTTAGAGAAATTAACAAGCAGAACAAATAGCGAACAGAGTTTAATTGAAAATATTCCACTTAGTGTAAATTGAGTATTATATTTTCACAATGCATATACAGGGTGGCTAAAAAAACAAATGGCACACTGATCCCTATAACTTCTCTGCTACCTGACCACATTAAATGCGGTTTGCTTTTTCAAATAGCCTACTACCTCTGCAAGGAAGCGCTTTAGTTTCAATCATGCTGATTTAGCTACTCTTAGTTGGTAAAAAATGGTAAAATCCACATAAGCATTGGCACGCCTCTGCTGTAGTTGCGGGTGCCTATCCGCCGATTCAAAGTTGTAGGCCAGCGCGTCTGAAACCCGGTGTGACTAACTTCGCAGAACGCTGTTACCATCGCACTTAGCCTGTGCTGCCCAATTCACCAACCACCGTGGAAGGTTTGGCTGGGTGAGCCAAGAGTCGGCTAATCGACAAAAAACTCGACTCAAGGCGAAGTCGAACGCGGGTCAGTGAGTTCAGAGGCAAGAGCGAAAGCCACTGAGCCACTGAGGCTCTACGAGAACATACTCTTAGTTCAAACTAAATTGAGCAAAAGCAGTTTTTATCGTCTTTTTTTGCAGATTTTTAGCCTAAATAAGCTATCTTTACAACAGTGTAACACCCAGACAAAAAAAGATAATTTAACGCGGGTTGATTTACATGTAGCCAAAATTATTTGTTTGCGGCTCTGTCCATTTTTATTTTGAGTGGCTTAATCTGCGCGGAACCAGGCACGTAGCTGGCCGTCCTATTCTGGGGGGGCGGGGACCAAGCTCAAAAAACCAAAAATAGCACAGAATAACATTTAAAAAGTCATATTCTTCCGATTTCTCTGTATTTGGGGGGTCCGACCCCCTTCCAATTTCCCCCAAAGATAAGTGCCTGCGCGGAACAGCAGCACCTTTGTCACGGGTTGTTGCAGTCCTACGTCAAGGTTTTTAATTTGCTAGCAGTTGCCACAATGTGCAATTGTTGATTGTGGTTCAATTATTTAACAGCAACTTTAAATACCGTAAAGCAAATCATTTGAGTGCTAGATAATTGGAAGGGCTCTAATACGAGTATAAAAGAAGTTACATCTAAAAGGCTTATTGTTTTGTAAAGTTACACGGTTTCAAAAGCAAATAAAGCCTCTGGCAAATCTTTACATGGCTTAACACACGACTTCTGCTTAATTTATTGTAGAGCAACAACAGGCACGTATCTCTGGGGGGAATGGTGGAAGTCCGGACCCCCAAATTCAGGAAAATTAGAAAAATAGGACTTTTTAAACGTTATTTTGTGCTATTTTTTGGTCTTTTTGGGCCAAGTCCCCCAAAAATTGGTGTTGGTCCCCCAAAATAGGACGGCCAGCTACGTATCTGACCAACAGCAGTTCAACCTGCGTTAATAAAATTTATCCTTACAAAGGTCATAGGCTAATGAACTAAGCAATCCGCGTTAAATTTGATTGAGCATTGAAGAAGTTATAAGGACCAATATGTCATTCGTTTTTAGCCACAATGTACATGTATATCTAAGCGAAATTCGGAGAAAAATTTGGGTCTAAAATTTTACCTGAGTGTAAACCATAGGCACCTGAATCCAATCATGGCCGAACAACGTCCAGCATTTATCGCGGAGTTCAAATATTCGCTGTAAAGCGAAGCTCGAAATATAATATGTTTAGTACGTAAATATTATTAATATTTAATATAAATAATAATTGTAATCAGTGGCGGATCTAGGATTTTCCTAAGGGAGGGGGGCGGTACCCCTAAGGGGGAGGGGAGCGGAACCCTGACTTGGGCGGAAAAATTAGCCGTTTTAACCCGAAAATCGCTAAAAATTGCTCACAAATGCTTAATTTTGCGCACTATTTTGAGCCAATTGGGAGAGGGGCGGCCGCCCTCGCCCCCTAAATCCGCCCCTGATTGTAATTATTCATTCGTAGGAAATTCAATAAATTAGGAGTGCCTATAGCTTTATATTTAACAAATGCAAATACACAGGTGCATGCTTTATTGATTATATCGACTAAAATTCCATAGAGAAATATTAGAGCGATAAAATTTAAAGAAAATATAAACATAACATACATACGTTTTTACGAACCGATAAGAAATTTAGCAGAAATTTTCACAAGACCGAAGAATTGTATTTTTTGCGAAAAATAAAGAATTTATCGTAAAATTAGTTCAAAACCGAATTTTTTTCACAAATAAAAATACAAATTTCAGGAAAAATGTGAAAACGAGTCGAAAACAGTCGAAGGACGCAGATTTTACTAGTGTTTCCCGTGATAAAATCCAATTTTTTTATTTGCTTATTTTTTATTACACACATTTTATTTCGTTTTTGATTTATTTGTCTTTCATATATTTTCTTTTCATAAAATGTACAAAAGCTGCTCGCATACAGGTAAGAAGAGGGATGGGTGATCCCATCACGAAAAGTCGGCCCCGCCCAAGCCAGAAATTTTTCGACCCCCTCCTTCCCGATTTTTGGAAAAAATTGAATTTTTGGCCGTTTTTAGGGGTCTTTTGGCCAAAAATTGGAGGTTATTCACCCCCTACCCTCCACTGAAATTTACCGTGGAACCCCACCCAAAATTTTGAGCCGTTTTATGTATGGCTGCTCGTCTACTTGAAGTTACAAGCTTGGCTGCTCGTCTACTATGCAGGGAACCCGATGCTACAAAAATTGATAAAAATCTGGGAAATTTATCATAAAAAATTAAAAGGGATATTGTGACATAAATGAGTGCAAACTAGTTTACCCGAGTTTTTATTATTCTTATCATACATAGGCACTGTAAGGTTTTTCAGGGTCATTTGATTTCCCTGGAACTTGCGGGGTTTGTCCTAAGAATAGATGCAGATCATAGTTGATCTGAGCAGGGCGAAAAATTGAGGTTCTTGGATGAAAATTATCTCAAAAATTAGAAAAATGCAAAAATAGTTTCAATTTTCATTCATTTACGGCCTTGATTTGTCCTCAGTTTCTTAAGCAGATTCCCAAAACTCTTGCAGGTTCGGTCCGGCTTTTCCTCCGGGGTTACTCAGCCACCAGGATGGCGTCACTTGACCCTGTGCCAGTGTTTTTTGTACAAGGTCCGTTTGTACATGTACAAAGATGGTCCCCAAAAGTCTTTGTATATTTTGTACACACAAATTTTTGGGTACTATAATATCGTAATGTAGCGAGTTTAGTGCGGCAAAAACAGAGTTGTTAGACCTTCGGTAGTGTATTTTAACTAATTTCTGGGTCTTTGATGAAAAAATCACCAATAATCGTCTTAAAACGGGGCGAAGCGCCGAAAAATTGGACATTTTTTATTTCGAAATGCAATTTCTGCCATTATATAAATATCTAGAACGCACAATTACTCGATTCGGCGCGAAACGCCGAAAATTTTTGCGAATTTTAATCCTTTTATGCAATCATTGTCTTCCCGAAAATCTTTGTACATCGGGAAAAATCTCTGCCGAATACAAAAAACCGTGCCCTGTGCCCATTTATACATAATTCTTGTTCCGAACTGCCATAGACTGATTGCGTATTCGCAATTCAAACTTAAAATCTGTAACGAAGACCAACAGTATGATTCCTGACTACGAATATCGAATAAACAGAGAGACATACCCTTTTTCAAGGAACATTTTCTGACCTAAGGCTTAAATTTTGCTCTAAAATAGTAGAAACGGCCAAGTTTCGGCTTAAAAAGAACCGAACATTTTTGCTCAAAAAGGTGACAAAAGGGTATCAACAAATAGTACACACGATTTCTGCTCTAAAATTTCGACGAGTATTTTTATTTTATTTTATATTTTTTCTACTTTACATTTATATTTTACCAGTTTTATTTTTTATTTTAATTTATTTTAGTTTTTTAATTTTTCACTCTTTTTATTTTTGTTTTTATTTTATTTTTATTTCAGATGTTTGATAAGTCACGGCGTAAATTCAAGACAAACCCAATTGAATAAAAGAGTTGTATCGTTTTTAAAATATTTAGCTAGAAAAATGATCTAACATCTTGCAATCTTGCGATGCCTTCCGCTGGAACTTTGCCCTCCTTGTAAGCCCTAGTCAACAGCGTGTAACTCCAGTGAAATGGAATCCACCAATTGCTATCTCGTCTGCTGCACGTCTTTTCGTAAATTTCTAGTTCTGATACCGTCATCAGCCCTGCACATTGCATTTGAAAAGCAATAGAAACGCGTTGATATACTGCAGAATTAAGCAATGCAATAACCATACACGCGGGTAATGGGCAGACATGCAAAACATGCAACTTATATATCTTTATAATGGCAGAATTTGCATTCATAATGGCAAAATATCAAGTTTTTTGGCGCTTCGCGCCGTTTTCAGATAATTTTCAGTAATTTTTCGACTCGAAACCCAGACATTATCTAAAATATAGTATCAAAGGTCGAAAAACCCCTATTTACCACACTAAAAGCGCTACTGTACCATATTATAGTGCGCTGAAATTTGCATGCACAAAATGTACAAAGATCTCTAGGGAACATCTTTGTACATGTACAAAGAGACCGAATACACAGAACACTGGGTATGCGTCAAAAACACCTTTTTAGCGTTTCTGACCATGTTCATAAAAGATAAAAATATTAAAAAATTTCTAAAACATGTGATAAAACCGAATAAATTGATTAAAATACCGTGAGAAAATTAATATTTGGCGCGAATCGCCTGAAAATTTTAAGCTTTCGAGCATGATACGACTATCAAAATACATGATATGACATACAGTTGCATGACTTTTTCCCCAAAGTCATGTAGAGTAGCAGGTAGAAAGCATACGAGGGGGTGGGGATCCCCGACCCAAAGTCGGCCGCCCCCCCAACCCTCAAAAGCCAGAAAAGCTTAGACCCCACCCGATTTCTGGACAAAATCGAATTTTTTTAGACGTTCTTAGGTGTTCTTTGGCCGTTTGAGGCCAAAAATTGGAAATAACTCACCCTTCCTCACAAATAAAATTGGCCAGAACCCCCAACCAAATTTTCAAGCTATTATATGTATGGTTTGAGGCATAACCGGACAATAGACTAAGTTGCTGCCCAGTTCGAGTGCGGGCTCTTAAAAACTGGTTAGTCCCCAGGAAGTTAGTTCGGACTAAAAAACCTCATCAATTCTGAGAAGACAAGAATTTTTAGTCCTTTCATAAACGTTTGGGCAAAAAGGTCCCTTTTTGAAGTATATTTGAACGAGTGAGTGCTTTTTGTCATTTTATGACCAAAACCGGTAGTTCATTTCCTTTCAAATAATCGAATACCTCGACACTGACATTTGGAGCCTTTCCATTCAGGCTCAAAACTGAAAAAAGGAATATAATTCCAAATTGACGATCGAATTTCGTCCAAAAGTCGAATTACGGAGAACCGAATAAATTCCAACGAAGATTGGAATCAGAAAGAGCGGAAAATCATGGATTTTTGACGCAGTACTTTTGATTCTGATAAAATGCTACTGACTCCTCAAGTTTTACAATACTCGTAATGCACAAAAGCAGGTACTGGATAGTGTCAAATTTTACGTTCTCACTATAGTTCTTAGTCACCAATTTCCGACTAATCTCGGGGCAAAAAACAAACTTCAGAATATTTGCACGGTTATTTATTCATTTATTTATTTATTTATTTTTTTATTTTTTTTATTTTTTCCTTTTTCTCCTCATTATTTGTTTTTGTTTATTTCTTCTTGCTTCTTTCTCGTATTGATTAAGTTCTTACTATTTCAGAAAAAATTTCAGGCCACACAACCCTCCATAATTCCAGAGCCTAACACGTGGGCTAAGGGCCGAGAAATTTTGACAATTCAAGCGATTACACGTCAATTATATAAAGGCCTGCGAGTTAAAAATAGAAATGAATTGGATTAAACCATTAAGCTAAAAAATAAAATATAAAAAAAATTATAAAAATAAGATAAAAGTCAGTAAATCGGCCTTCAAGCATACCGGACGTAACCAAGTGTTCCAAAGTTGGAAACCGTTTTTTGACCGGCAGACAAATGTCTCTGAAGCAGAGCACGGCTCCTAAATTTGTGTACCTGACCAGGGTGCGGCGCAATATTCTCGTTTTTAAATCGTTTCCCAAAACGTAGGAGGAAACGTCGAACGCAAACCTTAATTTACGCTATTTTTGTACCTATCACTAAGCGGGAAATGCACGATGTATAAATTCTGGGGGGAGGTCGAAACCAGAAAACTTTCCTAAAGTCTCTTTTTGGGCTCAAAAAATGATATACGCGTCAAAAACACCATTCGTTAACCGTTTCTCACGAGCTATGCCGTTCTAGCGTAGAAGCACAAAAAAATTTAAAAAATCGAAAAATCTGAATAAATTAAACCAAATATAGTCAAAAAGGAGAAGAAATTTTACGCTTTTGAGCAAGCAGATAGCCAAAAAGGCTTAAAACAGCACCTTTTCTGCGAGTTGTTTTTCGGAAAATCGCGAATTCTGCGATTCTGGGAGAGGAAGGGGTGAAAAAATCTTTTTAGTGGGGCATGAGTAACTACCAAAACCCCCAATCTAATGTATTAGCATAACCAGAGCGGAGATCATGTATGATCATTAGGCATCCTATCTTTGATGAGTGTAAAGTAAATAGAGTTGAAATTACGGTAGGTACAGAACAAAACGTAGATGTGTATATATGTTTACGATTTAATGAAAAATATAAATAGAATATATAAATTAATTTAAATGAAAAAAAGAATACGAAATTAAATTTGTTGTCTTTTTGAAAACGAATTTTCAGTTTTCCGAAATTGAGCAACGCAAAATGAGCGCTATGTTCCGAAAAATTTCGACATTTTTACTTTTTAAACTCAATTTTACGACTTTCTGGAAAAAAGATATAAAGGAAGTTAAATCTGAAAAATTAAAAAGGTATTATTAGCGATTTTAACCGAAATTTGAGCATTTTTACGCTGAGGAACGTCAAAAACCTATGAACGCAGTTCCTTAGCCGGAAATTCTAGAAGAATATCAGAGAGGTATTTTTCCTCCCTTTACCCCTTCAGATACGGGCCCGCGTTGCAGGCACCTACCGATTAATTCGAAAAGTCACAAAGATGAACGATCTATAAAGTCTAATTGGAAGTGAAAAAAGGAAAAAATAAAAACCAAAAAATGATACAAAAATATCAGAGCGTGGAAAGTCAAACAAGTTAAGAAATCATTCGATTTAGCTCAAATGATTAACCGTTTAAAAAACAATGAACAGCAAAAGTCACAACAGAAAAAGTAGTTCAAGAAAAAAACGTCTAAAAAAATAAAACACAAAAATCGAAGGATACAGCACCTGATTAAAAATTCTTATGCCAGAAGTCCTAATTCGTGATGCGTAGAAAAAGAAAAAATAGTTAAATTAGCGTTGCTATGTACTAATTAATGAGTAAAAATTAGTTTTCAGGCATAAATTGAGAATAAATCAAAAAGTGCGTTTCTGAACTAAAATCCGGCTGCCGAAAAACACGTTAAAAATAGTATAAAACTTGAAGAAAAACGAATTAGCAGAGCAAGTACAAAAGTTGTAGAAAAGAGATGCAGTTGTACTGATTGTGCGTTAAAAGCAGCAAATATATTACATTTTAGGACACAACAGTTATTATAGGTTCATTCGCACGATAGAGAAAGTTCAGGTTTTGATTGCCATTTGCACAGTCTACTTAATTTTTGCCCAATTTTTCACATACGATCGAATAACTTTTTATAGAAGAGTAAAGACATGTAATTTAATTTAATTTTTTTACTAAAAATAGCTATTTAGCTTTTTTGAGCTTGGGAAAGTAGATATAAACCCTTTGAAGACTCAGAAAAAAGAACTGTGTAGCATTTTTTAACTCATACAGTATGTTTCCGAGTCCTAAAAAGGATATGTAGCTAGTTTTCCGAGCCCAAGAAAGGCTATATGGAAATGCTTTTTGGGCCAAAATGGCTGCATAGCTATCAGTTTTTTTAAAGCTCAGGGGGAGTTATGCCACCCTCTCACCCCTCCTCATGCCCATGTATGGGAGGACCCCAATAATTTTTAGAAGGGACGAGGTATATAAACGATCTTGGATTATTGGCCGAAAGAAGGCAAAAACACCTAAAAATGTCTCAATAAAAGCAAGGTTTTGCCAGAAATCGGGGGAGGTCAAAATATTCTGACCTTGGGAGATGGGGAACGACCGACATTGGTTGGGGATCCCCATTCCTCCTGTTACACGTGTGCAATAATACCGATTGCAAACTTGTCGGGAAAGGGAATATTTTCCCATTGGGTCCAACGTCGCGCGATTAATCTAATGACATAAAAACCAACAACGAATGTGACTGGCACGTAATCGGCGAATTGATTGAAGTAAGAACACAGGCTTTCGAATATTCTGAATGAAACCGTTGGATGGCTTAGATTTAGAGTCGATTATTGAAAATGTTATTTTCATCACATCTTTTTTCTGAACCTCCAAGAGAACCAAATTTTTTCCGATCGAAATTCGGTAAAATTGAGGCCAGTCCCAGTGGTGGACTAAAATTAAACGCCTTCTAGCAAAAATGGCCTGAAATCGACCAGATACTGTCTACTATCAGTGTTTTTTCGCAATTTTAATGTTTATATCAATTTAAGGGACACACTGACAATAAAGCTCAGCGACTGACCTCTTAATTCAGGCTGATCTAGAACTCATAATTCTGGCTTGCTCGTTGAAAATCGGACCATAAGCATATATTATCTCTGGGGGTCTCACCCACCTCCAGAAATTTTATTACCCCACTGAATTCTCGATTCTGCGAAAAATTAGCACAAAAGTGCTGTTTTAAGCGTTTTTAGTCATCTATTTGATCAAGAGTGTCAAATTTTCGGCGCTTCTCGCCATATAACAATTTTTCGCCCATGTTTGGTTCAATTTATTCGTATTTTTCTGATATTTTCATGAGTGTTTTTAATGTCTTTTACGCTCTAAAAAGATAGTTCATCGGCAGAAACGCCGAAAAATCATGTTCTTGACGATACATACATGTGCAGCATGCGAATTCTGAGAGAATGGACCTGACTCAGAAAATTTTTAAAAATTGCCTTTGTTAGCTAAAAACTGATGGGTACCGCGGCAAGAACACTGTTTTTTGACGTTTCAGACAATGCTCGTTCTTTCTAAAACATAAGAACTTTTGAAAAAATTCGAAAAAATTTGAAAAAATCGCGTAATTGAAAAAATATAGTCAAAAAATGTGTATGGCGCAAAGCGCCGAAAATTTGTGACTTTTGAGCCAAAAATGCCTCTAAACGCACTTGAAAAGGCACATTTTTTGCAATTTTTACGAATAATCGACAATTCCGTGGGTCACACTCATTCTTGCGGGGAAGGGGAAGGTCAGTCCCTATTCTAGGGGTCCGCCCCCAAACCCCCATGAAGAGATATGCCTATCCAGTATCCATCGTTTTTAGCCCGACCCCTCACCTCCACCCCCACCAAATCCCCATGCTGTGCATGTCGGACCATAAGACTCGAATATTTTGCTGAAACTTTTTCATGTTCCAACTAAATAATAACTAAAAACAACGCATTACACTTAGATCATAAAATATATCAAGTCAGACATTCTAAACAATGATAAAGTATATGAGTTTTTGAATATTCAATATTCGATTGAAAAATAAATTAAAAATTAAATCAGAAATTCTAAATGAAATTAAAGCTTAAAATGTATTTTGAAAATTCCCTCAGTACGTCTGCAATATCTCAGACAACTTATCAAGAAAAAACTACGAATAAAGTTCAATAATGCAATAACAAAGACAGCATCGAACGAACAATGATTGAGGGCATATAAATAGGTAATGAATAAATAAACAAAGAACGAATAAATATAAATTTAAAAAAATTGAAATTCAAAAAATAAAGAATAACACGGAAAATTTAAAAGGCGAATCACCACAATTAATTAGAGCAGCACATTATAAGGTACAGAACATCCTTACACTTTCTGATTATCGTTCAACGCGAAGCGATAAGTAACGCTGATTAAATAATACAAACAAACGAAAATGGTTATCTCGCCGTAGAGGACGCTATAAATACTACCGCGCCATCGAAAAAGTAGCCGAAAAAATCCGCCCAATTTCTCACTGGCTACTTGGCTCGTATAAGTGACCGTCATGACGATGGCCAGGGGCGGACGATATCAAGAAAACAGGGCGAAATGTGACAATCACTCCAACGACAAAACTTCTTTAATCAACGATCAGAAAAACTTGGGGCATGGATAAATAGTAGACGGATGGAAATGGCAAGAAACAAACGGGGGCAATTTCGCATTCGATAAAAATACAAGATCTTCAAAATATGAGCAATAAACCGGTTTAATTGGAGATTAACGGAGCGGCGCTATATTTAGACGACGAGAATTAGTCGACAATTTTCTAGAACGTCAAAGTAAACTAAGGAATCGTGATAAGCCAGGAGCCACGACGCGGGGAGGACGTCGTCGAATCAACAGAGAACGTCGCCCGATTTAATCCGAAAAGTTAACACATAAAAAAACTAGATTTCTGGAGGAAGAGGTTAAAGCGTACACGTAAACGGCACAAAATTTTAGGCGGGTGATCCTCGGCCTTTTTTGGGGAGGGATAAATGACTGCAATTTTTGGCCAAAAATGGCAAAAACATCAAATGACTAAAAAACGCGTTTCCGCTAAGAATCAATGGGGTCGAAAATTTTTCCAACTTCTAGGGGACGATCAACTTTTGGAAGGGAACCCCATTCCCCCTGTAACACCAATTCAAATCACTAAATTAAAAATAGAAAGTGCCGATAATCAGGAATATGTCTAAAAAGCACGTACCGGCTGACCAGGGTATGGACTTCCTAATAAAATGGCTTGAGATTAATCGAATACCTACCAATCAATCATATACGATTCATTAATTAGTATTAATTAATAATCTCGATGTTAGTTATCAATTAAAATTAATAACAATTAATTGAGTCTCAAGTAGGCTTCTGAAATATCGAATTACTTGCAATTTTGGTCTTACACGAGTTTTTATTCAGAGGAAAAAATCTATTCTGATTCAATTTTTACGAAAAATGTATTATGCTATGCATACAAGAGCATGGGCGTGAGAGGGGATTTAACTCCCCACCCTGAGCTCTGAAAAACTGATAGCTATACAGCCATTTTTGCCGAAAAAGCATTGCTGTGGGCTCAGAAAATTAGCTATATACTCAGAAAAATACCAGTGTGAACTCAGAAGTGCTATATAGTTGTCTTTTCTGAGTTTCAAAAGAAGATATAGCTATGGTCTTGTCCCCAAAAAGGGCTAAATAGCTATTTTCAGTTCAAAAAGGCTATATATCTATGTTTGTGAGTCCAAAAGGCTGTATTGCTAGATTTCTGAGCCCAAAAAGGCTATATAGCTAATTGTCTGAGCCCAACAAGGCTATGTAACAGTTTTTACGAAACACATAGCCATCTACCAATTATTGGTTTTCACCCCTCCCCCTCTGAAAGTTTGACCTTGCGCACCTAAGATGCTATTGGATTTTATTATTTAATGACCTAATCTCATTTCAATTCAATTATTGATTATTGCTGCTTCAGCAAACAAATGAAACATATGCGGAAGTGCAAAAATGCTACGGAATTTCAAAAATAAAATATAAAACTTTAGCGATGGGTACGAATGGAGATGAAAAATTCCTGTTTTGAAGATTTTGAACGTCAAACCGCGCTGAAAGTACAAGTAAAAAAGCCGCATTTTGCTCGAATTTCGACAAACCTAATTAGCTTTAGAAAATTTCACAAGTGTAAAAGCTAATTTACAAGAGCGACAATCTTTCGGTAATCAGTAATGTACCTCAGAAAAAGGGTATAAGTTCGGAGAGATAAATCCCTTGATAATTTCTATAAAATTCATAGATTAATGAGAACAAGCAACGTTGAGATGGCGGAGGTTCGGGGCTTCCCTCATCATAACTTAGACATCCCTCACCTCCCCATACAGAGAAAATTTTTGACCCTACTTTTGGCGAAAAGTTGCATTTTTTGGCTTTTAGGCGTTTTTCTTGCCATTTTTGGCCAAAAGCTATAGTCATTCACCCCCCTACTCCCCTAAAAATGGCCGAGATTTTCCAGCCAAAATTTCGAGCCATGACATGTTTGCTCCAACTAGCACTAGCGAAGAAAATCGGCTCGAAATAAGACTTCCAACGTTCCAACTAATTACCATCAATGAATTCAATCGAAAAATCGCAGCTAATTGTCCATTTTGATAGGCAGAACACAATCACAATATTCCACTGCATATGTCTATTGCACAATCCAATTAACGAGTCTACTTTCTCGATACCTAATTGTATTTATAAGTATAAATTCGAAGTAAATCGAACCGAAGTTTCAATTAAAAATTTTCCGTCATCTGCTCCAAACTCGTTAAATAATAACTTTGTACATACTTGCGCAGAAGTAGAAATATGACTGCATTAGTAGGAGGCAATGCAATAAATATTTCATTCTATCACCAAAATTTGAATAAAGCTTCAGCAAATTTCGAGAAACTTCTTCATAAATTACAACATATGACAGTCGAAATTCAACTTCTGTTTCATTAATTCTCATTATCGAGTAAGTTTTGGCGAAAATTTCAAATGATCTTACGTTGAGGGTAAAGTTCTTTGCTCATTAATTTACTATTATTTATTAGTATATTTTTATTATTTTATTATTAGTTCAGTCAGTTTATTTAAGATATATGTTTCGATCAAGAACTGAGCGCCTAAGTCAAATAGAAATGCCAACATGACGATAATATGTGACCACATTATTTATATGGCATGTTTCCAAGGTTCAGCCCAGTACAGCTCGAAAATCATAAACGCATAGCTCGGAATTCGGGGGTGTCTGAAATTTTTTCGAAGTGCATTTTCTGCTTAAAAGCAATGGACACGCATCAAGGGCGCCACTTTAAGCGTTTATGGCGATTGTCCTTCTTTAGAGACGATAAAAACAAAAAATTTAAAAGAAATTCACTGATTTTACAAAATTTAGTGAAAAATCAATGTTTGGCACGAAGAGCCAAGAAGGACATTTCTGAACTACATGGTCGCTGAAAACGATTAGCACAAAACATTTTCTACTACTCTTTTTTATAACAAAAAGTTCTGGGGGGGGCTAAAAATTTTTTTGCGGGGGGGGTGGGGGAGTGAAAATTCGTTGCGAGATGGGCGCAGTGTCAACCGCAAACCTCGCAGGAGCATTCATGACTACAACCAGATGAGCACAGACAGAGAATTCTGCTGAGATTTGAAATTTTAAAGTTCATTTTAAAGCATAAAAATGGTTGACCGCGAAGAAATCATAATTTTTTGCATTTCTAACGATGCTCGACCTTTTTTAAAAAAAAGATACAAAAAATTTTTCAAAAATCAAAAAAAAATCAAACATTTTTAACAAAATATAGTCAAAAAATGCGTATATATTGCGAAGCGCTGAATATTGACACTTTTGAGGAAACAGAGCTGAAAAAGCTTAAAACAGTACCTTTTCTACGAATTTTTCTGAAAAATCGAGGATTCTGGAGAGGTTGAAAAGTTTCTAAGGGAAGAGGAGGGGTAAAAAATTTCTAAGGGGGAGGGGTGAAAACTTTACTCCCAAGTATGGCTTGATTGCAACTCGATATGATCTTAAATAATACTATCGTTGATGTAAAGTGAAAATATGTCGCATAAGAATATGTACAACATCGTAAATCCAAATACGCCTTCATATAATCAGGCCTAAATTTTCATCATAGCTCAGAAACGACTATTCGCTAAAAATATTATCGAAACAAAAGTTATTTATTCATCTTATTTCGTGTTAAACGCAAGCCTTCATGCCCATTTACTTTTTTCATATTTTTATCTGAAAAACATATCGCTTGATCAATAAAGGGCATTACGCTCAGCGTATATTGTTTATAAACAAGTACTGGACAAAACCAATCTCGTCGGCGTATATAATATAATCTGATGAATATATCTAAAGTCTGCGTGAAATAAGTAAATAAATTCTTACGTCAGACTCATTCACACTAACAACACAGATCGTAGATATAATTTAAATACTTTGAGAATTAAAATACGATAAATTGATGAAAACAAAAGGGTGCGTTGAAAAAAATCTTTCTATTGTCGTTTGTCCACTTTTATATAATAATGGTGTTAAAAAATTCATTAAGAAACATAGCGTTTTCAAATTGAAAGGCTGAAAAATTCAAAATATTGTATCTTTACTAATACGTGGAAAAGGAAAACAAAAACCGTGGAGTGCAACCGGCAAGGATTGGTTAAATTAGTCAAACTTTGTCAGGAAATAATTGTCTTTGAATAGAAGAGTATCACACAATGCAGAATAACTGAAAAGGTATTTCGGTGCTAATGCCCATAATTTAAGTGTAACATATTGAAAAATTCAAAATTCACTTTAAGTAACCAGTTTATTTTTTAATATCTGATCAATTTATCGTATAAAAATCGCTCAATAGAAGAAAAAGTTGCTTTTCGAAGGAATTTTTGCCTCTTTTTCTTCAGATTGTATATGCACTGCATAATAACAATAGCTGATTTGGAGCGCGAAAAAGTCGTTGCTTGATATAGAACGCTTAGAAGGATTTATAAAATAAAGATAATCTCTAGGAATGCAAAAAAATTAAAAAATTCGATTAATTTCAAATAAAAAGTCATGCTTTGCTTACAAAGATCTTTTTCGGGAAACTTTCGACTCAGCATCAGCGAGGAAAGAGGGTCAAAAACGAAAAGGCTTTGAACACACGGCTGTTCTTCCTCTGGTTCAGATATACATAGGACAATAAAGAAAATTTCGAGAGAAAAATGGGGCAAAATTGAGGTCAAAAACAAAACAATTAACGACATTCTTGCAAAAATGCTAGAACTTGAGCAGAAACTTTCAATTTAGGCATTTCTATTTCATTTCGACGTTTATAGCATTTTTAGATGCATTTTAGATAAAAAAAACACTGCCGACCCAGAGGTCGGTCTCTGTGAATGTATGCTAATTAGTTGCTAGTGCATTCTGTAAAAATTGTTAGTATTCGTAGTTTACAAAAGCGTTTTCAGTTCAAAACCGTAATCTGAATGCTTCGACAATGGTAAAAGACATAAATATCCAACCAAACGGCTCGTTTTGGCGGCTGATTTCACTAGTTTAAGGTCGGGTCTTCGATTAATGACGATAATGAATCGGAATTGACCAAATAAACAAATTACGTAAACAAACACGAAATGTCGACATGGTAATCAATCACTCATAAAATATGCATGTTATCAAAGTGAATAAATTTAATTAGTAAAGTACAGTGTTCCCAAATGTACAAACCAATAAGAACCGAGCCCGCCAGTGTTGTGCAGATAAGTAAAATGAACAAAAAATATAAGGTAACTGCATTTGTTTGCATATAAGTTAGGGAGCCCTGCAACGCGATCAGGCCAAGCAACCTCGAAATTTTTCCTAAAAATATCAGAACGGGCGAAAAAACTAGATTCTACGCATGCTATTTACGTAAACATGAAATATAAGCCGGGAGTGAAAATCAAGCAAGTTGCGCCGTTTCGAAACATCACGCGATTTTTCGAGCGAATACCCACGCGAAAATGCCACGTTGAATAAACATTTAGCCGATCAGCATTTATTTGGATATAATCTGAGAAAACGCGATTCGGAATAATAAGCGAGTTATCTATACCTCTTATCGACTGTTTACTTCGATCGATAGTTGCATTGAGATACCGCGGCTGAGTTTATTTTATTCGAAAAAAGCCAAAAAGCGAATGAAATGCAAATAGCGATAACGATGGTAATGAATGACGACCAGAGATGTACGAGGGGTCTTTGAGGGGTATAGACAAGACATGCACATGGGTAGGTTTGGGGTGGAGACCCCAGAATGGAAAAATGGTAAATTTTGTGGGGAAAATGAGGCTAAGTGAAGGCCACGTATTGATTGAAATTGAAAATTTTCTCAAAAGTGCTTGAAATTGATCAGAAACTGTGGAATAACGTAGTTTTAGCGCTATTTCAGCTTTGTACCAGTTTTTCAGGTCACTTTGTCACAAAAAACCTCAGATCGGCTGACCACCCACTCCTCAGATCGGCCCCTGAATGGAAGAAAATGGAAAATTTTTTTAGGGAAAAGAGATAAAATGCAGGCGAAAATGGAGGAAAGTCTAAATTTTTCTTCAAAAATGTCTGAAATTTAGAAATTGTTGATTAACTGAGTGTTTACGTTATTTTAGCATTCAAACCAGTTTTTGATATCATCCTGACCCAAAAAAGCTCATTAACAAACCTCCCAATCAGACCATTGATCCTTAGACCGCATGTGTAAATAGTAATGTAGAAATAAGGAAAAAACAAAAAAAGAAAATAAATTGAATGTGGGAATAATAAGATCAAGCCCGCATCTATTACATAAAACTAAGCGAACGTGTGAGGGATTGGGGTTTACACTCGCATAATATGAAAGCTTGCCTAAAAATCCAATAGATCTCCAGAATTGAATTTTTGACATTTTTCACGATTTCGTCTCAACAGACCCCAAAAATTGACTGAAGCCCATTTGCGATCATAACTGCCTGCTGATAGAATGTTAAGTAGTTCTCATTTTTACCTGTTGTTCCAACAGGCAAGACTGTCTTCCGTATTGTGCTTGTAATCCAAAGTAGCATAAAATGTTCACCATGATTCCGCAAATCCTTGACAAAAAATTGTGCGCGGTAGAATTATATGAAAAATTTATTTTGAAAAATTTGAATCCACTAGCATCATAAGTCGACCTAAATGAACCATTCTTCACAACTTCGCAGTAGGAACCATTTCAAGATTTTGACCATGCCAAACAAATGACATTCAATGGCGAAATACGGCACGTGATCTTGAGGGTCATTTCAATCTCACTAAAATCTTCAAAGTTTTATTATAATTAATCCATTAACTTCAAAATTTATGAACCATATTTCACGCCCACCAGAATCGTCACATTATTTGCTGATAATTGTAACAATGAATTTCGACCAGGCATGACCGTGAGTGTCGGGGGCGTCAAGTTCCCCTAGAATGGTAAAATCGTGAATTTTTTTATGAAAATGAGGCAAAATAAAGCCGGAAAATGGATGCGAATTGGAATTTTTCGAACAAATGCCTCAAATTGACCAGAAATTGTGTTATAACGTAGTTTTAACACTATTTTAGCGCTAATATACTAGTTTTTGAGCTAATTTTGGCCCAAAAAGCTCAATTCTTGACCACCCCAAACAGATCGGCCATGCTGTGCACCTATGATTTCGACGCTTTCTTCGGAGTGCCACCCACCACCACCCCCATCTGGCTGCTCTTGTCCGGGCTTAGGGGTCTGGATCCTCAGAATCGGAAAGACCACCCAAAATTGATATACCCCAAGAATATGAATTTTAGGCGCTATTTTCGGCAATTTAGCCCCATCAAACCCAAAACAGAATTTTGTTGCTGCCCATGTAAGCTCATATCTGTGTACGTCTCGGACCGAACCCATAAATTTCAGATGATAAAATCAAATAAAAAACACAAATTTGAATAAATTTTAGCACATTTATTTAGGTTTGGAATCATTCATCTGCGCCAACTAATTATTTTTGGGCAATGAAGGCACATAATTCATAGGTGGGCAGCACAAAAATTCTGGGGTGCAAGAAAGGTAGAAAAATGGTCTTAGAAATCGTGCTATGATGAAAAACACCATTTTTCAACGTTTTTCATCGAACACTATCCATTAGCATCAAAAAATTGCAGACAAAAAAAATCAAAAAATTCTCAAAACTTGAATTCTGGGGGTATTCGGTCTTCTGCGGGGGGCGCATACCCCCTTCCCCACACCCACGTTTGACATGATCCCATATGACTATATATTTTTACTATATTTTCCTTTATTAATCTGGTCTCATATTTTTGATTTTTTAATTTTTAAGAAATCAAAAACTGGTTTTGACGAGCAACAATCATTGACCGAGCATTACGAAAACAATGATCAGAAAAATCTAGTGAGCCTAACAATCTCGTATTTTAAAACAACTCCATAGTGGCACGCACAAATGCACAGCATGGGAATTCGGGGGAAGTGAAACCATGAAGTGCTTTTTTTGGGGGTCCAAAAATGGTGGGTAGGTACGCGTCAAAAGCATGCATAAAATTTATGCATAAAAACATAAAAAAATCCGAAAAAAAATCAGAAAAGTCGGAACAAATTGAACAAAATATAGTCAAAACATGACTATAATGGCGCGAAGCGCCGAAAAATTTGGCACTTTTGTTCAAATAGATTGCTAAAACCGCTTAAAAAAGCATCTATTCAACAAATTTTTAGAGAATTTTTTGTAAACTTCCAAAAAATCGCTAATGCTGGGGATGGAGTGAAAAAATTTTTGCGGGGGTTGAACATTTTTATGGGAGGTTGGAACCCCCTAGATCATGTATGATCGATGGTCGTACGGTTTGCTGTTTCAAATATTGTGTTCTTCCGTTCTCCCGCGATTCCAGAATTAATTATGTGATATAAAGAGACTAACTTAGGTACCAGCGTTTTAAAGAAGCACATTCTTACTGCTGAGCTAACGAAAATTAAAGCAAGCCTAATTACAAGCATCAACGTACCTATGTGCACGGTACTATGGGCGTGCGCAGGGGAGGCCGCCGCCCCTAGCCCAGAAATAATTTTGGAAAGGTAAGGAAATGCATGAAAATTGGCATCTTCTTATCAAAAAATCTCAAAATTTTTGGCGCTTTAATGGAAACTTTGAACAAACATAAAATGACACTCTAAAACATACGTACCTACTTAAAATCGATCCAAAAAAGTGAGTTTTTGCGCTACCTTGCGTTTAAATCCAGTTTTATGACAGTTTCAGCATAAAAATCTAGAAAAGTCGTAGAAAGTATCCAATTTTAGGCGTTTTCATCCATCTGATACACCAAAAATGTCATTAAAGTGCAATTGAATATATTTTGTTAAATTTCATCGATTTTTATGACAAGCATCGTCATAACGCTATGTTTGGCCACATATCCATCGTTTTTGAGCCCAAAAAGGGCATTTCAGGACAATCTGTAATACCACCCGTTTCGATACGCCGTACAATGTCGTGCTGATGCCACTGTGAGCCTCATAGAACATCCACTGGCCAAATAAAATAGATCGTAGGAAGGAGATACTTCCTCGGTGAGGCAGACCATGCAGGCAAATTAAAACGCAAATAGGCAACAGACGAGCACTGTATGGGAATTCTGAGGATGAAACCAAATTTTTTTATAAAAATCCTTTTTTGGCTGAAAAACAATTGATATGCGTCAAAAAAAGTCCAATTTTGACGTTTCTGACAATGCGCTTTCATTTAAAAAAATAAACACATTTAAAAATCGAAAAAAGTTGGAAAAATTGAGTAAACACAAGTGAGCCGAAGATTTGGGTTTAGAGGAGACATCGCTAAAATGCAAAACAACTTTTTCAACAATTTTTGTTAAAACTGTGAATTCTGAGGTATGTAATGAAAAAATTTCTGGGCACGAGGGATTTTCTGGGGGAGGGTGAACCCCCCCAATCCCAGATCATGTATGATATGTATGTGCATACAATACATTGCTTTCAAATCTGAACCATCGTCTTAAGCTTAGACTTACGTTTACACAACAAAATTTATTCACAAAAAATACAGTAAAAATGCTTGAATACACTAATTACAATAGCATGAACAAATTATTCGGATAAAACGATTAAAAGTTCATGATTACTGCAAACACGGATACCTACATATGTATACCTTAATAAAAACGATATAGTCGCTTAAATTTGCTGCAGTTGTGGTAATAAATTATGTTCATTCAAGTTGTCAGGTTTCGCTTCTACAGTAATTAAACTTTTCTAACTTATGTATTTTTATTTATTTATAATATTTATGCATTATATTTATTTACAGATTGTTTACATATTTTTATACTTTCTTTGTTTGCCCTTTGTTTTTATACTTTGACTTTTATACTTTATACGATACTTTACACAGCAAACTTATAACAGTGCAAACGTTTTAAATAGATATTTTTCTGAATCCAATCCGTGAAATCTAACGAAAGAAACAAGGCAATTATAGCTTGCTTTAATGGTGTAATGAAGAAATCGGAAGGTAAATTTGAAATAAAAATAATTCGAATTAAATTAAATTCGGCAAAGATTACAGATATAAAATAGAAAAACGTTGCATATGCAAGATGGCGCGCATATTTGCTATTAGAATTGAATCAATGCGGCTACAGTAAGACAAGTAAAAAGCCGTCAAATTAGTGTAACATAAAAATTTGTTTACACAAACGAAAATTCACGCTTTACACCACCGAGTATCAATAATAAATCTAATCGGATTTCTTCGACGAATCGACCGCCGGTCGCCGGAACGGTTTGACGAAAATTCGCCACAAAAATTTGCATATTTTACCCGAATATTTAACCGTGTACCAGAGACTGAGGAAGAACATCACAACGCACGTGATAAGGAAGGCGATAATATCGACCAGGAAATACTGTAGGATGTTCAGGTCGTCGGCGCCGGACCGAGCGAATGGCACCTAAGGTTAATTGTGAATTGGCACCATACATGATCTTGGAGGGGGTTTGGGGGCTTTACCCCCCGGGAAAAATTTTTACATCCCCCCCCGCAAAAATTCTTCCCCCAGAATTAAGGATTTTATAAAGTTCCAAAAAATTTGCTAAAAATTTTTAGAAAAGATGCCTTTTAAGCGTTTTCAGCTATATATTTGCACGAAAGTGCCAAATTTTTGGCGCATCGCGCCACGCTTTTTTTGTATTCGGCAAAGACTTTTCCCGATACACAAAGACTTTTTGGGATCGTCTTTGTACATGTGCAAAGATTTTTGGGAAGACAAAAATTGTAAAAAAAGGTCAAAAAATTCGCAAAAATTTTCGGCGCTTTGCGCCGAAATGAGTAATTGTGTGTTCTATATATCTTTATAAGGGCAGAAATGGCATTTCGAAAGGAAAAATGTCAAATTTTTCAGCGCTTCCCGCCGTTTTAAGACGACTCTTAGTGATTTCTGCCTCAGAAACCCAGAAATTAGCTAAAATACACTACCAAAGGTCGAAGAACTCTGTTTTTACCACACTAAAATTGCTACCGTACCATATTATAGTACCCAAAAATTTGTGTGTACAGAATGTACAGACTTTCAGAGACCATCTTTGTACATGTACTAAGAACCTTCTACAAAAAAACACTGCTTAGCGCCTTAATTTGTTCCGACATTTTTGATTTTTTTTCGAAATTTGTGTATTTTTGTGCTCTAGAAAGATAGGGCATCGTCAGAAACTCTGAAAAACGATGTTTTTGACGCATACCTACCATTTTTGGACCCAAAAAAGGCCCGAAACCGCACACACATGTAGAACATGTAAAAATTTTCGGCGCTTACCGCCAGATTATTAATTTTGTGTATTGTCTTTCTTTGTAAATCGCAAAGATAAACTAAAAAGGCAGAAGTTGGGAAATTATTCGTCGATTGAATGATGAGAAATCAGTTGTTTAGATTGTGTGAACGATAGATTTGCCTAATATACATGAGTATAGAATGAAGTTAAAATTTTTCAAATTTTTCCTCGAAATCTTTCTTCCCTATTGCATAGAGCTCGTTGAGATATACTCAAAAATGCCTATATTTTTGCCCATCTCCTAGTGGTTCTCGAGATATCTGACCTCAAAATTTTCGGCCCACCCCGAAATAGAATCCAGAATACGGGCCTCGATAACGGTATCAGATTTGTAAGTGCGGTGCACATAAACATTCATCGAGCTCATGCGCTATTACTTTCCCGTCATCTCGTTTCGCTGCTCGGATGAGCTATTTATAGTTTTGAAAAATGAGCTTGCTAAGCGAGAGTTGTAAACTAAGAGGAGCTTAAAGTTTAAACCTACCATTAAATTATAACCTTTTTCGCGTTTCAACCCGTCGAGATGACGTTTCATCTCCGGAATATATACCGCAATTTTTTGGGTAATTGAGCACTGGTTTAGCTCGCAAACGCGACTGAACACTGCGCAGTGGCGGGTGTTCGGACCTGCCCAGTTTTTAGGCTTCTCAATTACAGATTTTACTACTCCACAGAAATCTTTCACGCACGTGCTTATGTTTTTGTGTACAGCAAGGGCCATTCAAAGCAAGGAAAAGAGTTAACATAATGCATTCGAATCTAAATTTGAAACTAGAAATTTAAAAATTTTGATCTAATATTAGTTAAAACAAGGCAGGTAGGAAAAAACATCCACTTTAAAAAAAAACTCGAAAAAAGTATCAAACGGAAGAGACGAAGAGCCTTTGAGACGGCCAATTTGGGTTCTGGGCATACATGTAACAGGGGATGGGAAATCCCCCACACAAAACTGACCGTCCCCACGCGCAAAGGCCAGAAAATGTTTAAACCCCCTAGCCGATTTTTGGAAAAAAAACTTGTACTTTTTGGCCATTTTTAGGTGTTTTTTTGGCCGTTTCTAGCCGGAACTTGAACTTTTTCCGCCACCCCATCAGAATGGCTCAGGATCACAACTCAAAATTCTGAGCCCTTGATTAGAGCGAGGGCGGGCCATAAATGGCCAGTTGTGAGACGGAAAATTTGAGTTTTGGGCGTATATGTAACAGGGGATAGGGAATCCCCCATACAAAACTGGTCGTCCGCACGCCCAAAGGCCGGAAAATTTTTAAACCCCCTACCCACGGTTTTTTCTGTATTCGGCAAAGATTTTTCGCGATGTACAAAGACTTTTGAGGACCGTCTTTGTACATGTACAAAGATTTTTTGGAAGACAAAAACTGCAGAAAAAGGTTCGAAATTCGCAAAAATTCTCGGCGCTCCGCGCCGAAATGAGCAATTGTGTGTTCTATATGTCTTTATAATTTCAGAAATTGCATTTTGAAAGGAAAAATGCCAAATTTTTTGGCGCTTCGCGCCGTTTTGAGACGATTATTATGATTTTTGCCCTCAGAAACCTAGAAATTGCTAAAATACGTAACCAAAGGTCGAACAACTCTGTTTTTGCCACACTAAAATCGCTACTGTACTATATTATAGTACCCAAAAATTTGTGTGTACGAAATGTACAAAGACTTTTAGGGACCATCTTTGTACATGTACAAACGGACCTTGTACAAAAAAACACTGCCCCTACCCCGATTTTTGGAAAAAACCTTGCACTTTTTGGCCATTTTTGGGTGTTTTTTTGGCCGTTTTTAGCCAAAGATTGAAGTTTCTTTTGCCATCCCCTTAAAATGGCCCAGGATCACATCTTAAAATTCTGAGCCCTTGATGAGAGCGAGGGCCATAAATGGTCAGTTGTGAGACGGAATATTTGGGTTCTGGGCGTACATGTAACTAGGAATGGGGGATCCCCCACATAAAACTGGTCGTCCGCACGCGCAAAGGCCAGAAAATGTTTAAACCCCCTAGCCCGATTTTTGGGAAAAAAACTTGCACTTTTTGGGCATTTTTGAGTGTCTTCTGGCCGTTTTTAGACAAAAATTGAAGTTTCTTTTGCCACCCCCTCAAAATGGCCCAGGATTACATCTCAAGATTCTGAGCCCTTAATGAGAGCGAGGGCCATAAATAGTCAGTTGCCAAATTCTGGGGGTATGACACGGTAAAATCGAGAAAAAAATTGCCACACATTCGATTCTGGAGGACTGCCAAGTTTCTCAAGCATTTTTTCGTCGTTTGGTCAAAAGTAAAAATGCATGGAATATTTAAAAGAAATACAATATAAATATATAATAAAATCATTGATATATAATATGAAAATAATTAAAATACCTTTCACAGCGCAAAGAAGACAAAAATAGAATAAACGCAGAAAGACAAATACAAATATGTTTTATAACACGTGCAAATATATAAGAAAAAGTACCTTGATAAAAAATATTAAAAATATTGAAAAATAATAAAAAAATGAAAAATATTTCTAAAAAATACTTCTCCGTGTCGCATAATAAATTCTGTCCAAAACGCGGCGTGCTCTAATTCGGTATACGGTACGTCGGTTATCAAATCGCGGAAAATGTGTGCATTTTCGGTATAGCTAGCAAAATTTAAAATAATAGGAAGTCAAATAAAAAGAGGGCAAAAAATGGAAAAAAATACTAATAAAATTGATAAAGAGCTAGATTAAATAAAATAAAATAAAATGCATAAAATAAAATTCAAAAAAATAAAACAAAATATAAAATCGATAAAATTGATAAAGAACTAGATGAAATAAAATAAAATAAAATGCATAAAATAAAATTAAAAAATAGTAAAACAAAATATAAAATCGATAAAAATAAAATTAAAATATATAAAATAAAATGTAAAAAAACAAATAAGATAGAACAAAAACGAAAAATTAAAAGATAATTATGCGATTAGTATAAAGGATGGAAAAAAGACTAAAAACAATAGAAATGTATTTACATAGAAAAGAATTATATTACGAGAATTCGCAGGTTTCGTATTTATTTATAAATTTTCAAATTTTACAAAATTACAAATTTTCGACATTTTTAATATAGCAAAGAAAGCAAGAAAAAATCATACTAATACAGAAAAAACTAACACAGAAAAAATAATACAGAAAAAAATAATAAAACAGAAAAAAACAAAGCAATGCGAAAAGAATGAAAAAATTTACAAATATTTGAGGTGTAAAGGAGTTTTAAAAATTGCAAATATTGAAATAGAAGATGGAAAAAAATTTTTTACAAAAAATATTGATTTATCGATCTGTTTTACTGGAGAACTTCGTCTAAAAGCTTATTTAAATTCTTTTGTGCAGAATATACTTCTAAGTCGTCATTATCTTACATTATTTGAATTTTATTTATTACTCTAAAAAGATGGAGCATCGACAGAAATGCTGGAAAACGATGTTTTTGACGCGCACTATAGGTGGGCAGCACCGATATTCTGGGGGGGGTGAAAAAATTTTAAAAGGAAAAAATGGTCTTAAAAGTGGTCGTATGGCGAAAAAACCATTTTTCGACGTTTCTCATCGAGCACTACCCAATGACATCGAAAAATCGCTAAAAAAGCAAAAAAATTTCAAAATTTGAATTCCGGGGGATATTTTGATTTCTGGGAGGGGGTATTTCAACTTCTGGGAGGGTGCATACCCCCCATACCCCCACGCCCACGTGTGACGCGCACCTATATATACCATTTTTTAACCCAAAAAGGCAAAGGCACTTTGTGATTTTACTCCCCCCAAGAATTCCCATACTTTGCATGTATGTTAACAAGACAAATGTTAAAAAAATGTTTTTTCTTTTTTTCATTCATCCCAATTTTTTAAAAGGTAATTTTTATTTTTTGTTCTTAGTTTTATTCTTCAATTTTTAATGTTCATTTTTATTCTTTAATTATAATATTTTTTTATATTTTTTCATTCATCCCAATTTTTTTGATGGCCACTTTTATTTTTTCATTTTTACTTTTATTTTTTATTTTTTATTTTCCATTTTTACCGTTTTCCTTACAGTTTTTTTACCATATTTAACGATTCCCATTTTACATTCCATTCATTTTTTGGCCGAAAATAGTAAAAAGTACCTAAAAATTGTCAAATGACACAAGTTTTCGCCAGAAATCGTGGGCGGGGGGAGGAGGTAGGAGCAAAAATTTTCCGAATTGGGGATTTTGACCACCAAATTTAAGGACTTTAAATAGGTGCGGAATCCTGGAATCCCCCAGACCCTCTGTTCCATGTATGATTTTGGGGTCTACTGATTTGATAGGGTCTTCAGATTCTTGGAGGTCCGGAACCCCACACTCATCATAAGTGGGCGGCACCATAATTCTGAGGGTGCAAGATTTTTCAAAGATAAAAAATGGCCGTAAAAATTGTGGTAAGGCGAAAAAACACAATTTTTCAACGTTTATCATCGGGCACTATCCATTGGCATCAAAAAATTGCGAAAAAACAAAAATTCAAAAATTGAATTCTGGAGGGTGTATTTTTGGTTTCTGTGGGGGGGGGGGTATCCTAGTTTCTCGGGAGTGCAACCCCCCACCCCCCACGCCCAGGTGTGACGCTTATGCGTCGTCATCACGCACCTTTCGTTCGTCAATAAATCCCTCAGGGCGCCAATCAGGTTCTCCTTAGTAAGTGAAGTTTTGGGCAAAATTAGGCCAGCGCCGCGGGCCGTGGCCCGGGCCAAATGATCGTAATTTTCGGCAAACAACGGGATGCCCAAAACAGGGACGCCGTGCCACATCGACTCGACCACGCTATTTAAACCGCCGTGCGAAATGAAGCCCTTGCACTTTGAGTGACCTTAAGAAATCATAAAAATAAATTGACTAAAAAATACAAATAATAAAAATAATTGAATAACATTGAAAAGTAATAAAAAAGATTAATAAAAATAGTAGCATGCGTCTATGCACGTTATAAATTAGGTACGAGCCTCGAAATAGATTAAATGGGATAGAAAGGAAATTTTTGAATTTCCCAATTTTTTCCACCCCTTTTCAAAAAATTTTGATATTTCGTTTATAAATTTTTGGCGCTTTCTCCCATCATTTTGCATCCGTGTAATTTTATGAAAAATTTAAAAACTAAACTTATTTCGAAAATCAATAAACATTCAAATTTTACTTTACCATTTAATTATAGCACGTTTCGTCGAAAATTTGGAGATTTTTAATTTCCCAATTTTTTCCACGCTTTTTACATAGATCTCTCTAAATATGTAGATACTTTCAAAAACTTTTGATATTTTTGTTATACAATTTTGGAACGTCCTCTCATCATTATCCGCGTGATTTTATGAAAAATTGAAAAAAATTAAATTTTTTCGAAAATCAATTAACATATACTTAAAATTTACTTCACCATTTCATTATTGCACGTTACGTTGAAAATTCGGACAAGAGCCTGCCTACCATAGATGGACATCACCAAAATTCTGGGGGTGGGGGTGCAAGATTTTTCAAAGGTTCAAAAAATTGTCTTAAACATGGTGTAGTATGGCGAAAAACATCATTTTTCAATATTTTTCATCGAGCACAATCCATTGGCATCAAAAATTGCGAAAAAAACAAAAAAATTTCGAAATTTGAATTCAGGGGGTTTAGTTTCTGGGGGGATATTCGAACTTACGAAGGGTGCATACCCCCAAATCCCGTCCCACGCTCACGTGTGCTGCCTACTGGCTCAATCAAGTAAGAGAAAAAGGCGATTTTGCGCTAAAACAGACTTTTGAAGTCTTTTGAGACATTTTTCGACGTTTTTGATCAAAATAGAAGGGTATATACTTCTTGCTACCAAAAATAAAAAAAAATTGAAGACAAAATTTCCAAATCAAATTTTTGTACTATTCCACTTGTATATGAGCATAAAATTAAGGAGGGCGTAGCGCACTCTCCAAATTTCCCAGACTTTTTATAGGAATTATCGATACGAAATTCGAAAAAAATCTGATTTTTAGCCGAGCTTACAATTTGTAAAAAAGGAATAAAGAAATTAGGAATTTATAAAATCAAAAAAATATGATAAAAAGCTAAAAAATTGAAGAAAGCTACATTATCTATTTGATAAAAATGAATAGGTGAGTGAGTGACCCAATAAATCTTGCTGAGGCACCCAACTGGACAACAGAACGTTACTCGGCAAATTATTTATGGGCGACCCGTCGTATTGCCAAACAAAATGTCGTTCCGGCATCGATCGGAACGTTTCGACGATTGCATTCTGATAGTGTAAAGTACTTTACACTCAATATATCATCCCAGCGCAAACAATCTATTGTAAATTTTTTCAACTAGTACGTATTTTCATGTCTAATTATTTTCAATTTATATTTCCAATTTCCCAATTTAATTATTTTTTTCAATTTTTTTAGATTTCAACGGGGTTTTTAAGTTTAAACCCCTCCAATCAATTTGCATTCTTGTAACTTCGCAATTTATAGCATTCTAATAGTGTAGAGTACTTTACACTCAATATAATATTCCAGCATAAAAAATTCCATTTAAATTTTTTTGATCAGTAATTTCATTGCTAATTATTCTTAATTTATATTTCGAATTTCTCACTTTAATTAATTTTCCAATTTTACTAATTTCAACAGGCTTTTCGACTTTACACCCTCCAATCAATTTGCATTCTTGTAACTTTACGATTTTTTGCATTCTAATAGTTTAAAGTACTTTACACTCAATATATTATTCCAGCACGAAAAAATGTTCAATTTTTCAACTAGTAATTTCACTGCATTAATTCCAAATTTGCCAATTTAATTAATTTTTTAAATTATTTTAATTTTAACAGCATTTTGAATTTACACCCCTCCAATCAATTTGCATTCTTGTAACTTCACAATTTTTAGCATTCTATTAGTGTAAAGCACTTTACACTCAATATATAATGCCAGCATAAAAGCAAATTTCATTTAAATTCTTTCAATTGGTATTTTCATTGCTAATTATTGCTAATTTATATTTAGAATTTCTCAATTTGATTACTTTTTCAATTTTTCTAATTTTAGGGTTTTTAACTTTACACTCCTCGAATCAATTTGCATTCTTGTAACTTAATAATTTTTGCATTCTAATAGAGTAAAGTACTTTACATTCAATGTATTATTCCAGCACAAAAAATCTGTTTAATTTTTTAACTAGTACTTTCATTGCTAATTATTCTTAACTTACTTCAAATTTAATTAATTTTTTCAATTATTTCGATTTCAACAGGGATTTAACTTCACAGCCCTCGAATCGATTTGCATTCTTATAACTTCACAATTTTTAGCATTCTAATAGTGTAAAGTACTTTACACTCAATATATTTTTCCAGCGTAAAAAAATCTATTTTACTTTTTCAACTAGTATTTTCATTGCTATTTTCTAATTTATTTCAAATAGCAGATTAATTCTTTCAATTTTTTGAATTTTAACATGGTTTTAACTCTACACCCCTCAAATCAATTTACATTCTTGTAACTTTACAATTTTTTCATTTCTAATAGTGTGAAGTACATACATACTTCACACTCAATATATTAAGCCGGCATAAAAAAATCACTTTAAATTTATTCAATGAGTATTTTCATTGCTGGTCCAAAATAAATGTTGTACGTTACTTTGAAACCCCCTCCCCCAAAGCCCTATACTCTTTTGAGGTTCACAATTTCGGACTCACTTTGCTTCACTCTGCCATGTAATCAATTATTTAATTAATTATATATACATTAAATTTCACTCTACTTAGATATTCGGAAAAAAAGTTAGTTTTCATGTCCACGCCAAAATTTAGACCAATACAACTTACTAGGACGTGCTTGGGGGCCTTTTTCCACTTTACACTAAAACCCGTTGTGTACAATACGAACCCCTTCGCGTCGCTGGATTTAGCGATGAATTTGGCAATTTCCTGTCAGCAAAAACAGCAAAGATCAAATTAAATCAATAATTAGATAGAAAAATTAGAATCACACATGCACATAGGGGCTGAGGGGGGACTAACCCCCCTGCCCTCCGCTGAGGTCAGCCAGACAGGTACTGTCCGGCGATTTTGAGCTAATAAGATGCCTTTTTGCATCAGTTTTGAGGCCAAAAACATACTTTTTAACCCAAAATCGCCAAGAATTTATCGATTTCTGTATTTTTAAGAGTTAAAAGTGATAGAATGCATTCAAAATGAACTAAAAATGTTTTTAAAATGCAAAATTAGCACGAAAAGGCATTTTATAGGGTATTTTGACAATTTCGGTCGTTAAAACGACAAGAAAATTCGAGAAACGTCAAATTTACTGTTTTAGATTTCTTAGATTTCAACCCCTGCCGACCCTGACCTTGTGCACCTATGATTAAAATAATTGGCAAATGATAATCATAATAATAATAATTGGAATATCGGCAAAGCAAAATTTGATCAATTTAATTTGATCTCAACGCGTCAAAAAAATATATAAATTTGAGCTTAATTTGATGATTAAATTTAATTTCGTTTGATTGAATAGTATTCAAACATATTACAAAATAAGTAAAAAATTTGATTCCGTCGAGAAATTGCCTCTACTTATCTAAAACGGGATAAGGCGGATAGAAGTCTTTGGGGATATTGATGACCAGCACATGCACAGCATGGCGATTCTGGGAAGGGCCGATTTGAAACGATATTTTTTAGCTGAAAAAAGGCAAATACGCGTCTAAAACACTTTTCGGCGTTTCCAGTGGCGGATCTAGGATTTTCCTAAGGGGGCGCGGAACCCCTAAGGGGGGCGGAACCCTGACTTGGGCGGAAAAATTAGCCGTTTTAACCCGGAAATCGCTAAAAATCGCTCAAAAATGCTTAATTTTGCGCATTATTTTGAGCAAATGGGGGGCGGCCCCCCCGCCCCCCTTCAAATCCGCCCATGGGCGTTTCTGATGATGCTCCTAGATACGGTTTTTGTTTGTATTCGGCAAAGATTTTTTCCGATACTTTTCGGGACCGTTTTTGTATATATATGTACAAAGATTTTTGGGAAGATGAAAAATGTAAAAAAAGTCAGAAACTACCAAAAATTCGCGCCGAAATGAGTAATTTTTTGTTCATATCTCTTTATAATTGCCAAAATTGCATTTAGGAAGCCAAAATATAAAAATTTTTCGGCGCTTCGCGCCGTTTTGAGAGAACTTTCAGTATTTTTTGTCATAAGAAACCCAGAAATTGGCTAAAAAACACTACCAAAGGTCGAAAAACTACTCACTTAATGAAATTTGTCCCAAAAAACGACGAAAAATAAAACCTTGGATCTCAGATGATACCCTAAAACTAGTTGAAGAACGCGCAAAAATCAAGAATATTAATCACAAGCTGTACCTTTTCCTCAATAGACAAATTAAACGGCAGCTTAAGACGGATAAGGACGCTTGGTGGAATGTGAAAGCCCAAGAAATGGAAATAGCCAGCAAGAACCATGATTCGCGCTTACTTTACAGCATCCTGCGAAGTTGTAATGGAAAGTTTAAAGCAACGAGTTCAAACCTCAAAGATCACCATGGCAACCCCATCAAATCACTAACGGGTAAACTAGATAGATGGAAAGAACATTTTAGCCAATTGCTTAACCGCCCACACCCCACAAGCCTAGACAAAAGGCTGATGGAGAACGTGGATCTGAAATTTTCAAGCACAATTAATGATCATCCTCCAACTGAAGAGGAAATCAGAATATCAATAAAAAGACTCAAGAACCGGAAGGCACCAGGTGTGGACAACATCCCTGCTGAAGCTTTAAAAGCTGGAGGAGAGGCAATAGTCAAACAACTAAAAGGCGTATACTCGACCATCTGGAACAAAGGCACAGTGCCTCAAGACTTTAAGGACTCAATTATCGTACCAATTCACAAAAAGGAGACCCAGCTACCTGCAAAAACTATAGAGGAATAAGCCTGTTAGCAACATCTGGAAAACTTCTGACCTCTATAATCCGATCCAGACTACTCAGTGTTAGAGAAACTAACTGCAGGGAAGAGCAGGCTGGTTTCAGGCCTGGAAGAGGTTGCACCGACCAAATATTCACACTTAGGCAACTAACCGAATCGCGCCTACGCTGTAAAAAGGACACATTCTTGGTATTTGTGGATTTTGCATGCGCATTCGATAGCATAGACCATTCGTCCTTATGGTGCGCCCTCAAAAATGAATCAATCCCGCATGCCACACTTAGTATTCTCAAGGCCTTCTACGACGGTGGAATGAGCAGGGCAAAATATTTGGGAAATGTGTCCTCACCATTCTCAATTACCACTGGCGTTAAACAGGGATGCATTATTTCGCCTATGTTGTTCAACGTGACTATGGACTGGATTCTCAGAAAAACTTTCGACGACATGCCAGGTGTACAAGTCGGAGCTAATTTGTCTCTCACTGATTTAGTATACGCCGACGACATTGTATTTTTTGCCGAAACAGCTCAAGCCGCACAAAATACCTTGAATGCGTTACAAGTGAATGCCAACAAACTCGGCCTGACAATAAACAGCGAAAAAACTAAATTTATTCTCACGGGCACACAACCGGCCATATTACAACTTGATGGCAAACCAATCGAAAGGGTGGATGCATTTAAATATTTGGGATCGGTTATCGATAGTGGACGAATAGTAGCAACTAGCGACATCAAAAACCGCATTGGGAATGCCATGTCAGCATTCACTTCACTAAAGAAGTGTTTGTGGAACCAAAAAGACGTTACCATCACAACAAAAATGAGAATTTTTAATGCTTCCATCCGGACAATTTTGATGTACGGCTCTGAGTCGTGGACTCTGCTTAAAAGCGATATGCACATATTAGAACGTTTTCAACTTCGATGTCTTCGCAGCATTTTGCACATAAATCTACGAGACCGATGGGAGAATGAAACTGTGCTGCAAGTATGTAAAAACCAAACCAGTATCGAACTCTACTTAAAGCGACAGCGGCTCAGGTGGTTTGGACATGTCTGCCGCATGAACAACACCCGACTACCCTATCAGTTAATTAACTCCAAGCGGCCCACGGGGTGGAAAATCTCTCGAGACGCCCCTAAGAAAACATGGTTGACACAAGTGGCACAAGATGTTCAGCCGCTCCACTTCTCAATCATTGATGCCCAACAAGCAGCCTTGAACCGCGATCAATGGCGTGCTGTAATCCGTGATACACTGCCTTTGGCCGCCACAGCTCAACGGTCGTTGCCCTACCAACGTCATTGAAGCTTATGGTGTTTAAGTCAAGTAAGTCAAGAAAAAACCCGCTTTACCTCACCGAAAACGCTACTATATTATATAATTGCACGCAAAAATTTGCATCTACAAAATGTACAAAGACTTTTAGGGGCCATCTTTGTATATACATGTGCAAACGGACCCTGCACAAAAAAACACTACTCCTAGAGCGTAAAACTCGAAAGAATATTAGAAAAAATTCGATTAAATTGAAGAAAATAAAGTCAAAAAACGAGTAAATGGCGCCGAAAAATTCGACACTTTCGAGCGAAATTGAAAAACGAATAAAACAGCCCCTTTTACGAATTTTTCGAAATTCTATCGAAAAATCGGTGAATTTCGGGAAATAACAAAATTTCCGGAGGGGGCAAAGTTTTCCGGGGTTGAAACCCCAAACCTTCTCTACAAGATTATGCAAGGACCGAATTTGAAAGAGTAAAACAGCACCTTTTACGAATTTTTCGAAATTCTATCGAAAAATCGGTGAATTTCGGGAAATAACAAAATTTACCGGGGGAGGACAAAAAGTTTTCTGGGGAGATCCCGAACCTTCTCTCCAAGATCATGCATGGACCGAATTTGAAAGAGGGGACCGCCCAAAACTTCAAACTCCAAATTTATACACTTTTTTGAGCTCCCATTTCATTGAGTACGAAACCCACGTAAACGCGGTATCTTCGACTAGATTTTATAATAAAAACTTTACGTGATTGATTGGGCGAAGCTTTAGACATCCATCTAAAAATTTAACATCAACACATGATTAATTCAGATAAATGCGCGCCGTGTAATGCACATTTTTTTGAATAAAATTTTCCCGCCACAAAAACAACGCGCCAAAATTCTTTCAAAGGCTCTTAAATTAGCTACAGTAACCCACAAAAACAATTCACGTATTTTCGAACACAAATTTAATAGAATCTGCAGTTTAGACCGCTAGCAGGGGCGGATTTAGGGGGGCGGAGGTGGGCGGCGGTCCCCCCCCCCCATTGGCCCAAAATAGTGCGCAAAATTGAGGATTTTTGAGCGATTTTTAGCGATTTTCGGGTTAAAAAGGCTAATTTTTCCGCCTAAGTTAGGGTTCCGCCCCCCCTTAGGAGTACCGCCCCCTTAGGAAAATCTTGGATCCACCAGTGACCGCTAATTAACTAGACAAGAAGATGCACTAGAATTTCTTATTCATTTGACATCTTAAGCGTATGAGCTACAGTAAGCCTTTAGTATATTGACACAATGGCGGAAGAACATGCCTGATACATAAATTTAAATTTCACATGTAAGTTTCAGTTTACACTTGCATTTTTATCGCAGCAGCATGAGCAGCGTTAAAGGACCTGAACTGATCATAGTCACGAAGATTAAGGTCGCATCTACAGTAATCGAAAGTGTAAAATGGATAGAATTGTCGTTTATTGTTATCGATAAATCCAAATTTAATGCAGACTTTTTACGGTTAGCCATAGATTCAAGTTAAACAAGCGATAAGCCTGAATAAATACTGTTAGTTTTAGCTAACCCCCTGCAACGGCTGGGCTTTCCTGCACTGTAAACCACCTACAAAAACGACTCTGGGCATAAACGGCCTTGGAAAGTCGAACAAAGGCGGAGTGTTGATGAAGTTTAAACTGGCGTTGCGTTCAATATAGAAAGACTCGGTAAGTTCGGGATAAAAGCGCCTGAATTCGAGAAAAAAGCAGTGTAAACTTATATGTACCGGCTCGAAATTTTAGGAAATAGTCCCCCAGGCCATTAGGAAGGGTAGGAGGAGTGAGGAAATAAATGATCTCCAGTTTTTGGCAAAAAGAATGCCTGAAATGGCCAAAAAACGCAGGTTTTCACCAGTTTTTTTTCACCGGGCTTGAAAATTTTCTGATCCTCCCATCGACCTGTATATAATCTGTCTGAGTGTAAAGCAGGTCGGAGTAAAAAATATAAATAAATGAAGGGAGCAGAAGCTAATAATTGCTGAGTAAACAAGAAATACTAGGAATTTTGACAAGGTTTCATCAAAATATTAGCAGATAAGAGTCTGAATCGGATTATTATGTGTAAAATTCAAGATTTGAAAGCGATTAGAGTTTAGCGAGCCTTGTAGAAGCTGATCCAAAAAATCTTTCCTACTTTAATCATACGCAGCCCATTCAACATAACATAAGAGGCACTGCAAAGCATGTTGCTATTATATAGTGTAAAGTGTTACCTAGGTTATAAAAAGTCTTGGTCACTCTAAAAAATGGTTTTCAAAGTAAATTTCTTCAAATATATTCCGAATAGTGTAAGCACCGGGTTGTTTAAAGTATATTAAAACGAAGTATTAGTCATATTAAAATACATTTTGTCTCTTGTGCTCTACAATCTCAGCATAAAGCCGATCTTGAATCAAAATCAAAGTTGTTTTTTGAAGTCCAAAATTAATTAAAACCGAAAAAGGAGTGGTACACTACTTTACACCGTCACTTTACCGAAAAACTTTACACTCTGAAGCAGTGTTTTTTTTTGTACAAGGTCCGTTTGTACATGTACAAAGATGGTCCCCAAAAGTCTTTGTACATTTTGTACATGCAAATTTTTGTGTACTATAATATAGTACAGTAGCGATTTCAGAGCGGTAAAACAGGGTTTTCGATCTTTGGTAGTGTATTTTAGCTAATTTCTGGGTTTCTGACGCCAAAAATTACTAAAAATTATCTGAAAACGGCGCGAAGCGCCGAAAAATGTTGACATTTTTCCATTCTAAATGCAAATTCTGCCATTTTAAAGATATATAGGACAAATAATTTATCAGTTCGGCGCGAAGCGCCGAAAATTTCGGGAATTTTACACCTTTTTACAGTTTTTGTCTTCCTAAAAATCTTTGTACATTTTGTACACACAAATTTTGGGTACTATAATATGGTACAGCAGCGATTTTAGTGTGGTAAAAACAGAGTTCTTCGACTCTTCGTAGTGTTTTAGCTAATTTCTGGGTCTCTAAGGGCAAAAATCACTAAGAATCGTCTTAAAACGGCTCGAAGCGCCGAAAAATTTGACATTTTTACTTTTGAAATGCAATTTCTGCCATTATAAAGATATATAGAACACACAATTACTCATTTTCGGCGCGAAGCGCCGAAATTTTCTCGAATTTCAGACCTTTTTTGCAATTTTTGTCTTCCCAAAAATCTTTGTACATGTACAAAGACGGTCCCGAAAAGTCTTTGTACATCGGGAAAAATCTTTGCCGAGTACAAAAAAAAACCGTGCTCTGAAGGGTTACACTTTACCAAAACAAACCTGAGCATATTATCTACGGATTTGAGCACAACTCGCTGATGAATGTATATATCCTTCAAATAGGACAAGACGTTGAAAGATCGTTGCCAAAAATTCATGTCGTCTGTGTAGCCAGTGCCAGGCACCGGGATGTAAGAAGGGGGACTCGGGCTATGATTACTCCAAGCTATTTCAGTTCGCATTTGCGTCATCGACCAATAGATAAAGGTCGATTTTTGAAGACCTAAAATTAATTATTTAAACTAGTCGAATAAAAAAAGTGTAAACAAAGTTTGTGCTACAGTTTAAACTAAATGTACGATCCTATAAAAGACAATAATTCAAAGAAGTCGGCAAGCTCGAAGGACCGGGGACTAAAAATTTTTTCACACGTGAAAAAGACTCGAGCATAGACTAAAATGTAGGTACGAAAGAATATATTCGTCATTCATAATGTAAAGTGAAAAGTAGCACAAAATCGTAAGGCTTGACTAGAAGCAAACACCATGCAATCATCCTGATTCAGACTCTTTTAAACCGACTATTTGATTTTTACATCCAACGTATTCAGCTATAGATGTCCGGTCGACGCCTTGAAAAATACATTAAAACGGATTACAGTCACGATTAATCGAAATTCAACTTTACACTCTAAGATATTTCCACCCGAGATAGTAGCGTTTCGTCATAATCTTTAAGTCAAAAGAAGTCCGATTTTCGCTGTTGAATTTACAATAAAATTTAAAGGCCATTATGTACGCACATAAATAAATGAACGGCGTACTAGGTAAATTTCGGCGGTGTAAACAACGAAAACGGTCGAATAAACGTTAACTATGAGTAATGGCTCAATTGAATCAAAAAGTAAAAATAATTCTCAAAGTTAAAAAATAACAGAGTGTAAAGTAAGAGTAAAAAATTAACAAGTGTAAACTAAGGGCGAACACATTTACTAAGTGTAAACTAAACCGCTCACCGACGTGCGCCAAACCGCACGGAGCGTACAAATCGTCCAGTATGACGGTGTCGAATTTTTGCTTGACCAATCGGTCGAATTCGGCGCGTCTGGTCAACAAAGCTTCTTCGCACATTCGGCCCACCATTTGCCAGTTGGACGCCTTGCGGGCCAATTCGGTTACAGTATCCTTCCAAACGGCGTCGTGTACGCTGGCGTTTTCGTACAAAAACGCGTGTTGGATATATTTTTCGGCCACTTCGACTCGCCAAAATAATTCTTGAACTCCTGGACGGAGAGCAAATTTTTTTAAAAACTTTGAAAAAATTTTCCCGCCCCGAGTCGACCGTCCCCTTCGACTTCTTACCAACATAAAATTGCATTTTTATATTTTTTTTAACATTTTTTACCGCAAAATAAAGCTTCACTCTATTATGTACCTCATCCCGACAGTGGTGGATCCAGGATTTTCCTAAGGGTGAGAGGCGGTACCCCTAAGGGGGGGGGGCGGAACCATGACTTGGGCGGAAAAATTAGCCGTTTTAACCCAAAATCGCTAAAAATCGCTCAAAAATCCTTGATTTTACGCTCTATTTTGGGCCAACGGGGAAGCGGCCGTCCCCCCTCCCGCCCCCCTTAAATCCGCCCCTGCTTCCCGACAAATGACCGATTGCCCCATTCTAAATTTTGAACTGTGATATGCTACGTATTCGGAGCAGGGTAGGATGGGAATCCCCCAATAAAATTTGTTATTTTTTCGTCTAAATGATTGCTCTACGCCTTTGGAACGCCTTTGTATTCCAAATTTTAAAATAAACACCGAATCTTATCATTAGCTAATAAACTCATTCACCTCGTCAAATTCTTATAGAACTACACTTTTCACAATTAACTAAACGAATGAAAAAAACGCAAGTTCTCGGCCGAAATGTGGCGAACATGTTAAGAGTCTCGACTTTAGAGGACAGCCTGACACATAGGTGGGCAGCACTAAAATTCTAAGGGGGGGGGGGTGCAAGATTTTTTGAAGGTCAAAAAAACTTAAAACTGGCGGTATGGCGAAAAACGCCATTTTTCAACGTTTCTCATCGATCATTACAGCCCAAACCCACGCCCACGCCCACGTGTGGAGTCTAAATAACACGTTATCCGCTGAGTTGCGAACTGACGAGCATATTAAATGCACGAGTGGTGCTTTAATTCTGCAGGGAGGTCAAAAATTTTAGAAGGACGAAAAAGTGCCAAATAGTTGATGGTAGACGTAAAAAACCCATTTTTTCGACGTTTCTCATCGAACACTATTAATTTTGGAATCAAAAAATTGCGAAAAAAACGAAAAAAGTTCTGAAAGGACCCCATCTGTGGTGTGCTTTTACTGGCCCAGCATTTCTTTGTAACCATAAATGATCATGGGGCTTTAGGGTTTTCATCCCCGCCTCCAAAAAAATTTTCACCCCCCCCCTCCCGGAAATCTTTTCACACCCCCCAAAAATTTGCGATTTTTCAAAAGTTTCCAGAAATTCCTGAAAATTCGTAGAAAATGTAAGCGTTTCTAGTTACTTGCTCTAAAAAGTCGAATTTTAGGCGCTTCGCGCCATACACTCACGTTTTAAATATATTTTGTTCAATATGTTCGACTTTTTGAATTTTTTTTAGAAATTTTTTTGTTTTTGTGCTCTATGAAACTAGAAAGATAGAGCATCGTTAGAAATAGAAATGCCGAAAAACTACGTTTTTGAGGCGTATTTACCATTTTTGGGCCCAAAAAAGGCACTATAGAATTTCATCCCCTTGTCCAGAATTTCCATGCTGTGGTCAATACGTAACACAAAATCTACCTTTTGGCACCCGAACGAACCGAGCGTCGTCCTTTTTTAGGCCAATATTCCATACGGTAACTTCGTGACCTCGCTTGACCAGTTCCTCAGCCAGTCGATACATGATGAGCTTATGCGAGGGATAAATGTACGAGGGCATCATAAGCACTTTCCCAGCATCGGTTAGCTTATCACCGAGGTAGGCATAAGACAAGAAAATGACGAATATCAAATAGAGCCCGTAGTGCAAGTCGGCCAAATGAGCCATTTTGCTTAAAACCCGGTAAAAACAAGAATGCCTTTGAAAAAATTCAATTTTGCTACTAAGAAATCCAATGCGATCAGCGATAGGCGAAACTATGGTTATTACTTCATCGCTCCTTGCATATCATGGAACAGACATTTTTGAATAAAGCTTAGCCAGGCAAACAAATGAAGCATTCCCTTAACTCTTTGCTCAAGAACCTGTTTTATTTCTAGAATTCAACATTGATTAAATTTTCTAATTTCGGTCAAAACAACTTATTCTCAATCTGCTCGACGAGAGGCTGACAAGCTTTTATCCTAATATCTAATGCATACAAAGGCATATGGAGGGGTTAGAACTGAGAAGGAGGGTGATATCCACAGGTGGGCAGCACCGAAATTCTGGGAGGGGTGAAAAAATTTCTGGGGGGGGGGTGAAAAATTTTCAAAGGTCAAAAAATGGTCCTAAAAAGTGGTCATATGGCGAAAAACACCATTTTTCGACGTTTCTCATCAAGCACTATCCAATGGCATCAAAAAATTGCTAAAAAACAAAAAAATTTTATGAGGGGGTATTTTGATTTCTGGGGGGTATTTCAAGTTCTGGGGGGTGCATATCCCCCCAAACCCCCCACGCCCATGTGTGGTGATATCCCTGTCTAGCTTTGGAAAATCAGGTATTGTCAAGCGATTTTTGGATGAATTAGGGCGTTTTTTGAAAATTTTAGAGTTTATTGAACAACGAATAAAATTTGTTTGTCAGTTTTTTTGTTTGTCTTTAGTCCGATTTCTCAATCAACTTCGCCAGTTTATTATGAAAACATAAATATAAAGTGCGCTTGTCAGTAACCTTTTTAGAATTCATCCCCTCTGAACACATGATCTAAATTAAAACGAAATGGTCAAATTTTACATAATGAAATCCAAGCTTAACATTTATCATGCTGAAAACCAACACACCACACATAACATTCTTGCACTATTCCGACACAGCCAGAGTAGCCCTATCATAAAAAAGCGGGCTGAAACCTAGCCAATTGAGCAACAAAATGAAGATAAGGGTAAGTAAAGAAGATAAGAAGTGCAAACATGACTTCTATACGCATCCATCGATAGCTAATCACACTATTTATGTTTTACTGAACGATTAGTCTGTCAAATTGGAATAAGATCAGAGCGTATGCAAACATCAGTGTTGCTATGCCTTTACCAAAACAACAACAAGCAAAGCGAGGTAGTGCCAGGTTGTTCACTAAATTTTAATTCCAATGTAAAATAAAACAAGACACGTAATCAGACATTGTAGTAGAGAATAAAATACATAAGCATTTTGCCAAGAATTTTCTCTCGTCAGTTAAAACACAGCTTTGCGGATACAATTTTGAATAAAATTTTTGCGTTACAACCAGTTTTTTTAGCATAGCGCAAACTTTTTCACGTGTTAAAAATCCTGACTAGTGATTTCCGCAAGTGTACATAAAATTGTCTTTAAATATCATAGACAAATCGCGGACGTACAAGAGGCCTTCAGGAGCCTTTTCTGAACAGTGTTAAGAAGCCCGAGCAAAAAACTGCTTCCAAATCGTAAATAAAAGAAGATTTGAGGATTTTTATTCAAAAAATTAATTTTTTCATACTTACCGAAAATTTCCCATAGTGAATCTATTCAAGATTAGTTTTGGCGTCCTGACGAATTTCATAAACAATATTCATTTTTTTACTTTTATGGCGTTTTAGATGTTTTAATGAAAAAAGCGAAAAATTGTCCATACAAAATGACCGCTCCTTTGTCAAATTTGGAGCCATTACTAGTACCATACAGACATGCGCAGCATAGGAATTCTGGGGCGATTAAAATTTTGAACGCGTCAAAAACATCGTTTTTCGGCGTTTCTAGTGACGCTGTATCTCATTGCATAAGAACAAAAAATTTCAGGAAAAAATTCGAATAAAGTGAACAAATTATATTCAAAAAATGAGTATATAGCGCGAAGCGCCGATAATTTGACACTTTTGAACAAATAGATAGCAAAAACGCTTAAAACCGTACCTTTTCTACGAAATTTTCGTGAACTTTTGAGAACTTTTGGAAAATCGCAAATATTGGAGAGTGTGAAAAAATTTATTGGGGAATGAAAAATTTATGGGGAGTTGAACCCCTGCCCCAACAATATGTGCTACGGTATCTAAAGAACATATTTAGGATTGACTAATACACTATACTATTCCAACTTGTCCATTGCTCTACGCAGAACAGCATGCAAAATTCTGAAAGAAAGCCTAGTCGGTAAGTTAATCGGCAAATTTTATCAAAAATCCAGAGCTTATTTTTAATGCAATTAAGATTACAAGCGTTAATTTTCGATAAATAATACGGACTGATGTTGGCTAAGTGAAGTGAAAAAGTCGAATTAGCGCCGAGATTAGAAGAGACAATATGTAGGCAATATACAGGACAAATCTACAATAAAAAAACAGGTTCCATATTGAAAGCTGATGAAGTACGAAGGTAATGCTAGGAATGAGTGTGGGAAATAGAATCTAATGACAAGTAATTACAAAAACCAGTTTGATCAACGTATTGGCTGACATCAAATTTTGACGTCAACGTGTATAAATGAAAAAAGTCAGAACACCTCCTTCTTTAACGTAGCCATTTTGCAACAGTTGGTAAAGACATAATCGTCTCCTTAGTATTTTTAAATGTCAGCTGAAGAGTATTTTAAATGTCAGCTGAAGTCCAATAACGCCCAAAAGAACTTATGCGCTTTTCAAATTTGACCAAAATTTCGAGCATTTTTGATCGCTTTTGATTCTAAAACTTTTAACTCCACTATCCTCCAAAATGATTCGGAAAGGAAGAATGCAATTTTCTCCAAAAGAACGGTTAGCCATTAGCCAACCAGAACTTCAGATCGACCTTAAGAATTTGAAATTTTTGGTTTACAAAACGTGTTGAAGAAATTTATAATCACCCAGATTCGAATTAAGCTAAACTACCAAAGGTAGAAAAACCCAGCTATATATAATAAAAAACGTTACTGTACTATTTAATAATACCCAAATTGTAAATGTACAACATGTACAAAGGCTTTTGTCCTATCCGTGCTTAAATGTAGTGAACTGCGCGGTCGCCCAGGGCCGCTAAAGCTGAGGGCCGTTAAAAATTTTCAGAGAACTTGGAAAAGCTGTTTTAGCAGTTTTAATCTAGCAATCATATTGTCGAGAATGTTATTTATGATCCGATTTTGGATTTAGGACCTCTGAAGCTGGAAAACTTACATTTAAATTAATCTTCAAATTTTACCGCGCACGTATAGTAATTTAATTTCTGGATGTGTATTCTCTTTTACATCACTAAGGTATTGTCTGAAGCTCACAAATAATTTTTAAAGCTACGTTTGTACAATATACGAATTAAGATTTTATGGGGTAAGTACAAGTTTATCGATTTCAACGTTGGAAACATTTTTTCGGCAGAAATCGAAACGAATTTCGCCGCTTTTTCTTGGTTGAATACTAAAATGGTATTTTATTTTGTCTTTTACTCTTTTTTTGATGACTTTATGCATATAATTGACAAACGTTTGAAAATTCAGCACCGTCTTGTTTGGTAACTGCTAAGATGAGCTTGACTCGCTTCTATTCATTATGGTGCACTATGGTATGTTGCAAAATTTAGAACAAAGTCGTACCCCTTTTGACAGCATTCCCTAAACTATACCGTAAATGATGAAAATTTTTGCTGCAAGGAAACTTTTACGGAGATTTTTGTACAGTTTAAAAAACTGGCCGAATACATTTCAATTTGAAATGAAAAACTCCAGAAAATTACTCATTTCAACTACGCATCATTATCTTAAATACTACGTACAATTTTATTAATTAATGACTAATCTAACTTACTGCTCAGAAAGCCGACAAATAAATGTGAAATAAACTGCTTCATTCTTTAATTTACGTATAGAAAAAATCTCAAATGCTCGACGTACGAGTATAGTTTACGATACAAAATTTGTAATAAGCGCCTGAAAAAATGCCTTACTTTATACGAATCGAACTTTCGAGGGCCGCTAGAAGCATTTCGCCCAGGCCCGTTCTGTGAAAATTAAGCACGGCCCTGACTTTTGTGAACCGTCTTTGTACATATACGGCGGAAATTCGTACAAAAAACACGATGTAAGATATGCTCAAAACCTCTCTGTCACGCGTAAGAGACAGGTTAAATTAACCATTCTGTTCTTCCTTCGAATCTATGTGCCATACGTTTAAGAAAAGCGCATTGTTTAGCTTTTCAGACTTTACCTACACACGATAAAAATTGAAAACCATTAAATAATCTGTGATATTACTGTTGTTTTCAATAGAAAGGTCGACTCATGCCTACTTGAGACAAATATAACTTAAAATATAACACATTTTCAACGGATGTAAGATGCTAAAATAAGTTTTTTAGTCACGCCAGTTCAATATATTTTATAGGTGTCTCAACTCTCCACAGAGCAATCTGAGGCCCCTTTAATTTAGTATTGCAGATAAAGGGTTGTCATACACATGCACTCCTGTACAATAATTCAATTTTCAACATTATTGTAGCATACGAGAATTACTGTCGAGTTACTGCTTTAGAAAAGCACCCTTCCGAAGCAATTCAGAGTTTTTTTACTGGCTCTAAAAATTTTCATGATCTTTCGAAAAAATACTGTCGAGTTTGAGCTTTAGAAAGTACCTTCCTTCGAAGCAATTCAAAGTTTTTTTACTGACTCTAAAAATTTTCGCTGATCTTTCGAAAAAATCTATCGAAAACCATTCGAATAACCCTCATCTTGATGACTTTAAGCTGCGAAATCACTATAATAATTCGCAATTATAATTAAGTATGATCAGGCCCGTGCAGGCACGTAGCTGGCCGTCCAACTTCGGGGGTGACCAACGCCAATTTTGAGGGGTCCGGGGTCCAAAAGGCCTAAAATAGCACAAAATAAGATTCAAAAAGACCCTATTTTTCCTCTTTTTTCCGAATTTTAGGGGGTCCGGACCCCCCATCTCCCCAGAGCTGCGTGCCTGGCCCTATACAGGATCCGGCCAAGGGGGCGGACCCAACCTAAAGTAGTCTATCTCGGAAAATTTGTCAGGAAAGCTGGCAAAAACAGCATTTTTTGATGTTTCTCGACACGCTCTATCCATTAAGATAATAAAATTTGAACTTTTTTGGAAAAAAGCTTTTTTTAACTCTAAAAGCAGTGATCGCACGGGGACCCGACCCCGACCCCGAAAAAACCCCGGCCTAAACCCCGACCCCGACCCCCGACCGGGGGCATGATTTTTCGAGTCGGGGTTGAACCTTTTTTCGGGGGTGAAATATAACATTTTATTTGTTGGTACATAGAAGAATTGTATAAATAGCAAATAAAGTCGGAACAAGAACGATTCATTCATCAGCAAAATTAATATGTTAAACTCGACACTACGCGATACTTTACATAAAAAGTGCGCCTCGGTCGCCATGGCGTACGAGATGCGCACATTACATGTTCGCATATTTTCCATTATGAAGTGCGCCGAAATTACTGCGGAATCACAGGCGTAGCCAGGGGGAATGGAGAGGCACATTGCGCCCCCGGAATTTTCAGTCAAGTATCTTGATTTTTCTGGTTCAACGTGTCCAGAACATTGAGTTCAAAAAAGGCACAAACGTCAAAATTTTTCCGGCGCTTCGCTTGCCGAGTCATTATTATTTATTGTTATACAGATCCAATGAATTTAAAAGCTTGAATCTCTTAAAAAAATCCAGCACTTGGCAGCACTTTAGTGATTTAATGCACTATTAGTTCATTGAATGAAACTGCACATGCTTGTTGAACATAGTAAAAGTGCGAAAAAGTTTGCATACCAATTTATCTATTCTCTGCTTTGTTTATCTTTCTTTTACAAGGACACATAATTCTATTTTAAATGAAAGGAAAGGCCAAATTTCCTTGTTTTTGTGCATTTTCTGTTTTCTGAACTAGTTAATAAGAAGGCCACAAATGGGCCTGAAAAATGGTAAGAACAAAATTCTCATTGATACATCTTTCAATGACTTATTGATTGCGACCCATTGCTGCGCAAGGCATACTTGGCAGAGATCGAAAAACGCATTTCAGCTCAGAAGTTTTGTGCTTTGTAGGTGTTCACCATCAATTTTAAGTTTTTTTGGACTTAATTCCAGAACCGAGATTTTGCCAATTTGCGAAAAATTTTAACCTTTACTAATTAAAAACTATAGTGCATTTTTACAAAATTTTCTGGGGTTCGGCTCTGGACCTCGCCAGAAGATGTGCGCTTGAGCGCGCCACCCCAGACCCCCAGCCGTACAATTCCCGTTCTACATGTTGAATGAGATTTTTAGGAGGACAGAAAAGATAAAAGGATTAGGAATTTGTTAGAATTCTCGGCGCTTCGCGCCTGCGGTTGGATTATCTGTTCTGTGTGATTTAAGCGGTATAAATTGAGTTTAAAGAGTAAAAAACGTCAAAAATTTCTTGCGCGCTTAGCACCGCCGCTTATGATTTCCGAACTGTTTGTCAATAAAAAAGGCGTAAATTCTACATGAAAACGGGTGAAAATTTCGGAAATTTTTCGGCGCTTCGCGCGCCATTGGCTCCTCTACAATCAGTGCGCCATAGAAAACCGTTGTGAAAAAACTGTGCGGAAGAATACGAAAAAGCGAGAGCGATTAGTGATTAAAATTGAAAGTAATGCTAAATTGCTAAAACCATGCTTGAACTTGGAATGAAAATAAAATGTTGAACATAACCAGCTTTATTAGTATGCTTTACAAACAAGTGAAGGTATCGTTTTTATCCTTTTCAAATTGGTATGTCATCATGCAATGTTAATTGTTAATCTTCAACCCCGACCCCGGCCCCGACTCCCGAAAACCGGGGTTTTTCATCCCCGACCCCTGACCCGGATCGGGGGTGAAAATCTGACCCCGTACGATCACTGCTCAAAAGGCTATAAAAAGTGTCATTTTTCCGTCGTGCTTGGGCCAAAACCATAGAATGCATGAGGGATGAGGATCCTCCTGAGCTTTGAGAAAGTGATAGCCATACAGCGATTTTGGCCGAAAAACCATCGCTCTATAGACTTTTTTTGGACTCAGAAAATTAGCTATACAGCCTTTCTGGGCTTAGAAAACTAGATACCATCTTGTTTGAGCTCAGAAATGATTTAGTTGTCTTTTTCTGAGGACCGAAAGGATATATAGCTATTTTCGACTCCAAAAAGGGATTAATAGCTATTTTTAGTCCAAAACGGCTATATAGCTACGTTTGTGAATCCAAAAAGGCTATATAGCTAGTTTTCTGAGATCAAAAAGGATATATAGCTAATTTCTCCTGGCCCCAACAGGACTATAGAGCCGTTTTTACGAAGTAAATACTATCTAGCAAGTTTTTTTAGCGGTTTTCACCCCCCCCTCCTGAAAGTTTCGCTTGCGCACCTATGGCCAAAACTGTGGAAAACACTTGACATCCGGCGCTAAGCGCCGAAAATATGAAGATTGTGTGACAACGACATGCGATTTTTCCATCTTTCCGTGCATTATCTTACCTCCCACATTTTTTTCGGCCAAGAAGCGGCCGGCCCCTCTCCCTAAATACGGCCCTGAGTATGATTGATTACGAAGCGAGTGGATATCAAAAACAAAAACAGAAAAATAAAAATATACAAAGATTTGTATAATACTGCAGCTCTTGTGGAGCAGGTGAAAATAGATCAGGTGGTGCAATAAAAGTTCGCACGTATTTATACAGGGCGCGAATGAAGATAAATCGAAGTATGATTTGCCCATCCACTGAACTTTTAGGCACCATGATTTTCGGACGAAAATTTTTGTTTTTTAAGCTTTTTAGTCAATTCTTAAGCAAAGATATCACCAAAAAATGCGAATTTGCGCGGTAAGATCGGAAATATTCCGAGTATTAACAGACGGGTAACGGGTTTACACCAAAATTTGTCTCTCGCACCTTCTTTTCGCCTTCTTCGCTTTTTTGCACGTTTTGTAAAAAACTCTAATTTTCTAAACGAATTTTAATTATTTGTGACAAAACCTATAGGCACCCTGAACTTACTCCAGAGCTTTCGCAAACAAATCAAAACTTAAAGCTGATACAAATAAGTTGATGTAGAGCACCAAAAATATTTTTTGACTTCTTTTAAGCTATTAAGCTCAATGCTGCTGGGCATAGGTGCACAAGGTCAGGGTCGGCAGGGGAGGAATCCCGAAAATTCAAAACAGTAAATTTAACATTCGCGATTTTTTGCCGTTTTAACGATCAAAATGGTCAAAATAGCCTATAAAACGTTTTTTCGTGGTAATATCGCATTTTAGAGGCATTTTTAGTCCATTTTGACCACACTATATAACTTTTAACAATAAAAATGCACAAATTTATCAATTTCACGCGCTTTATTGACAAAAGTAATTAAAAGTACTTAATCTGGCGCGAAGCGCCGGAAGAATTTTGACATTTTTACTGCTTTTGACCTCGAAAATGATGCAAAAAAACATTCCTTCAGCTTCAAAATCGCCGGACAGTACCTGTCCGGCTGACCCTTCGTGGGGTAAACCCCTCGCCCCTTTCCTTTCTGGGAAGGTATGCTGCCGGGGCTTCTAAACGAATGGAGAACATAGTAACTGCTACTGATTCCAGAGTAAACAATGAAGAGAATAATAATATTCTACGAGGCATAAAATGAAATCATCCAGCTAGCGTTCTAAATATCCTTAGCTTGTTTGATGAAGATTGCTCCTACTTTTTTGCAGACGGTCTCAATCTTTCACTAATTACTGCAAAATAATTCAAACCGTATAAAAATAGGCGAGGTACAGCAATAAGTGAAATCCTCCATTGATCTCTAAGCATTCCTGAACGAATTCGGCCAGTCTAACGATATAACTATGCACACAGGGTGGTCATATTAAAATGGAGCAGGGGCGGCTACACCACAAAAATAGACGGAAAATTGCTTGTCTTAAGGCTCATCACTATCTTCGTCCGATCGACGTCGGACACACCGCATGTCGGACGTGTGGCGGGCAGAAGTCGCATCCGACTCTGTCCGACACGCGTCCGACAGGATCCAACATGCGGTGCGTCCGATGTCGGATCGAACATCGGATCCGACTTTCATTCATACTTCATCCGACTAAAATCAATATTTTCAGCGCAACAAACATTGATGTTTTTATATTGTTTCTATGTCGAACAGCGTTTGTACCATAATTACTCATAACTGGGCGTTGGAGGTTGGGGGCATAAGTGGGCGGGCAGCAAGAAAATTCTGGGAGGTAAGATTTTTTGAAGGTCAAAAAATGGCCGTAAAAATGGTGGTTTGGCGAAAAACACAATTACTCGACGTTTCTCATCGAGCACTATTCATCGGCCAGTGATCGGACCGAGGGTACTTTTGATTTCTCGGCTCGGCCGAGGCCGAGGCGCCTTAGAATCCTTGCCTCGGCCGAGGCAGAGGCCGAGGCCGAGGGTAATGCCGAGGGTCAAGCTTATATACCTCCTATACCCATAAATAGTGCTCTTAGAATATTTTGTATGCACATGAGCTAGAGAATAATCGTAATATTGAACACTTTATCGAATGTCATTTTCAATAATAGTAGATTAAATGTGTGAAGGATTTATTGAATAAAGTCAGCAGAATGAAAGCATACTTAATTTAACAAGTTGCCGCTGAAGACTTGGAAAAGTTAATAAAAAATATGGTTGAACAAGCACTTAAAAACTTTTATTACTAAGTATACATAAATAAGAAAACAGTGTCAAAGAAATAAACGAACAAACGAAATAAGCTAAGTAAAGACAGAACTGTAGCCATTGTTGTGCTCGCTTTTGCAGTAATGCATGTTTAAAACACGCTTTTTTCAGTCATCCAATTCTTGTGTGGTAGGTAATATGACAGAAACTGCACTGCACTTTCCGATCATAGTTTCCCAAGGTCCAGAGTTGAGGGAAGGTGAAATCCCAAAATGGGGGACCAGTAAATTAAAAGTAGTGTCTTTGTATGAGCGAACAAATTCTTGTAGATATTTTTATATAAATATATTTTTAAACATACACATTTTTACATACTGCCAGTGTGTGACCTGCAACCGGCATGCAGTCCTAAACAGTGTTTTTTGTGCAAGATATGTACCTTTTTACATGTACAAAAATGGTATCCAAAAGTCTTTAGAACATTTTGTACATGCAAATTTTTGTGTACTATTATAGTATGGTACAGTAGCGATTTAGTGTGGTAAAACAGGGTGTTTTCGACCCTTCGGTAGCGTATCTTAGCTAATTCCTGGGTTTCTGAATATTTGACATTTTTTTCCCATTCTAAATGCAAATTCTACTATTTTAAAGATATATAGGACAGACAATTATTGATGCGCTGAAACTTTTCGGGAATTTTACACCTTTTACAGTTTTTTCTCTCCAAAAATCTTTGTGCATGTACAAAGACAGTCCTGAAAAGTCTCTGTACATTATGGAAAATCTTTGCCGAATACAAAAAACCGTGGTCCTAAATGTGATAATTGGCCTGGATATAGTTCATAAGATTATTTGGCAGCGAAGAGCCGAAATTTTTATGAGCTTTGATGAAATTTACACATAAAACTTGACTGAGAAAGCTAAAAGCAACTGGTACTACAAAATCAGAAATAGTACAGATATTGCAATATGCCAATTAGATCTTGTAATAAGCACTACTGTACTTAGAAATCCAACGCAACATCAGGATAAATTAGTCAATTTTATCTTTGAACGGCTGAATGTGCTGAGTTATTAAATAGTACATTGTTTTGCATAAAATTTTTAAAAACAGTATAAATGGATACAAAAGATATTTAAATCTGCATAAAGATGCCTAGATTACACAAAAATTGATTTTTGAGTGTTTAATGCCTCTGCTTCAATCTGAATACAGTAGTAGTTAGCGATATTTTGCGCGAAGCGCCGAAAATTTTTTGAAATTTCCTAAAAAATACTGAAAAACGATATAATTAATATCACTTTGTCCAAGAAAGTATTTTAAAATTGTATAAAAATGGCTCCCAAAAATGCACGAGCCGAAATTGGTTTTTGGCAAAACCTGCATTTATTGGCCATTTTTAGGTGTTTTTGCGATTTTCGGCCGAAAATTCCTAATCATTTACGCCCTCTCCCATAAAAATGGCCGAAAACCATACGTGTAACAGGAAGGGCTTTGGGGAATTCCCCACCCACCCAGGGTTGGACGTCCTCCCCTAACCTCTTCCTCCAACGTCAGAAAATTTTGACCCACCCTCCCAATTTTGGCGAAAATTTGCGCTTTGTGGCTAATTTAGGTGCTTTTGCCATTTTTGACATAGAATTAGAGTCGCTAATCCTCTACCCGAAATTTCTAGCTGTTACATGTATGCCGAGGAGCCCCTCCCGAAAATTTTGAGCTGTTACATGCATGTTTTATAGTGACAGTTTGTCTATTTACTCTTGCTTACATTCAAAAATACTGTATCACTTCGGAAAATTCTAATAGTTCAGCTGCACTTTTGCCATAGAGTAAAAATTAGGTTCAAAATATTCAAAAGGTTTTCACCACAAAAATCGTCTGACAGTGACTTGAGTCTTGTACCCTGAGAGGGGGTAATAAACCTCCTCACCCCTCCCTCCGGGAATGTGTGTTTCCGATCCATGTAGCAAGCATGAGAATTAAAACTTAGTCATCACATGAATAATAAATTGGCACTTTGCTGTATGTAACTTTGTGTAACTGGGTACGCGACTGAAACCACAAGAAAAGTCTATAGGTAAAAAATAGCCTTTGTACTGCAGATGCATTCTAAATAGTTAATATTCAACGGACATATTAAACTTATTCAAATTTGATTTTAACCCTCGGCGCCTCGGCACTTTTTCAGCTTCGCCCTCGGCGCCGAGGCCGAGGCTCCAAAAAACGCCGAGGCTTGCCGAGGCCGAGGCCGGTATGCTCGGTCCGGATCACCGCCATCGGCATCAAAAAATTGCGAAAAAAACGAAAAAATTTTCAAAAATCGGATTCTGGGGGTATTTTGATTGCCGGTTTCGGGTGGGGTACGGTTTGGTATTCGGGGGGTGCATACCCCCCCCCCGAATCCCCCACGCCCAGGTGTGGTTGGGGGTATGTAACCCCCCAGATACTAGAATACCCCCAGAAACTAAATACTCCCCAGAATTCAATTTTTAGAGATTATTTTGTTTTTTCCTCAATGTTTTGATGCGATAGGATAGTGCTCGATGAGAAACGTTAAAAGATGGTGTTTTTTCGCCATACAACCACTTTTAAGACCATTTTTTGAAGTTTAAAAGTTTTTTCACCCCTCCCCCTCCAGAAATAAAAATTAAATGCTGAAAGTATCGAAGTTCGTTTCATGCGCCAATTTATTTATACTTATTAATTTATTTAAACCTATTTCCCACAAATATGGATGTTCTTTAACAGCTATGATTAATAACTCCACAGTTATGTCGTTAAAATCGCCATTAGCCATTTGCAATTGATTAAATTTTAAACCTGAAAAATACAATAAAATGAATTGACTGCAACAATAAATAGTACAAAATAAACGAGACACGATATACCACAGCGCTTTTATACGACTAGTACAGAGCAATAAATTAATCAAAAATTTTAAGCTCGAAAATGAAATAGTACAAAATAAACAAGGCGTGCAATGCGCTACATGTCGCGCCAATCTTCCTACACGCTGTAGTTTAAATTTCATGTGTGTCGGACGGACGAAAGTTGAAACCAACTCAACTTGTCCGTTCCGACAAAAAAGTCGCATTGTGAAACAGATTATGACGTCATACGCAAAGAAAAGTCGGACGCGTGTCGCATGATGTCGGATAATGTCGGACTCATGTCGGTGCGTGTCGGAGCGGTTTTGTCAATTCTCGCATTCCGACACCAAATCGGACGGAGTCGGACGAAGTATGAATGCGCCTTTAGACGTAAGATCTTGGAATTTCCGGCGCTTCGCACCAGAGGTGAAGTATTTTTCATAATTTTGGCTCAAGGAAGACCGAAAAACGATGCTTTTTATAGCTTTTTAGAAAAGGAAAATTTATTTCGAAAAGTTTGAATTTTATTAAAAACGCCGAAAAATGCAGTTTTTGCGAGCTGTTTTCAAGATATAGACCAATTTATTTTAAACAACAAAATTCGAGAAAAATCAAAAAGTTTGAACAAATTAAACAAAATATAGTCAAAACATGAGTATATATAATGGCGCGAAGCACCGAAAATTCGGCATTTTTGAGCAAATAGATAGCTGAAAACGCTTCAAAAGGCATATTTCCTACAAATTTATAAAAAATTTATGGAAAACTTCCAAAAAACGGCCAATTCTGGGGAAGGGGTGAAAAATTTTTGCGGGAGGTAAAATTTTTTCTGGGGGTGAACCCCTCCCCCAATCATGTATGGTCCCCCTTCCTGGGCCAAATCCCGCTACATTGAAACTTTCTTTCTGTGCCTTCTTTCACGTTTTCTGCAAGTTTTGTAAAAAAATTCTAAATATATTCTAAACTGATTTTTAAAAAATACTGAAGGACCCGTACTCTTTACTTTAAGCCCTTTTCATAGTCGTCATCGTCAAGCATCCTAGAGTGAGTTAGGCAATATCAGCACAGTACCCAACTGGCACTGCGTAACCATAGATAAAAATTATCCAAGAATAAAGATAGCCCTGGTGCTTATTTGAAGGAAATTTTTAAAATTTTCCTTCCTAAATCACTTTTGCAGCAAACATCACACAAAAATTCTTCTGCCATGTAAACCACGCTTACACTTAATTCCACATTGCGAAATTGAGGCTCACAACAAATGCGTCAGACGTGGAAAAAATAGTATTACCGACATGGAGACACTGTTTTCCTAGCGATTTGGTTCACAATGTGAAGCATGCCCAAATTTTTTTCCACATTTCAAATTTTTATTCACATCTTTGGGGGTCTAGAGAACATTCAATAATTGAGCGCTTATATTGAAAAAACCGATGTTTTTGCAGAAAGTTCATCCTACATAAAACGGCGAGACCCAAAACGACTTTTTGTGCATTTTTTTGTAAACTTAGTGTATATATATATACTGCAATGACTATAAGGATCAGTAATATGTTCTACCTCCTAAAACTGCATTTTCAGACCGCGCCAAAAAATTTTTGAAATTTTACAAAGAAATTTTTACAATAAGATTGCTGCAATCGGTGTAGCACGGTTTAAACATTCATATGAATTAGCAGAGCAAGTAATTAAATTAAATCAATACGGCGCGAAGCACCGGAAAATTTTCGAAATTTCACCTCTAAAACGCATTTTTGAGTTAGAAAAATTGTCCAAACCCGTTCAAAAGATGAGAAATTTTCAATAATAGCAAAGTTCTAGAACAAGCTATCGATAAAAAGGTGCGATTCGCGCGGCGTAATCAAATCAATCCGGCGCGTTAGAAATTTTAGCTTTCTAAAGGCATGTTTTCATTACGAAAATTATCCGAATCCGTTCATACGATGGAGATTTTCGATTAGAATGAAGTTCTAGAGCGATTTGGGCCCGGTTTCTCGACTCCACCTTAATAAAGGCTAACCATTAGAAATTAATTTTTAATGGTCGGCCGGTTACTCGACTCCACCTCAACGCCAACGACCATTAAGATTCCCTTAACGAAACATTAACGTTAATGTAAAACCTTAACTAATGGTTTTGTTAAGGTTCGTAAAATCGGGTTGCTCGACTTCACCATTAATTAATGGTCGAGCATTTGTTAAGGGAAGTTTAAGGGTACCATTGAAAAAACCATTAACAAAAACCTTAAATGGCTGCATCAAGGAGAATCTAATGGTAGCGTTAAGGTTAGCCCAATTGTTGCGTTAAGGGAAGTTTAATGGTTGTGTTAAGTTCACACGCATTTCATGAGAATTTTAATGTTTTGGTTAAAATACATAGATATAAAACGTTCAGGACCATAGTCATTGAAAATTCGAATTTTCTTTTATTTTACTCTTTTAACGCTTGACTTTTGGTGTTGGTTCGAATTCGGCTGATAATGGATTGCAGTGACAGTGATACACTTAATTAGGAAAATAAATGAAAACTCTCGTTAGTCTGGGTAAAAAATAATTGGTTGCTTGCGTGCGATGATATGGAATTTAAAAAAATAGAGAAATAAAAATAGGGAAATACAATTTTGATTTTAGCGCATTCTCGGCAACAGCTAAAGAAAATGAAGAAGCCAACTGAAAAAACTCGTTCTCGAGTAAAATCAGGGTTGGCAAGGCTGGGTGTTTTTAATCTGGGTTTTTTTGTGTTTTTTGTTGGTTTTTTGGGTGCAAAAATCATTGGGTTTTGGGTTTTTTATCCACAGGTTACCATTTTTCAAATAGACTGAAATAAATACTGTAGGTGATTCAAATTGTATTTCCAATCTCTTTTTGTTTGCTTTATGCTGTTCCTTCGACTAGTAAAGGCCAACTAAACTTAGTCTGGTCAACACAATGCCATGCTCGGAAATCTCAGCCCCTAGTTCACAATTGCCATCCCATGCTGCAAAACAGGGCGCTTTTATTCGGCCACCTCAATAGCCCACACTTTTCTGAGTTCGACCAATTTTTCTATTTCCTAATATTTTTTGAGAGCCAGTGCAATTTTTTGATTAAGCTCTGGTAATGTCCGAGCATTGAAGAGGAAGATGAATACATATATGTGGCAACCGTAGTGAATGATCGATTTTGTTGTTGGATTTCAATATTAGCTGAATAAAGTTGTTGCTCTTTGTTTGTCTCGTGTCTTGCAGCTGTTGGAGTATTCCTAGCTACTTTATGTAGCTAGAGTTGTCATTTCCATTTCCATTCACATGACTTAAGCAAGAAAAGTCCTTCGAGTTTCAAATCCGACCGACAATTCAAAAAATCACCCTGCATGTTATTCAGTGTTTCTCCCCGACCATACAGCTTTAAAGCATTTTTCTTTCAGTTTTTAAATGCTCCAAAGTTTAACCCTCGGATGGCTGTGTGTGACCAATAGTGGGCTAAAGTTTCTAATATGGTTTTGTCTCCGATTTTCCTAAAATAATTTTTTCTGATAGATTCGAGGACGCTGAGTCCAGAAATGAAAAGCGTTAAGGGGGCTGACGAGTATTTGTGGAGATAGAGCCCTTTCAAACTTGCAATAAAACGTGATTATTTCGATGTTTTAGGGCTCTATCTCCACAAATATTCGTCAGCTCCCTAAACGCTTTTGTTTCTGGACTCAGCGTTGTCGAATCTATCAGAAAAAATTATTTTTAGGAGAATCGGTGACAAAAAAATTTAAAAGAAAAAATTATGCAAAAAAATATGCTAAACCCCATTTTTAACATTTCTACATTACAGTTCTGACGTTAAAAAGCGTAAAAACACTGTTTTCGGAAAATTGAGAAAAAACCATATTAGATAAAATTTGGGTGATTAGATCCATGCGAGCTAAATTTTTGGCAAATAGATACTTGCCCACAACTCACCAGCTTGCTTATACGAACATCTTAGGCTTAGGCTTAGTAGTATACATTGGTGCCAGCTGATGGTCTAAGCCTGAGACAATTTTTGCCCCAATTGTGCCTTAGGCTTAGACCATCAGCTGACACCAATTTGATATGCACGGCAAGTCTAAAATAATAACCGTGATGAATCGATTACACCCTGCTTCGGCTTTGTTAACGTCAGAACTGTAATGTAGAAATGTTAAAAATTGGGTTTAGCATAATTTTTTTTCTTCTTTTGCATTATTTTTTTTCAAATTTTTTTTTGTCACCGATTCTCCTAAGAACAATTTTTTCTGATAGATTCGAGGACGCTGAGTCCAGAAAAACAAAGCGTTTAGGCAGTTGACGAATATTTGTGGAGATAGAGCCCTTAGAACATCGAAATAATCACGCTGGCCTAATTCTAGAATAGATAGAAGTCACAGAATTTAAATTAATGGGGATTTATCGAAAGATTAGTAGTCGTAAGGAAGATATTCAAAAGAAATTATCGACGGAAAGCATTTAGAAGAGGAGAAATTAAGGAATGAAGTTGTACAGTGATAGAAGCACAAAGCATGGGAAGGCGACTGCCTTAAACGGCGTATTGATTGATCTAATGTATACCGATGCATACATTTGTTTGTACGTAGGTACGCAATGTTTAGGGAAGGCGACTGCAAAAATCGTCGCAAGGATTGATCGAATTGTCTTATGTACATAGGTATGTGAGTAGGTACATAGGTAATATGTTCATATAGCAAAGGCGACGGCGATAATGCTGACGATTGATGAATCTATTATGAATTAAAGAAGAACAGGTTAATTTGAACATACGTGCAACACAATGAACGTTTATGAAGGACCTAGGTACATATGTAACTATCCACAATGCATTTATTGGTTTCTATGTATAGCTTGAACGAATATTATGTACTTAAATGAATACACTGTGATCAGTCGATGTAAGTTTATATGACTATCATAAAAGAATGTAAGTTAGGCGCATTTACTGTTGCCTTAATAGAACACTCTGTTCATGATGCATTGGATAAATGTTGTGCTTAACATCACAGACAGGTGATCTGTGGAGCACATCTGAGTGACAATTCTTTATGTACTGTAGGGTTTAGATTATCAATCTTTGCTCGCGTGAAGTCAACGAGGTTCTCTATGCAAATTTTTTATTATCATGAGTGATTTACTAGTAGGCGCTAGTTCGGTCGCGAGGATTATTTATTAGGGATAGTTTCAGATTAGTAACCTTATGCTCACATGGAAGTCGATCGCTGTTTTTCTATGCAAATTTTTTAAAATCATATGAGTGATTTACGTTGTTCCGGACGCTGAGAATTGCTTATTCCGGTTGTTTACGCTCTACCGTGCTGCTGTGTAATACGCATTTTGTATATTGGATTGTGATCAAGATTGTTATGCTTTGTGCAGTTGCTGCGTTCTAAGAATGTACCTTAATCTTACAGAAATTAAATAGCTATCCGACGATTCGGCGAAACACTGACAATTGGTATGAGATTGTCAATTAGTTAGTATCGAAGGAGCCGGATTAAAAATCTTATAGGTGTGGCCAGTGATCGGACCAAGGGTACTTTGACCTCAGCTCGGCCGAGGCCGAGGCGACTTGAAATCCCTTGCCTCGGCCGAGGCCGAGGCCGAGGCCGAGGGTAATGCCGAGGGTCAAGCTTATATTCTTATACCCATAAATAGTACTCTTAGAATATTTTGTATGCACATGAGCTAGAGAATAATCGCAATATTAAACTTTTTTTCGAATGTCAAACAATTAGTTCTTTATTTTCAATAATAGTAGATTAAATGTGTGAAGGATTTATTGAATAAAGTCAGCAGCATGAAAGCATACTTAATTTAACAAGTTGCCGTTGATGAAGAGTTGGAAAAGTTAATAAAAAATATGGCTGAACAAGCACTTAAAAACTTTTATTACTATAAATAAGAAAACAGTATCGAAGAAATAAACGAACAAACGAAATAAGCTAAGTAAAGACAGAACTGTAGCCATTGTTGTGCTCGCTTTTGCAGTAATGCATGTTTAAACACGCTTTTTCGGTCATCCAATTCTGGTGTGGCAGGTAATATGACGGAAACTGCACTGTACTTTCCGATCATAGTTTCCCAAGGTCCAGAGTTGAGGGACGGGTGAAATCCCAAATGGGGGACCAGTAAATTAAGTAGTGTCTTTGTACGAGCGAACAAATTTTTGTAGATATTTTATATAAATATATTTTTAAAGATACACATTTTTACATACTGCCAGTGTGTGACCTGCAAGCGGCATGTAGTCCTAAACAGTGTTTTTTTGTGCAAGATACCTTTTTACATATACAAAGATGGTATCCAAAAGTCTTAGAACATTTTGTGCATGCAAATTTTTGTGTACTATTATAGTATGGTACAGTAGCGATTTAGTGTGGTAAAACTGGGTTTTTCGACCTTTGGTTGTGTATCTTAGCTAATTCCTGGGTTTCTGAATATTTGACATTTTCCCATTCTAAATGCAAATTCTACTATTTTAAAGATACATATATAGGACAGACAATTACTGATGCGCCCAAAATTTTCGGAAATTTCAGTTTTTGTCTCTCCAAAAATCTTTGTGCATGTACAAAGATGGTCCTGAAAAGTCTCTGTACATTATGAAAAATTGTTGCCGAATATGAAAAATTGTTGCCGAATATAAAAAACAGTGGCCCTAAATGTGATAATTCCGCTTGAATTTAGTTGATATTGTTAGTTCGGCGCGAAGCGCCGAAATTTTTATGAGCTTTTGATGAAATCTACACATAAAACTCGACTGAGAAAGCTAAAACAACTTGTACTACAAAATCAGAAATATTACAGATATTGTAATATGCCAAATAAATCTAGTAAGAAGCACTACTGTGCTTAGAAATCCAATGCAACATCAGGATAAATTAGTCAATTTTATCTTTGAACGGCAAAAAAGTGCAAAGTTATTGAATAGTACTTATTTTGCATAAAATTTTTTAAAAACAGTATAAATAGATACAAAAGATATGTAAATCTGCATAAAGATGCCCAGATTACACAAAAATTGATTTGGAGTATTTATTTCCCTGCTTCAATCTAAATACAGTATAGTGCTGGCCTCTAAAAAAACCATTTTCATGCTTTTTGCTTATAACTTCAGAACAAATAGCATTGAAGAAGTCAACAAACACCTATTTTTGACAGCTGCCCTAGGCCTATAACTTGCTCCATGGAAGAATTTTTAAGCGCCATATTTCATAGCAAGCTTGCATGAAATACGAAATTTTGAATAAAAACCACTCTTTCCTAAAAAAACCATGGGAACTAAAAAAACCACCCCTAAAATGTTATGCGAAGTGCATAATTGGCAGTGTGAAACAGTTAGTTGACCTTAAATGATCACAATTTTGAAAAAAATTCATTTTTCACGATATTTCCGTTCATTTTATCACATTTATATGAAAATCAATAATTTTTTCTGAATTTCATTAAAAGTTCTATAAATTTCACAAATAAAGTCTTCGAGTGATAGAAACGACTCTAGGTAAGTCTCTTCTACATCCTCTGCAAGAAATCAGTGCAAAATTATGCAACTTAATGAAAAGTAATTTCGTTGCCATGGCAACGTATACTTAGCATTGGTCTTTTTTTAGGTTACAGTGGTTTTTTTTAGGTTACAATCGAACTTTTTTGGCAGTTTTTGGGGTGATTCTTATTTTTTGTGAAAAATAAATATCAGGCATCATGAAAGGTGCTACGAGGCACATTCCTGCTAAGTTTTGTAAAAATTGGCGCTGGTTTTTTTTAGGTTACAATTGGTTTTTTTTAGGTTTGGCTTTGAAGGTATACTGTAGGTATGTGGATGACATAGGAGAACTAAATTTTTTTCTGACATTAGACTGCAAGGGAGCCTAACGTGAAAACATAAAAGATTCCACCAAATATGAATACGGGTAGAAATACTGACCCTCAAAAATGCTTTAAAAAATCATAAAAATGGCAATTTTAAGGAACTTTTCGACAAATTTATATCTCAAGTTTCTGAATGATCCGGAAAGCAACCAGGGGTCAGTTGTAATCCTCACGGCATAGCTTGTTCGCCAGTATAATATCTTCAGTCATCTTATGGTTATGGAAAAAAGGGGTGGTTTTTTTAGGTTACAAATCGACTGGTTTTTTTAGAGGCCAGCACTATATATTAGCGATATTTTGCGCGAAGCGCCGAAAATTTTTGAAATTTCCTAAAATATACTGAAAAACGATATAATTAATATAAGTTCGTTCAAGAAAGTATTTTAACATTGTATAAAAATGGCTCCAAAAAATGCACTAGCCGAAATTGATTCTTGGTAAAACCTACATTTATTGGCCATTTTTAGGTGCGTTTTTGCGATTTTCGGCCGAAAATTCGTGATCATTTACCCCCTCTCCCATGAAAATAGCCGAAAACCATACGTGTAACAGGGGGTTTGGGAATTCCCCATCCACCCAGGGTTGGATGTCCTCCCCACACCCTTCCCTCCAACGTCAGAAAATTTTGACCCACCCTCCTATGCCGAACAGCCCCTCCCGAAAATTTTGAGCTGTTGCATGCATGTTTTATAGTGATAGTTTGTCTATTCACTCTTGCTTACATTCAAAAATACTGTATCACTTCGTGAAATTCTAATAATTAGCTGCACTTTTGCCATAGTAAATATTAAGGTCAAAAAATATTCAAAAGGTTTTCACCAAAAATCGTCTGACAGTGACTTGAGTCTTGTACCCTGAGAGGGTGGTAATAACCCTCCCTCACCCCAACTTTGGGAATGTGTGTTTCCGATCCATGTAGCGAGCATGAGAATTAAAACTTAGTCATCACATGAATAATAAATTGGCACTTTGTTGTATGTAACTTGGTGTAACTGGGTACGCGACTAAAACCATAAGAAAAGTCTATAGGTAAAAAATAGCCTGTGTACTGCAGATGCATTCTGAAAAGTTAATATTCAACGGATATATTAAACTTATTCAAATTTGATTTTAACCTCTCGGCGCCTCGGCACTTGTCAGCTTCGCCCTCGGCGCCGAGGCCGAGGCTCTAAAAAACGCCGAGGGCTTGCCGAGGCCGAGGCCGAGGCCGAGGCCTCGGTCCGATCACTGGGTGTGGCGGAGCATTGAAATTAACCGTTTCGACAGCGGCTACTGATACGGAAATCAGATTTCGTTCTGACGTGGCACATTTGTGGAACGCTCGAAACTGTTGATATACGAATTTTTATCATCAGATTTCGTTTCGACGTGGCACATTAATCGAACGCTCGAAACTATTGATATACAAAATTTTATTCAGCGACTGCTGAAAGGCGTACAACTGTCTGGATCAGCACGGAAATCAAGAGATAAAAGTGAGTGAGAATTTACACTTCAGTAATTATAATAATGGTCCTGTAAACCATCCGGTGATCAATCTTTTTTGTTAGTGTTAGTTAGAAAAGGAAGGATTACGTATATTTTGACAAATAGGGTGCTAGCGTCATTTTCTTCCTAAGTCTCTTCTAATATTTATTTTTTAGGCTTAGGCTTAGTATGTGCCTTCACATTGGTGCCAGGGGATGATGTAAGCCTGAGACAAATGGGGCAAAAATTGCGAAGCGAGCGAAGCGAGCGGAGCAATTTTTGCCCCATCTTTTTCTTAGGCTTAGATCATCCGCTGGCACCAATCTGAAGCCGCACTGAGCTCATAGATAATTTTGATTAAGGTGAGAATAGCGTTTTAATGCGAATTCAAGTAGGAGTTTCGAATATAAAGTTGAAAAAACAGACGGAAATGAAAGTAAGGAAATAAAATTTTTTGAAATTTTTTTTTTCAATCAAAGGCTTTTCCGTCTGTTTTTTCAACTTTTAAGTTAAAGATACGTGCTTGAAATCGCATAAAAACGCTGTTTTTTTTGAAATCTGGAACATGGAGCTATTCTAGAATTCGCCCATCACGTTTTTTGCAAGTTTGAAGGGCTCTATCTCCACAAATATTCGTCAGCCCCCCAAACGCTTTTTTTCTGGACTCAGCGTCTTCGAATCTATCAGAAAATAGTATTTTTAAGAGAATCGGAGACAAAACCATATTAGAAAAAATTCCCCAATAGTGTTGTAAAAGATAAGGATTTTTTGCAAGATAAGAGATAAAAATAAAGTTGAAATTTGAAAATCTAGAAGATAAAGATAAAGATATAGATGATTTGCAAGATAAAGGAACCAAAAAGATAAAAATAAAGATAAAGATAAAGATAAAGTGTAGTTATGTAAATATGGTCGCCTGGACCCAGGAGAATGATGTTTGTGAAGTGCAGTAAACGAGATTGGGTGATGTAAAGCAGCTAGCTGAATGCCCTAATTTTTACATACACCTGAGATCGAAGAGGTGATAGACATTAAACACACATAAATGTAGATTTTGGGGTTTACCCGCGGTCACTTCTTTCTTTTCACAAGTATCGAAACTCTGCTCTATGCGCCTGTACGGAGTATAGTCGCAACAGTTATTGATTTTTTCAAACTTGTTCATGTTTCCTAGGCTTGGACATAGATGAACGTGGGTGCTAGTCCCGCTCGGATCGGTATCACTCATGCTTACCTAGGTTGATTTGATATACAGGAATTAGCTTGGGCCGCGCAATCGTTTTCTTTTCTTTTCTTCTACAACAGTAAAACTTAAATGTGTCTACAAATATTTTACCCAAAACCTGCATTTCGGACTGCATGCTAACTTATGTACAAACTTTATCTTTTTTGCAAGATAAATTTCTATCAAGAAGATAAAGATAAAGATAAAGATAGCCTAAGATTTTTCCAAAAGATAAAGATAAAGATGAAGATAAAGACACAAAAATCGTCAAGATAAAGATAAAGATATCTTTATCTTTATCTTTATCTTGCTAAAAAGATTAAGATAAAGATGTCTTTCACAACACTAGTGACCAAACGTATTCTTGTGGGGAGGGGTTTTTCGGGGAGGTTTTACACCCTAGAATGGCAATTGAACCTCCGCCAAAATGGCTGCGACCACAGGTGGGAAGCACGGAAATTTAGGGGGCGGGGGTGCAAGATTTTTCAAAGGTCAAAAAATGATCTTAAAAATCATGGTATGGCGAAAAAAACACCATTTTTTAACGTTTCTAACTGAGCACTATCCTTTGGCATCAAAAAATTGCGAGAAAAATTCCATAAATTAAATTCTGGGGGGTGTATTTTGGTTTCTGGGGGGTATTCGGCCTTCTGGAGTTGCATACCCCTAATCCCCACGCCAACGTGTGGCTGTGACCACACATGGGCGTGGGGTTTTGGGGGTATTCACCCCCCCCAGAAGTTGAAATACCCCCCAGAAATCAAAATACCCCTAGAAAAATTTTTTTTGCTTTTTTAGCAATTTTTGATGCCATTGGATAGAGCTTGATGAGAAACGTCGAAAATGGTGTTTTTTTGCCATACGACCACTTTTATAACCATTTTTTGACCTTTAAAAGTTTTTTCAGCCCCCCCAGAATTTTTTTCACCCCCCCCCCAGACTTTCGGTGGCTGTGACTAGGGATAGACCGGAGCTCCGGCTCCGGCTTCCTGGCTCCTCCGGCCATTTTTGGTCCTCCGGCCTCTGGCGGCCGGAGGTACAAAAAAGGGGCCGGAGGCCGGAGGCTTTCTGAACCGAATCATTCAATGCTTTAACGCTCTTCTTTTCCTCTGAAGCTTAGCACTCAGATTGCCTATTTCGTGAATTTGTACAAACACAGGTTTGATAAGTGAAGCTGTAAATGTGAACACTAATGTGGCATTGTGAATGCACCATTGGTGAAATATTATATCATATTTTTGAAAAATGAGCTTGCTAAGCGAGAGTTGTAAACTAAGAGGAACTTAAAGTTTAAACCTACCATTAAATTATAAAGATAATAATAAAAGATTTAAAGCTTTAAGAAAAAGAAAAATGTGGTAAATTAAAACAAATTTAAAGGATATGATGAAACATTATTGTTGAGAATAGGACGATCACGTGCTATGTATAATGACTCCTTGATTAAAAGATCAAAAGAGTTGGATGCTCGACTGATAACCTTGAAGCAATCTGATGTAATTGGATGATTGCTATTTGAGATATGTTTGTGAATAGCAGATAAACTATCACCCTGAATTGGCTTTCCTGTAGCAAATGAGATGCCAGTATGCTCTGCCATTCTACTCCCAAAATGTCGGCGAGTTTCACCGATGTAACTAGCCATACAGCTAGAACACGTATACTTATATACTAAATTTGAGAGTAGCTTAGCAGGTACAGCATCCTTGTTCTTGAAAAACCGGCTGATACACATAACAGGTTTGTAAACAAACCTTACTCTAATCTGAGGGTAAAATGCAGATATAACCTTTAGAATTCTGTTGCGTACATTGTAGCCATGCACACCAGTGTAAATAATTGACATGGTCGCAATATTTTAGTACATATAAATGCATGGCTAGATAATGTAAGTTAAATGGGGCTCCGCCCGCCTTCGAGTTATTGGAGTATCTTAGCGCGCGCAAACGAGTTGGCTGATTACGTACTTGAAGTATGCATGGATACCTAAACCGACAGCACGCCATCGATGAAGATACCCAACGCACAAAAACTACGAAAGCAACGAACCCCAGTAAGTACCTTCAGGGCTTACCTAAGTACCTATGCTACAGCTAGCGCTTGTCAGGAAGCTGGGGTAAAATCCTGCACTCTTCCAAAATGACTTTAAATACCTATAGTCTGTTTCATTTATTCGAGAGCTTTTTGGTCAATTCAATTCTTTTAAGGGCTAAAGTAAGCTAAACAAGACGAATTATTGTACTCCAGCAGATCAGCTCAGTGAGGGCGAGTGGTTAGAATTCTTCCATTTTTAATGCACTAATACGCCCAAATAAATTTGATTTAGGCATTTAATCAGTGCTGGGACATACTACAGTAAGTGCGCTAAACAAAAAGCTATCGGCTAGAATCGAACCCGGGTTGCTCCGACTACAAGCAAGAGGTTTTACCACTGAGCTGTGCGGGAGTTCGCGGCGTTTCTGAGCATCTTAGTCGATTGTGTTTAATGTGTTGACTCAGGATATGATAAATGCGCGATTTTTATCAGTAAGTTGATTGATCTGCTGGAAGACGAGAATAAATTATGCCGCAAAAATTTTGTTGAAAAACCCGTCTTTACTACATAGCTATAGTGAGATCTAGCGACCTACAGTAAATAAGAAAGAAGGGGTTACTGTAAGCTCCGAAAACATTTGCTGAAAAAGCTCTCGTATAAATGAAACAGACTATACATACTACCTAAAATCTCCACGGACGTAATTAGTCCGGTACTTATGGAGATTATGGGATGGAGATGCCGACCGCAGATCCTAACCAGGAGTAATTAGATAACCCCGGTATTTGCCCTGGGTCCTTGGACCTTTTTAGACCAAAAGAATAATTTTTCGCGAAAAGAATTGAAAAGGTTTCGTGCCAGATTACCTATGGCGAAACGACTTAAAAATTCTGGTTCCAGTAGCACTATGTACTTAAATCACAACAACAAAGAGCTCTTATCCGGGTTGTCATCCACTATAAAAATTATGTAATAATTTTTATAGATATTTAGATTGAAAGAGGATTTTATGAATTTTGCACGAAATGGTAAATAAAAGGTTTTACCCAATAAATTCCGGCAAGAAATAAAGTCGAGGCCGGCCTGTACCCAAATCCTTGACTGCCTGCGGTATAATGCACTTCTAGACAGCTAATTTTCTACCTTTTACCAAATTAAACCAAACGTACAGTCTTAGGCGCCGATAAAGTCGGAAACGACACGCCAGTAATTAAAAAGGCAACTCTGCCACAAACTAAACTAATAATCGTAGTGGGAATGGCCTACAGTAATATATGAAGAAAAAGATTATATAATGTTTTTATAACAAAAATTGTGTGCTTCTTGCACATAGATTTTTCGGGTCTCTGCACAGGCTCAACGTGAATAGCGGTCATGTCGCCTATGATTTAATTGTAAAAATTGATAGGGGACTTGTAGGGGTTCCACAGTAAAAATCGCGTCTTCGTGTCCCTCACAACACGTGGCGATAAGAGTCCAACCAAATGACACTGCGTGGTCGGAATGCCTCCGCATGTCGTACTATCGGAAACTATCCGACTGCAACGTGATCTAAAAATATGGCTGGATCGCCAAAATGGAACCAAAAGACCGGATGGTCGGAATAGGCGCACTAAGGTGCGCAATGGCCGAACAAGTAACGGCACGTGTAGATACACTATCTACAATAATAAACATTCACTTCTACAGATCTTTTACTTATCCATGAGCAATGTATTTATACAAATCTATATACTGTACATCATCTTAGGTAGCGCGTTAGCGCGTACCTATAATATACTTGGGTACCCCTAACACCTGTGCACCCCCTACAGCTATAACGGGACACTTCTGGAAGGTGCGGTTTTTTTAAAAGAATGATAATAAAAAAATTCGCTGCCCGTGTTTTTTTGTTTTTCTTGAAACTCAAAACTGATTGTGTAAAGAAGGTGTAAAGTTTTTGTGTAACGTTATAACATAGGACAAATTTTGGGACCTTTTTGTCACGGCAAGTGGACAACTGAGTATTGATGACTCGAACAATTAAACAGCATAGGATTATAGAGGGATGGATTTTTCGGAACAGTATTTTTTTGTTTTTTGAAATTCGCATTAGTTTTCGAATGGCAGTGTAAAGAGTGCGAAAATCTGGGGGTGAAAAAACACTTTTTGGTCGAGTTTTCAACCTGTCTATGTCTGATACTAACTCCGGTTATGAGTTTTTTAAAATGTTTTCTGACAGAAATGTAGAGCGGATCAAGGGCTACATTCTGCATATAAGCACAGTCTTCTACGCTCTATGGAGAGTTAGATCCTGGGGTTTAAAGTTTACACTCTAGTGGATGGTGTAAAAAACGGATTTTAAGTAAGATTTCTCTGCCAAATTTTTCGCTTATGAGTCAGTGTAAATTGAAGACAGCATTAATAAAGTGCCTCTCAGGGGCTACACATCGCAGCAAACCGCATTTAAAAAAACGCAATATTGAGTTATTTATGGGGGTGTAAAGTTCGAAATCAGAGGTAAAAAATGGGCGAAAAAACACGTTTTTTCCGAAGTTTGATTAATAAATCATACCAAATAATTTTTGCAACAGAATTTTGGCACACAGGAATGTACTACGATTTAAAAGCTACAAATTGTACCAAACCGAATTTCTTTAAACTCAATGGGGAGTTCGGTACGGAATTTTAAAGTTTACAGTGTTCTAAATGATGGAAAATACGTTTTTGTTGCGTTTTTTGTTCGCCACTTTCTCCGTCCAGAAGTCGGGATACGTCTAATAGAATAAAAATAAAGTGCTTTATATCGGGTGCATGTCAAAGCAAATTGTCTATACATTAATATTTAGCGAGTGTAAAGTCAAAAATTTGGTGTTTAAAATACGTTTCTGTCTTGTTTTTTCTGCCTGCTTCTCCGGTTATGAGTCAGGGACATGATTATCAAGTCTAGAAATGGACCAGGAACCAAATTTGATATGCCAGTCTGGCGCATATGTTTACACTCTACAGTGTTGTAAAGTAGTTTACACCTATTGTTAGTTTGCCCATAGAACATTATGGAGACTTAATTTTTTTCATTAATATTAATCGTAATATCGGAACAATATCAAAATTACGAATCTGACCAAAATCTTCTTTACACTAGGTGTTTACATGAAGTTTACACTACATATGTATTTATCTTCGTTTTTGAGCATTCCAGAAACCTAATTTTTTCCTGGAGTCTAGAAATTTTCAAAGAATCAAATGTGAGACGTCACGTAGGCACGTTTGTTTACATCCAACAGTGATGTAAAGTAGTTTACACTCATTGTTTATTTGTCCTCAGACCATTGTACTTTGGTATTAATATCATAGGTAGCGCGATAGCGCTACCTATAATATACTTGGCCATCCTTTTTCTTATATGTTTATCACAGCGAGTGCGAAATTTGTGTCCCCCCTCACAGCAACAACGGCACACACCTGGGAGGTGCGGTGTTTTTTAATCGATGGATAATTAAAGAAAATTCGATGCCTGTGTTTTTTTCTTTTGTTTACACTCAATACTGAGTTAGCAATGAGCGTGTAAAGTGTAAAGCAAAAAATCAAATAATTTGCGGAGGGCCAATTTTTTTTTAAAATGTTGCCCCCCAGCTGTAGATTACGAATCTGACCTTAAAATTTCCTTACAGTCAATGGTTGTTGCACAAAAGTGTAAAGTATACGTGTTTTTTACTCTTTGCGTGTCCTTCAGCTTATCTAACTTAATTTTGGTTTTCTGTGCAGTCCAATCGGTTTTATAATGTAGAGGGTTGTAAAATCTCAAAACGCATTTTTTTCTTTCTTATAACGCAATTTTTCTTGATCTGTGATCGTTTTAGTGTAAAGGGTTCGAGACGAAAAACGATATCTCTTCAACTACTCCGCTAAGTAGGCGGAACATGCTAATTATGCTTAAAAGGTGCCTTGACCTTAGCGTTACAGATCCCAGTTTATTTTGTTTCTATACACCCAATATTGCGGTATTAGCACAAGTGTAAAGTTTACACCGAGAAGCATTTTTGCGCCCAGAGCATCGTGGAGGATGAATTTTTTTAAAAAATGTTCTCCGTAAGGTCAGAATAACGAATCTGACCTTTAAACTTTTCTACAGCCAGTGTTTGTTGAGGTATGAAGAGGTGAACTTTGAATTATATATACATCTATTTTCTAATGCCGATAGATAACTCCGCATTGCATATTTTTGATCAGATTTTTCGTATTTCAGAGGTTTTTGACTCGTCTTTAATAAATAATTATTTTTATCATCATAAATGCACTATTCTTGAACTTCAGTAGAATGATGAATATCTTTCAAAATAGGATAATCAAGCTGAAATCTGCTGATATGTCGAGTTGGCGCAGTGGTTGACAACTCCGTTCTCGGATGCGGTATTAAACAAAGAATGATGGGTTCGAATCTTCTGAATGCTGACTTTTTCATTTTTTCAATTCTTTTGGCAAAACCATGTACTTCATTTGACTCATATATCTATTTAGGTTCTGCGGATAACACTTTTTTGTGTTTTGAATTTCGCCTCAGTTGTCGAATGGGAGTGTAAAGAGTGCGAAAATCTGGGGGTGAAAAGACACATTTTGGCCGAGTTTTCGACATGTTTATGTCTGCCAACAACTCCGCTTATGAGTTTTAGGAAATTTTATCTGACATTTTCTACAATCAATACGCAGTTAGTACCAGGGTTTTAAACTTTACACTCTAGTGGATGAGTAAAAAAACAGATTTTTTCCAAGATTTCACTGCCAAAAGTTGGGGTTAATTAAATAAAATAGAAATAAAGTAACTTCTAATGGCTACACGTCGAAGCAAGCCGCGTTCAAAAAAACGTAATATTGAGTTGTTTATGGGGTGTAAAGTTCGAAATCTGAGGTGTAAAGTGGGCGAAAAAAACAGGTTTTTTCGTATTTTGATTGATAAATCATATCAAATATTTTGCGGAACATAAGTTTGGCACATACAAACCTACTACAATCAAAGGGCAACAAACTGGCCCGAACCGAACTTATTTACATTCAATGGGCGTTAGGTTCAGATTTTTAAAGTTTACAATGTGGTGGACAGTGGAAAATACGTGTTTGTACATTTTTTGTTCGCCACTTTCTCTGTTCAGAAGTCGGGCGAGGTCGAATAGGATAAAAATAAAGTAAAATTCTAGTTTTTCTTTCTACGTAAAATCAGAATTGGGAATCTGACTGTTAGTATTCTCTACACCTAGTAGTTGTGTAAGGTTTGCACTATTCATTTGTTGTTAATATGTAGTTTATACTACAAATTTATTTTACTACCAAATCTAAGCGTTAGTGTTCCTTACACTTGATATTTGCGTGAAGTTCTTGAATTTTTGCCGAAAAACTTTGTTTTTTAATTTACCAACATCCCACCTTTTCAATTTTCTTAAAGTTTAAAATCTTTTACAATTCTCTTCATAATTTAATGGTAGGTTTAAACTTTATGTTTCTCTTGGTTTACAACTCTCGCTTAGCAAGCTCATTTTTCAATACTTTTTCATAGTGATCAATCGCGTTTAGTTCGGAATTGGTGGACGGCCCTTATTTTATTACTCGGCACAAATAATCCAAGTGACGATCTTTTGATTATTTTCTTTATCGCAAATTCAAACACCCAAATTTCAATTTAAAAATCATAAAAATTATTTCATAATTATTATGTAAGATGACTGGCTGGTTGAGAGCTCTTTTTTGTTGTTTTCATTGTTCATTGTGCTCGTAGGAACCAGAAAAGAAATAGTTTTTCGCCATAGGTATTCTCTGGCGAAAACAAGTTAACAAAGCTTTTTGCGTTAATTATTATTTTGGTCCAAAATAGGTCAATTGACCTAGGGCTAAATTCCGGGGCTACTTAATTACTACTGCGTTAGGTTTTTAGGGCATAGCTGCCAATAGCTCCGTAGGTATGGACGAATTTAGGTCCGAGGAGTTTGAGACCGTAGTTATTGAGGGTCGTGTGGTTGAGTCCGGCGTTTCGCCCTAGCAACCTGACCAGCGCTAAGTGTAGCCATTAAGTAAGTCCCGTAGGTACGTTATATGTCGTTTCCAAGTTAATTTAAATGTGGAACGACCTCTATAACTTACAGGACTGTTTAGAATGTAACATATATTTACTATAGCTAATAAGAAATAGTAAACTTCATACTTTCGACAATCAAGAGCATATCTAACTCAGTTTTAAATTCTATGCAGTCTGATTGATTTCAAAAGGTAGACGGTTATGAAATCTAGGGAGTCTCTTTTTTAGAACAATATTGTTTAAATTTAGAGGCAATTAATTTATGTTAAGAACAATAATGTTTTCCGCGTTCTTGGACTGCTGTCATTATTGTGATATGCTACTGTATGTGTTTGCTGACTGATGCACTGAAATCATGCTAATGAAAAGTAGGGTACTAGCAAAGAAAAATGCTCCGATGGAACAAAAAAGATGAATATACTTGGAATTGTGGATTATTAAGGATGTAAAAGGAGGGGACTAGGGAGAATCTACCTAAAGTCGCAAAATCTGCTAAAAATCACACTTTCTCTAAGCAACGCAAAAAATCGAAGTATATTCTGCAGCCTCTAAAAAGTGTCTTTTTTAAATAATTTTCAAAATTTCAGATAATAAACGAAATCTATAATGTTTCCTCTTTTTAAATTGCTGGCAAGTAGCAACACTGACTAGCTTCGTATCCTGATTGAAAGAAAACTAAGTGGTATTGTGTTTAAAGTTGTTTTATTTTGCTATGAGCATTATAGCAAGCAAAGCAGGGGCCGATTGATTAGTGCACACAATCGTTACGGGCATGCTAGTGTACCTACATTTAGTCTGTTTCAAGTCAACTCACGCGTTTCCTACTGTTTTGAACCAACAATTCTTGCAATTGTTTTGGATGCGTCGATGTTTGCTATTTCATTCAATTGGCTTGGAAAGACTGTTACTCGATATCATTTCCCATAGCTGCTGCATAGCTAACGTGCTGCTTTTTCAATCATTTTTATGGTTAAATATTTATTCTAATGTGTTAACCGCAGAATATACTTCGATTTTTTGAGTTGCTTAGAGAAAGTGTGATTTTTAGCAGATTTTGCGACTTTAGGTAGATTCTCCATAGTCCCCTCCTTTTACATCCTTAATAATCCACAATTCCAAGTATATTCATCTTTTTTGTTCCATCGGAGCATTTTTCTTTGCTAGTATGAATTATATTTACGGCTTGTGAAAATTTCTAGTTCACTGAAAATTCTAAGTTCACCTCCGGCCTCCGGCTCTGGCTCCGGCCGGAGCCGGAGGTGACAATGGCCGGAGCTCCGGCTCCGGCCCGGAGAAAAAAAATGGACCTCCGGTCGATCCCTAGCTGTGGTGACCCCCAGAATTGTCAATTTTTTTCTAAATTTCTGAAAAATTTCCTAGAAATTCGTAGAAAAGTTGCCTTTTTAAGCGTTTTTAGCAATCTCATTTGCTCAAAAATCTCAAATTTTCGGCGCTCCGCGCCATAAACACATTTTTTGAAAATATTGTGCTCAATTTACTCGAGTTTTTTCAAATGTTTTTAAATTTTTTTACGTTTTTATGTCCTAGAAATAAGCAGCATTGTCCGAAACATCAAAAAACTGCGTTTTTGGTGTGTGTCCGTTGCTTTTCAGCACAAAAAAGGCACTTTTAAGACTTTTTTGGGCCTAACCCCTGCCAGAATTCCCACGCCGTAGCCCAACTTCAAAATCCTTATACCTAAATGAGTTCTGAAGATACACTAAAACGAATTGCAGCATTGAGATTGCCATTGCAGAAATGACCAAGGAAATGAGTTTGTCAAAAAAATTTAATTTTTGTAGAGAAAAAATTTGGAAACTAAGTCACTGAAAAACTTTTATAATCTTGTTAACACCAGGTTAAAACTGAAACGTTCCATACCTGATCGATGGGCAACCTATTTCTGATGAAACTAAAAAAGCCAACGCTTTTAACAATTTTTCGGTTCTGTTTTCACTTTAGATAACAACATTCAACCACTAAATATGGAATCTGTAAAGGCAACTGATCGCTCTCCTTTGGTTAAGTTTGAGCTGGTATTGTAGCCTCAACTTTAAATAAGCTGAAGCCCACTCACTCAATTGGTCCCGATGAGCTCTCAGCTTACTTTTTGAAACAGATAAACATTGTCTTAGTTGAACCACTTTCGAGCATTTTCGAAGTTTCATATCGGACTAACAGACTCCCACGTTTATGGTTAGAAGCACTGGTTACACCCATTTTCAAAAAGGGAGACCCTCACTCAGTCGAGAATTATAAACCTATATCTCTCTGTTGCGTTTTATGTAAAGTTATGGAGTCAATAATTAATAATGCCATCGTGGTTCATTTCAGCAGAACTGGTCTGATAAGTCAGCAACAATTTGGGTTTTTGAAGAGCAAGTCTTGTTCATCTCAGCTGTTAAAGTGTAAAAACAAGTGGACTAAAAGTTTAGACAATCACGTTCTGATGGACATTATTTAAATTGATTTCTGTAGGGCCTTTTGATTCTGTTGTCCACTCAAAACTTTTGTTAAAACTTAAATCCTTGGGAGTTTCGGGTACCCTGTTAGGCTGAATTACATCATTTTTAGCGAGAAGGTCACAAAAGGTAAAGATAAATAGTAGTTTCCCAAAACAACAACCGGTAATTTGGTGTCCCTCAAGGCAGTGTGTTAGGGCCTACATGGTTTCTAGTGTTTATAAATGATTTAGTAGATTGTATTAAACAGAGTGATATTATGTTGTTTGCTGATGATGTCAACATTTTTAATGTTTCATGCAATGCTGATCTCTTACAATCAGATCTGGATTCCTTACACGCATGGACCAAAAAATGGCAGTTGCAAACAAGTTATGGTAAAAGTGCAACGTTGTATTTTGGGTATGGAAATTCCAGAAACAACTACAAACTGGGTTTTCAAGATTTAACTGTTTCTGAAGGATCTATTAAGGATTTAGGAGTGTACATTAGTGATGACCTATCTTCTAGCATTCATTGTGTAAACACTGCGGGTAAAAGCTTTTAAAGTCTAGGAACATAAGACCCATTTTGAAGTACAGCTCAGTAGTTCGGAACCCTTATTTGATTTAAGATATCAACTGTATTGAAAAAGTTAAGCGTAGATTTACGAAAAGAATACTATGGCAACAAGGTAACTTGTCTTACAATGAACGGTTGGGTGTGTTAAATCTTGAAAGACTCGAAACTCGGCGTATTCATTTTGATCTTACTTTTGCTTTCAGAATAATCAAGAGACAGTCACTTTCATTTGAAGACTTTTTTGAGCTCGCACCAGAAAGGGGTACCAGATCTGATATAGAGCTTTATATCCGCAAATTTCATTTAGACTGTAGGAAAAACGACTTCGCAAACAGCACGGCTAGAATATGGAATACTTTGCTCCAACGCATTGTTGATTATGGATCTTTTAAACGGTTTAAGGATTTGGTTTCTAAACTTTGTTTAGATGAGTTCCTAAAGGGGCGTACGTGAGCGTGATCCGCCTGTATGTCTCAGCCATTACTAGCTATGCTGTAAACTTTCTTTCGTTCTTTTGACATTATCTTTCGTTAAATCCTTCTTTCATGTAATTTTTTATTGCATTTTCTATGGTAGTAATTGGCTAATAAATATTACTATATTATTATTATTATTATGGAGTAACTTAGGAATATGGTTATTTCAGAATACGAAGGATTGAACTTCAGAATAGCGGATTTTTTTGCTCCAGTACTTAGAAAATGTTGAAAGAAAGCGCGTAAAAGAAATTTTATCCGTCTATGATCAATATTACAAAAGCTATGGGTTTCGTTTATTAGCCTATTCTACACCTATTCATGCATCTTCTCGACCTCAAGTATTTGAAGATTCAACAGCTGAATGCAGAATTACACGTAGATACCCAATTTACGTCGACCTAAGCATCTTTACATTGACTTAAGCATCTGTAGATCGCCCTAAGCATCTATACATCGACCTAAGCATCTATACATCGACCTAAGCATCTATACATCGACCTAAGCATCTATAGGTACATAGACCTGAGCGGGAGCAACCTCGACCTAAGCAGCTTAAAAACACATTTCCAGATATACTAAGCCTAAGCCTAAGTATAATAGAAGCAAAAACTTAGATTTTCGTACATGTTATCAAATAAAACCGAAAAAAACATGCAAAAAGATATGAAAAATTTTTTAAGTTGCTTAAAATTTCAAACAGCTTTCCGCGCCTTTTTTCTTTTCCTCCTTCATTGCTATGCTTCCTTCCGTAATTACAGCCCATATTATTTATTTCTGACAAATATATAAGTCCTTGGATCGAGCCGTTTAATCGTCCCACTCAACACTCAAATCGAGAGTTGCCTGCAACTTTGCAAGTATGGCTCAGATTTTCACCTAATTTTATTTCCGCGCTTCAATTTATCATGTTCTACCATTTTAGCGAAAAAATTTTGGCATTCCGTATTCGTTTTGCTCCTTTTCTAAAAGTACCATATTTTTCAAAAAACCACTTTAAGGGGAGGTGGCGACTAATTGAGCTGAAGAGCCGCAATGCGTTATTTTAACTAAATTTGATCACTATTGCAATTCTGCCCACGCATCTCTTCGATTTTTACCATGGGTAAAAGAAATTGTGCTTCGAAAAATATCGATACCAGTTTAAGTGCCAGGTCACCATCGCGTACGTCTAACTTTGCTGTATTAAATGCTGCAAATGAAAATTCTGCCGACTGTGTTATTTGCTACAAGTTAGTCACTGATGACGATACTGCTTTATTATGTGATTTTTGTGAACACTGGGGTCATACTTCTTGCTTAAAAAGTTGACGATCATGACTATAAAACTTATTTGAAGCCCCATTCCACTTTCTATTGTTTCCATTGTAGACCGATCGTGAAAAAATATCATCATATTGAACAACGTTTAGACAATTTTGCTACTCAGCTTGCTGACTTACAAAAATAAAATTGATCGCCTTGAACGTTCACGAAATTGTTCTATTGATTATGATAAAAACGATTTGTCTGCCATGATAAATGATGCGATTGAAAGGGATTCTAAAAAGTGCAATGCCGTTTTATTCAATTTGCCTTTATCGAACAGTGTCGAGGACATAAATCAGGTAAAATCTCTGATTGACTCTCATTCTGATGGTCACGATCTAGTGTCGTCCGATGTTACTTGCGTCTTTCGTGATGGTCCCATTCACGAGAATCGCGTTCAATTTGTCAAAGTTTCGCCTGACTTCGCTCAGGCAAGGCATCGCTTTAACTCATTGATTAATAAGATAGTCCGTGTCCAATCCAAAGGCCCACTTATGCGTCTACTAGGGATGTTCCGATTAATCGGAATCCGGAATCGGTTGGAATCGGTCTTTTTTTGTGGGATCGAATCGGAATCGGAATCGACGATAATAAATCTTGGAGAATCAACATCGGAATTGGAATCGGCATTCCTAGGTTTTTAAGAATCGGAATCGTATCGGAATCGGTTAAAATTGGTCCGATTATTGATTCGATTCCTTTTATTTTAATTATAGCAGAATTAGAATAGAAAAAATACAACTTTAACCTTTAAAACGTAAAAATGAACAATTTTCCCCTTATAGTAAAGTACTGGGAACCCAATTCTACATCACATATATGACAAAAAACAGATCGCGCAGGTACTAGTCAAGTTTTCTATTTATCTGAACGTCACATGCATACTAATGTCTAATACTGAAATTTAATATCGGGCAGATTATATTTTTAGAAATAATAGATTTCAGCCTTTTTGCCTTGTAATCTGTTTCTTAGCGGATCGTATATTATTCTAGTGCCACTAAACAATTGTCTCCAATGGGACGCTTGCAGCTGGGGCTGCCGAATATTTTCTTTTGCTAAAGTAGGCATTAGCAGATAGGTTGATCGCTTTCCCACCAGGGGCGGATTTAAGGGGGCGGGGGCGGAACCGCTCCCCTAATTGGCCAAAAATATTTGGCGAGATAAGAGAATGGATATGCAATTTGCAATGATTTTTGGCCGTCAGTGACCATAATTTCTCAAATTTTTTCGGCGACTTTCTTGGCGACGGTTTTATTGTATTTGGCAAACATTATTACTGATGTGCAAAGACTGTTTTGGCCCGTATCTGTACACGCACAAAGATTTTTGGGAAGACAAAAAAGCGCAAAAAAGGTCTGTAATTCGCAAAGATTTTCGGCGCTTTGCGCCGAAATGAGTAATTGTGTGTTCTATATATCTTTAGCGTAGCAGAAAATGCATTTCAAAAGGAAGAATGTCAAATTTTTGCGCTTCGCGCCGTATTAAGACGATTCTTAGTGATTTTTGCCCTTAAAGACCCAGAAATTAGCTAAAACACACTACCAAAAGTCGAACAACTCTGTTTTTTCCTTCCTAAAATCGCTACTGAACCATATAGTAGTACCCAAAAATTTATGTGTACAAAATTTACAAAGATTTTCGGGCAGACAAAAACTTTAAAAAGGTGTAAAATTCGCTAGAGTAATTGTTAGTCCTACATATCTTTAAAATGGCAGAATTCGCATATTTTCAGTACCTTTTGTCGTCAGAAACCCAGAAATTATCTAAAATACACTACCAAAAATCGAAAGTTTGTTATACCACACTAAAATCGCTACTGTACTATATTATAGTAACACAAAAATGCAGGTACAAAATGTACAAAGACTTTTGGGGACCATCTCTGTACACGTACAAACGGACCTTGTACAAAAAAAACACTGATTAGCTATGTACCTATATATTTAACATGTTTGTCGCAAGAATCGGAACCGGAATCGGGAATCGACCGATTCCTGTTATTTTGGAATCGAAATCGAATCGGAATCGGCTGTCTTGAGATTTGCAGAATAGGCATCGGGATCGGAATCGGCTTTTCTGAGATTTAAAGAATCAGAATCGAACCGGAATCGGTCATTTTCGAAAAAGCGGTATCGGCACATCCCTAGCGTCTACGTTGTCGTCCTGACCTATCTTTTCTACAACGAAAACGGCAACGCGAACTGGTTTATGAGCTGAATGATCGCAAAATCTCAAGGTGAACAAGGATTATACATCGATTTTCATGCTGATTGCGTTAAATGTAAACCTAATGTAAATACTAATAGCCCGCAACTCGCTCATTAGGTATCCGCGCCCCAAGATGATTTAAAATTTCAGCGTTTTTATGCTAATGCTCGAAGTCTTTTGAACAAACTTAGCAACTTACATTTTTAGCTGAATGAAGAAAGTTTTGATGCTCTATTTTTTCTGAAACATGGTTCCATAATTGATATTCCCAATGGATTATTGTGCCCTGGTAAAAATTATCGCATTTTCCACTGTGATCGAAACTGTAAACGTGGTGGGGGTGTAGCTTTATTTCTTAAAACTTCTTTTAATACTGTTCAAATAAATCCGCCACCCGCTTTTAAAGCTCCCGAAATTCTAATAACTGATATTTTTGATTCTGATAGAAAGATCAGATTTATTTTGGCTTACCGACCCCTGATTTTGATCTAGCTTATGCTGAAATTTTATGTAGATGTATTGAATGGGCTTGTTCTGTTCCTTTCCCTTTTGTAATCTTAGGAGATTTTAATTTGCCAAAAATCAATTGGTGGATAAGTTTGGTTCCTACTGATAATCTTAATACCCTGTTTTTTGACACACTTTCGGGCACTGGTTTACATCAATTAATAACAGAAACATACTCATGAAAATAATATACTAGATCTTCTCTTTGCATCTGATCAAATTTCTAACGTAAAAGTTGATATTCCTTCTTCTAATAGTGATTATAATTCAATTATATTTGATTGTCTTTTGATGCCAGTCCGTAATCCTAGATCATCTTTTTTTAACTTTCGGAAGGCTGATTTTGATGCGTTAGGTCTAGCACTGTCGCAGATTTCTTGGCCTGATCTTTTTGATACCTGTTCTAATGTAAATGATATGTATAATTTGTTTGTTGGTGTGCTTCACTCTTTAATTTATGCATTTGTCCCATTAACTCACCCCAAGCCCATGAAACGTAAATATCCCAAACTAATTAAAAGAATGTTAACTAAAAAACGTATGCTTTGGAAGAAACATAAACTTTATCACTCCAACCGATACAAAAATCAAATATAAATCTTTTTGTAGAAAATTTGATTTTGAGATTAAAAATTTCTCTGCTTCTGAAGAAATTAATCTTCTTTCTGACAAAAGTTTAAAATCATTTTATAAATTTGTCAATAATAGGTTGAATAATCACCGCTCTTTTTCCACCTCTTTTTCATGACCACAAAATCGTTTCTGATCCTTTAGAAAAGTTAAATTTGTTTAATAACTACTTTTCTTCTTTTTTCTATTGATAATAATCATCTTCCTTTTTTGATTCGATGACTGGTTTTGCATTGCAAACCATTCATTTTGACGCTTGAACGTGCAACTGATTTTAAATCAAATAAAAGGTTCTTTTTCTATTGGTCCCGATGGACTCTGTCATTTTTTATTGAAAAAAGTTTCAAATTATCTTGCTGAGCCTTTAGCTAGTATCTTTAATGTTTCTTTTTTGACTAGCACTATCCCCAATTTATGGAAATTGGCAAATGTAACCCCAGTTTTTAAAAAAGGTGACGCAGCTTTAGTGAGTGATTACAGACCGATTTCTATTTGCTGCTCATCAAGTAAAATCATGGAAAATTTGATTAATTCAAAAATTGTCGATTTTCTCACTACAAACAGATTCTTATCTTCTTCTCAGTTTGGTTTTCTAAAATCAAAGTCTTGTGAATTACAATTACTTAAATGTAAACACAGTTGGACGGTATCTTTGAGTAATAGGACTCCTGTCGATGTAGCTTACATCGACTTTTCTAAAGCTTTCGATAAAATCCCGTAATCTAAGCTTTTATATAAGCTCTCGAAATATGGAATAAAAGGTCTACTTTTTAATTGGCCTGATTCCTTTTTACATGGTTGGTCTCAGCGTATTTGTATTGTCGGAGTTCTTTCTGATTTCATGCCTAATGGCAGTGGTGTCCCACAAGGTAGTTGTATTAGTCCTACTTTATTCTTAATTCATGTTAATGACCTATGTAATTTGATTGAATATAGTAAAATTTACCTCTTTGCCGATGATGTCAAAATCTTTGGTCCATCTTCTGATAATCATTTAATACAAAAAGATCTGGACAATATTTATATTTGGTCTATAAATTGGCAACTTCCTGTTGCTTCGGAAAAATATGCAGTTTTAGATCTTGTTAAAAATAATCCAAAAAAGCTTTATTCTTTGAATAATATAAATATTCCAAATGATATTACTTCCGTTCGTGATCTGGGTGTTTATATTTCCCACAATCTCAATTGTAAAGGAACATTTAAATCCACATAATTAAAAAAGCTGTTTCTCGTTGTTTTCTAATACATAAAGCTTTCCTTTCTCGTGATAAAAATAATTTAGTTAGGGCCTATACTACTTATGTAAGACCTATGCTTGAGTAAGCTGTTTCTGTATGGAATCCATATTATGCAAATGATATAAATCGTCTAGAAAATGTTCAGCGTAAATTTACTAAACGTCTTTTTGGTTTTAATAGCAATTTATCCTATCTTGAACGCCTAAAGCTTCTTAACGTGCCTTCTTTAGAACTTCGTCGTCTTCACATATGTCTATGTCTCATGTATCAAATTATTAATGGTTTATCTTGTATTGATGCTAATGAATTCTTCATTTTTAGTCAAGGCACACCCGATCAGTCAACAGTCGTAAACTTACGTTACCAGTTGTCCGTTCCAATGCTCACCTCAACGATTTTTCGCAAAGATACGCGAAAAATCTGGAACTCATTACCCGATCAAATAGTCTCTTCTCCCAAAATCTCTTTGTTCAAAAAGAGCTCCTAAACATTGATTTTACAAATTTATTGTTGGGGCATACCTAGTTGTATCACTTCCGTGATCTTTGTATGTCCTATTGTTCAGTCGCTATTTTATCATGCATTTGCGTTTTATCAATTTTCGTGTATTTTTCTGACAATAAACACTTTCTTGTCTTGTTGTTGTCTTAAGTTTAGCCTATTATTATTATAAAGCAAGTTGAATAATCCCAAATCATTCTGCATTTTGAACTAAATAATGTTATACAAAATTCAGATTCCGGCTAAGAACCATGACGAATGAAAAAAATGTCTCAAAAGAGAGCGCATGGCCTCACCGCGCGCCCACATTTCCATAAAACTTAGGTTTTATCATTTGTTCTTCTTCAGCAAAAATCAATGTATCTAAGACATTTTTTAGTGCAGAATATAGAAAAACGAACGTAGAACACTGAAGGATGTTTAACACCCTGATCTCAGCCCCTAACACTTTATCACCCGACAAAATACGAAAAAAATACAGAAATTTCAATAAAGCACTCTTTTCGGTCACAAAACAGCCGTTTCTACAGAAATTATGCTTGAATAAAGCTCTTGTTTTTCTAATAATAACCTACTTTTCAGGATATAGTCAAATATTTTTGTCAAATATTCGCCAAGTTATTCAATTTTAAAATTTTTTTGTGCTTTCGTGCGGCCGTCCTAGGGTTAAAACGAAACGGACTTAACGTGATTGGGTCATTATTGCTTGATTACCTTTGTTTTGCAAAAGACACTTTTTTAAAAAATTTGTTCGGACAGATCTTCTCAAACTTATCAGTCCTGTAGTAATTCAAGAGTGATTGTTGTGATAAAAAATTAGTTCACAAGTCGTTGTAGTCTATAGTCTGTTTCGAAATTCTTGAAACTTTTTTATATTAACGTGATTGGAAGAGAAGTGGAAATTCAACCAATCAGCGTAAGGCCTTTCATTCGATTGGCTTTAGGCTGTTGCACTTGGCACTCTGGACCAGTCTGCCTTTTATAGTCCGTTTCACAAAAGTTCATGCATAAATTCTAAGAATTTTCATCGACGGTAGGCCGAGGGTTACGATAATTATATATCAGGATCAATGCTATAATCGCAATCTGTCAGCTTATTGTTGGAGATGATTTTAAAATTTATGACCGAAGTTGTGTGAAACCGACTATAGGAGCTCTGGCAGCTTGACCGGCAGCTTTGCGCACTTATTACGCGCGGAATCAAACTGCGTTCGCGCTGATGAAGTGATTGGCAATACCGCTAGACCACTTTTGGAAGACGCGGCGAAGTTTAAAACATTACATTAGCTTATTGTACAATTAGCGAATCGGTTGATGCCAAAGCCGATTACTAAGAAACTCACTTTGAAGCATTATTACCCAAGCAATTGAGGGATCAATATTCATACGTCAACGATTATTAATATATAAATTGATTATTGAACAAATAAATTACATAATGTCGCCTTCAAAACGCAACGGGAAAAAGTCGTCGACCAGATTGACCGATTCACCGTCTACAGATTCGACGACGCTTGATCATCAGACACGATGTCTTACGTGCAAGGACGTTGTAGGAAACAATTCCTGCGCCCTCTGTTGCGACTACTTCGATCAGTGGGACCACACCTGGGCGTGGGGGGTTGGGGGGTATGCACCCCCCAGAAACCAAAATACCCCCCCCCAGAAATCAAAATACCCCCCCAGAATTCAATTTTTGAAAATTTTTTTCGTTTTTTTCGCAATTTTTTGATGCCAATGGATAGTGCTTGATGAGAAACGTCGAAAAATGGTGTTTTTATCGCCATACCACCATTTTTAAGGCCATTTTTCGACCTTCAAAAAAATCTTGCACCCCCCACCCCCACAGAATTTTTCTTGCTGCCCACGTATGGTGGAGACACATCAAGTGTCTGAATATTGACCAACCAACTTACGACGCCTTGTCTAAAATCGACCAACCGTTTTTATGTTCTAGTTGTTTGCCAAAAGTTAGGCGGTTTATTAAAATAGATAAACATTTGGACACTTTGGAGAAACGACTTATGGATATCGAAGCCCGCTTCGAAGTACGAATGGCAGCACTTGATTCTGGCGCCGACAACGTTTTAACCGAATCGAATCCAATGCCTACCTTGCGCCGTCCTTTCCAGCCGTTTCCAGCCACACTTCCACCTAGCGACACGAAAAACTTCAACGACGCCGTTGAGGATATGATCGAAGCCCATCTTAAACGTAACAACGTCGTCTTGTTCGGTTTGCCCGATTCGAATGAAGACCTTGCAGCCGTTTGTGATCTACTATGCATGGAAACGGATGAAGACGTTGAGCCCATACGACCGTCCGACGTGCAGTACGTCTTCCGCGATGGTCCGGCTGATGCAGGTGGCAAACGCCCGCGGTTCTTGAAGGTGATCTGCGAGACATCAAAGGTAAAACTGTCGTTTATAACATTCATTAACAGAGTCGTCAAACAATCGGACGAAAAATTTCGCGATTTGAGGGCCAGACCAGATCTGACCTATCGCCAACGACAAGAAGGGCGTCAGTTGAGAGAAAACTTTGAAAATTTCGCAAATTCTGAACACTTCATCGATTACAATAAAAAATGCATTGTTCGTAAAAATGACCGTAAAATTGTGTTTTTGCTAATTAACCCGTTGACGTAGGGACATGCGCCCCTTATAAAATTGTGGAACAACAAGCTGATTAAGGAACCGATTGTAAAACAACAAAAATCTAGATTTTTTGGACATTCTCAGTACAAATCAGAGTCAGTTACAATCAATCCTGTTTGCAAAACGTTGAAATGTATTCTATTTAACGCAAGAAGTTTATGCAATAAGCTCGGCCAACTCCATTTTCTTTTAAACCAGTCAAATTATGACTTGATTTTTATTACAGAAACTTGGCTCACTGATTTTATTGCAGATTCTTTGCTTCTTTTAAACTTTGAATACAGTTTGATTCGCTATGATCGAAAAAACAAGACTGGTGGAGGTGTCGCCATAATATTCAAAAAAAATTTACCCATAAAAAATGTAAACGTTCCTGATGAGTTTTCTTTGCAAGAAACAATTACTTGCGATATGACTATATTGGAGTCTAAATACAGGTTTACCTTATGCTATAGATCTCCAAGAAAAAACGATGATGTAGATCAACAGTTATTGAAGTATTTAAAGTGGTCTTGTAATACTTCTAGAATAATAGTGGCCTTGGGTGATTTTAATTTTCCCGAAATCAGGTGGAATAAAAGGTTTGTTCTTCCTGAAAATAGTATTTCTTCACAGTTTTTCGACCTTGTAAATGAGATTGGGCTCTATCAGTTTACACGTCTCCCCACTTTAGGTAATAATATATTAGACTTGATTTTCTGTTCCTACAAGTCATGCGTATTTAATGTAAAAAATGTTGAACCGTTTTCTACTAGCAATCATGATTCACTAACTTTTGATATTCTTATTCCAAACAAATTCGAAACAGATTCTCATATCAAAAACTTTAATTTTAAAAAAGCTGATTATGTTTCTATTTTGCACGATCTATCTATTATTAGCTGGCCTGATACTTTTACAACCTGTAGTAATATTGATGATTTTTATGATATTTTTTAGGCATTTTAAACGCAACGATCAAAGCTCACGTTCCACTGAGTTTATCCCTACCAAAAAGCGTAAAAAATTTCCAAAGTATATTTTGAACTTACAAGGCAAGAAGAGAAGGGTTTGGCGACTTTTGAAGAAAAATCCGGGATTGTCAGATCAGTACAAAATGGTTAGTAAGTCTGTTGAGAATGCAATAGCGGATTTTTACAGTCGTGAAGAAAATGAACTGTTAAAAAAAGGTTCATCACTGAAAAATTTTTACAATTTTGTTAACGCGAGGTTAAAATTGAAACAATCTGTGCCTGATCTTGAATCAAATGGTCAGGCTTTCAATGAATTTTTTGGTTCAGTTTTTACTATTGATAACGGCATTCTACCATTAAATATCGATTCAATTGAGGTGGACTATCGGCCTATATTTAAATTTGAACATGGCACAGTTGCTGAAGTTTTAAATAAGATAAAGCCCACTCACTCAGCTGGTCCCGATGGGCTGTCAGCTTATTTTTTGAAACAAATTCGAGTTGCTTTAGTTGAACCCCTTTCAACTATTTTTGAGGTATCATATCGTTCTGGTATGCTTCCACCTTTGTGGTTAGAAGCTTTAGTAATTCCAATTCTTTTAAAAGGCAATCCACACTCAGTTGAAAACTATAGGCCGATATCTCTATGTTGTGTTTTGTGTAAAGTTATGGAATCAATAATCAATAATGCCATCCTGGACTATTTCGACAAGAGGGATTTAATAAATCAGCAACAATTTGGATTTCTGAAGAACAAATCCTGTACATCTCAGCTTTTAAAGTGCAGAAACCTGTGGACAAAAACTTTGGACAATCATGTTCCAATGGACGTGGTTTATATTGATTTTTGTAAGGCATTCGATTCTGTTGTTCATTCAAAACTAATATTGAAATTAGAATCTTTAGGAATCTCGGGTACTTTGCTCAACTGGGTTAAAGCTTTTTTGATGGGTAGGTCACAAAAGGTGAAAATAAATGGTTTTCTTTCAGCCCCTATTCCGGTAATAAGTGGTGTTCCCCAGGGTAGTGTGCTAGGGCCTACATTATTTTTAGTTTTCATTAACGACCTGGTCGATAGTATCAAGCATAGCAATATCATGCTGTTTGCTGATGATTTAAAAATATTTAATTTTTCACGTGAATTCAGATCCTCCCAAGCAGACCTTGATTCATTGCATGGGTGGACCGAAAAATGGCAACTGCAAATAAGTTATGACGAGTGTGCAACCTTGTATTCGGGATATGGCAACCCTAAAAACATCTATAACCTTTTCTTAAAAGATCTAGCTGATGCAGAAGCTTCTATCAAGGATTTAGGAGTTTTTGTTAGTAATGACCTGTCTTCTAGCATTCATTGTGTGAATATTGCATCCAAAGCTTCCAGAGTTGCTTCTTTGATACAGAAAACTTTTATTTCCAGAAATATTGATTTGATGGTGAAAGCATTTAAAGTTTATGTAAGACCGATACTAGAGTATAGCACGGTGGTGTGGAATGCTTACCTGATAAAAGACATCAACCAAATTGAAAATGTTCAACGTAAATTTACAAAACGAATACTTTGGCGGCATCAACAGCAGGATTTGCCTTATAGCGAACGATTGAATTTGTTAGATCTTGAAAGACTCGAAACACGGCGTATCTATTTTGACCTTACTTTTGCTTTTAGGATAATTGAGGGACAGTTGCTTTCTGTTTCATATTTTTTGAATCTGCGCCTAACAGGGGCACTAGGTCAAATAACGACATAAAGTTGTATATTAGAAAATCTCATTTGGATCGTAGAAAGAACGATTTTGCAAACAGGGTGGCTAGAATTTGGAATACATTGCCACAATGTATTTTTGACTGCAGAAATTTTAAACAGTTTAGGGTTTTGGTTTCAAAGCTTAATTTATTAGAATTTCTTAAGAGGCGTATGTAAGTGCACTGCCTGTAGCGCCTTGGCTTTACTTACATACCAACTCACTTATTTCGCGTTATTTTTTGCATTCATTGACAATTCTTTTCCTAAAATTGCTAATTTAATAATCTTTGCATTATTGTATTGGTATTTGTTGTAACATGTCTTGTCCATGTAATTCAGCCAATAAATTATTCTATTCTATTCTAATGGCTGAATTGTTTATATATTTGTGGAAGAGTGTTTGTAAGTAAGTAAGTAAGTAAGTTTTATTTGTCACATAAAACGAAAGCAGCTAAAACAAGTAGATATATTTCTTGAAATGGCGGACGCAAATAAAATGAAACAGAAATATAAACACAAAAAATAAAGAGTTAAAAATTATGCTGATCGCAAAATGTAACAGGGGGAGAAGGGCATTATTTATGCCGTGTGAATCAGTCCCCGACAGTGAGACTTAAAGTTAAAGTTTTCTGCAAGTAGTTTCTCAAATTGAAATAGGTTCTTTACTAGTTTGACAATGGGTGGTAACTTGTTCCACAAAAATGATTCACGATTTCCAAACCAAAATTTTCTGACATCAGTACGAGAATAGTTGTTGTATAAATTATTTGACTGCTTGAAACAATTTCGACTTTTAGAAAATATTTCGTCAAAATTTCGAGTAGTGCGGACAGTTCATGAATTTATAGGTTTCAATTAAGTCAATTTTTAAACGTCTGGTTTCAAGTGACTCCAGATTTAAAAAGTTTAGTCTTTCGGAATAAGTGGCTATCTTGTTGTAGCATATCCTTTTAGTAAAATGTTTTTGAACTTTCTCTATTAAATTAATATCTTGAACAAAATGAGGAGACCAAATGACAGAATAATATTCGAGTGTTGGTCGAACGTAAATCGTAAAAGCTCTAACCAATAACTTTACATTTTTTGACTCAAAAATTTTTAAAAGCTGCCAAGTTTTATGACATGCATTTTTACCAAGTTGATTGATATGTGGTGAAAATTTACCATCAGCTGATATTAACACTCCTAAATCGCGACAAGAAATACTGCTCTTTAAATTTACCCTATTCAAAGTGTAATTAAAACCAGGATTATTTTGACCGAAATGGAAAATAACACATTTGTGTGCAAGAAAGTTCTAGTTCCCAAGTAAAAGACCAGCTTATAATTTCATTTAGTGCAGATTGAATAATTTGGGCATCGGCAACAGAAGTTACTTCCTTATAGATTTTAACGTCATCAGCGAACAATACACAAGAAACATCAGTAGATACAGTTTGAGGTAAATCGTTAATAAAGAGCAAGAATAAGAGAGGGCCAAGTACAGAGCCTTGAGAACATCCGCTGGTAACTTCACAAAAAGGTGAGAAAATTTGATTTATAATAACACGTTGTGAGCGGTTTGACAGAAAAGCAACAATCCATTTTAGTAAATTTCCAGTAATACCTAACTGTTGTGATTTGAAGAGAAGCATTTTATGGGAAACAGTGTCAAAAGCTTTAGCAAAATCCAGGTATATAATATCAGTAAGTATCTTATTATCCAAAAAATGTGCTTTCGGCCCACCGGCTGGAGGTGTAGTAACGACATTTAAATTTCCTAAGGTCTGCCCGGGCAACGCCGGGTAGCTCAGCTAGTTGTTTATACTTCCCAATCACCTTACTGTAAGAGACTCAAGAATTTTGGAACAGACCATATTTATTGTGCATATGGAAAAGCGATTTTCAACGTTGAAGACGTACTACCTACGTGGCTATAGCACAGAAAGATGACAGTAATAAAATTTTGCACAATATCATGCTCAATGATTCACTTTCTTTTGTAAATGATTTGTACTAACCCAAAGATGCATAGAAGAAAGTGAAACCGATATGAAGCATACGTAACTCATAAATTGAATTTTTAAGCGAACAGCGTTTAGGACAAAGCGGCATACGTTTCTAATCATAGAATCTATTAAGATTATAAAATTCGCACTTCATCGTGGCACCTGAAAGCACATTTTTTCCTTTTCTTCATCGCTGACATTGCTGTTCTTATTGCTTAGGAATATATTTTCTCACATCTTGCCATTTGCTGTAAACTTAGCCTTTTTCTTGTATATTGATGAAAAACAAGGCCTCAATCATTGTCTTCCGAAAAATTTATTGATATCCAAAAATTTATGGAACATATGTAGAGTACTTACTGCTTATGAACGAAAACCTCATTTTCTTGACGTTTTCTCACAAACATGACTTAATACATCATTAATCTATAAAAAAATTCTTCTCAATTTAAGGGTTCATTTAAGGACTCCGTCAACATGTTTGCTCCCTTCTAAATTTTGTGCATTCATTGTCCCAAAATAATAGAAAGTAGGTCTACTTAAATTGCTTTGATCTATCTAATGCTCCACTCGACGTCACATTGCCAAAAATCAATCCGCTCTATAAGCACGACGTGCATTTCGATTGTATTTTATTATCAAGCTTGCTAATTTTGCGCTACTGCAGCAGCGCTTGAAAGTATCAAATTTCCAGTTTTTGTTAAACGTCCGACACTTTGAATATAAATTGTCACAACGGAAGTTGAACATTGGAGGTTTTTAAAACTTTGCAACATTTACTTTAACTTCTCATGTTTGTTCAAAAACTCGTTTTATTATGTCATATTTTTGGTTTATCGTGGGCCAACGTCATTTTCGGTCTATTTGATTATCATCCCATCGTTAATCGGACTTTCCGATCGCTTGCCTTGAATAATCGGGGCGATTTAGTTGAATTTCATGAATATAGCTCGACTATTTACTATACGTTTGGAAGGATGGAATGCATGCATTATAAGTAGTCAATAAATATCATAATTTTCTAGCAATAATTGAGGGCTAGATCAGATCGCAATGAAATTTGATAAGTATTCAATGATTTTTTATATCAATTTAGCTTTTTAGTGGCAATAATTCCAATTGAAGTTTTGTGGAAAATAAAAAATATCAAAGTTGAATTTTGTGGGTCAGTGACACAGGTGGGCGCCACCAAAGTTCTGGGGGAAGGGGGAAGTGCAAGATTTTTTCAAAGGTCAAAAAATGGCCCCAAAAATGGTGTTACGGTGAAAAAACAAACACCACTGTCTCAACGTTTCTCATCGAGTACTAGCCACTGGCGTCAAAAAAAATTGCGAAAACAAGACAAAAATTAAAAATCCAAAAATTTGAATTCTGGAGGGGGATTTTAGTTTCTGGGGGGTGCATACTCCCCAAACCTCCACGCCCAGGTATGGTCAGTGATGCTTTTAGATTATGGGGACTTAACGACGGATGCACAGCGTTCGTCCGTCTGGGGAGCTGAGCAAACTAATTTTTCCAGTCAAAATAGTCTCAAAAACTGGCTTGTTTTCTTAAGCAAAAAATATATTATTTCGCACTTTCTCTTGTAAATTTCAAGCACTTTTGCAGAAACATTTAGGTTTCATCCATTTTTGGCCTTACTTTTTTCTTTCTAACAGGAAGCCTTCCACTTTTTTCTTTTCTAGGGGTCTTAACTCTCAAGCCTCCAAGCGCATATTTGTGTGTGCAAATCGTTCAAGATTACTGTGCTTTCGATGCTCAAGTAATGGCTTGACCGTCGAAAAGGGACAGTTTTGTCTAAAATAGATTTTTAAACACTCCCGTTGCTTGAAAATTGCAATCCGGTGTATTCTGATAAATCATCACATTGTGGACAGTTTTTCTTAGGCTCTCGAAAACTTTAATAAATAAAATAAAGGCTAAGTTTAGAACTGATATAAAAATTACTGGCCGTAAAATATATTGAGAATCGTTCTTCATATTCGATGTTGCGCCATTGGCTCGTTCTTTAATCAATGTGAATCTCTATTAAAAGCAAAAATCGATCGCAGTGCTCAAGGCTTCCGTGGAACAAACTATAAAAAACTAATTGATTAATTAATTAATTAATTAATTAATTAATTATTTAATTATTTAATTAATTAATCTTTAGTCTAAAGTCATCTTTTAAGTGATCGTTTCGATTGATTAAGAGGCCTTAAAGGGCCCACTTCAACTGCCATAAAGCATGGAAGCAGACCTAGCGTTGCTTTGAACGACGAAGGCACGCTGTTCGTTTCCTATGTTGAAGTCAATACATCATCATTACGGCTTCTATTTGGCCAGTTGCAATCTCATCATAATTCCTTGTCGTTAGCTCCATCGCCTGTTTCATTCCCAAAGACCGGTCGGTTACCAAAAGTTGCATATGTTGGAAATCAGGTAAGCTGATAAGATTACCAAACAATTTCAAAAGAAATTTCATGTCTTAAAAATTGTCTTTTCGTGTTTTCGGGTCATTTGAGCTATTTTAATCCTATAATTTTTGTTTAAATGTTTTTGCTCACGCGAAATTATTTACGACAGATTATGCGCATTAATAAATATTTTGTCAGTAAGAGCAATTTTCGCTGCCAAATATAAGTTTGAGTACACGGAAGCGCGTTGAACTGAGTTTGAGCACAGATTGTTGGGACCTGCTCAGATCCTAAGACCTTAAGGTCAAAGAAGCTTAAAAGTTTAATTTAAATTTCACATTATTACGTTAAGCTTTCGAAAATGGCGGACATAATCATTGTTTCAGGAAAACATAACTAAACGGCTGAAAAATTTTCAAGAATGGGATTTTACGGTTCAGCCGCTTTAAGCTAAAAAAGATGCTCAGGTCGGTTTATGGGCATTCTTGTTGAAATCTACATAAATTAAAATGTGCTTATATCAGAAACATCTTTTTCGCAATAATATTTGCAATATTCGTGCTCAGCATGTCAAATATACCCACAAAGTAGATTTTTCTAGCTAGGAAAACTCCTTCAAGTTTTTCAATGCCTGTTAATGCACGTAGAGAATGTGAAATTTTCGTATGCAAATCTCGATTGCCTCGAGAAACGGTGGATGGTTCTGATCGCACATGGGCATGGGGATAGGGGTTTTCGGGGTATGCATCCCCTCAGAAAGCCGAATCCCCTCCCCCAGAAACCAAAATACCCCTCCCCCAGGATTCAATTTTTGAAATTTGTTTTTTTTCGCAATTTTTTATGCCAATGGATAGTGCTCGATGAGAAACGTTGATTGAAAATTGTGTGTTTTTCGGCCCATCAAAATTTTTGAGACCATTTTTTGACCTTTGAAAAACCATGCAGCCCCCCCCAATAATTTTGGTGCCGCTACCTATGGTTTTGATAATCTTTTTCCGCGCTTCGGTTTAAAGCTACCTATCTGGAAAATTGATTTTTTCGGACAGTTCTTAGAGATTTTCGGAATTTTTGGTTTTGAAATCGTTATGAAGAATGCGTTGTGGTATCTGCGCGGGCGTATATACGGGATGTAGGGATTTCACTTCGAGAAGGGATAATATATGAAACACACGGACGGGCACCCGAACGACAAGTTGGACTAAAATTATAAAATTAAACGTGCAATTAAATGTTTGGCGATGGCGCGTACGAAAATAAAGAGTGCGCGTGGGGCAAGCTTGATTGGGATAGTTTTTCATGCTGGGGAACTGAAGTGTGAAAATATTGCAGTATTGAGATTCATGAGAAATTCCAAGAATTGGGCTTCACTGGCGGGATTCTAACTATGTAACGTAAGCGTGGGTTGGTTTTGTGGGAATTCGACTCGGTATGAACAGTTTATATTATATTTCGACGTCGTGACATGAACGTTATGAGAATGAGAAAGGTTTGGAATTTAGCATTGCATGATTCATTAGTGAGAGCTTGAGAGGCTATTACGAAATCACGAGCTAACAAATTAATATATAAAAACAGCTTCTTTACAATGTTCTTTAATTACCCTCAGATGAATACTCTGATCTTACTATTCCCGACTTACATATTTCTCGCAGACATTCCTTCTAATGTACTTGAACGACGTCGATCGTCTAACGTATTCAATGGTCGATCGGGAACCTCGAGGATCAAATGAAAAAGGAATGAATGTGCCTTACAATAAGTAGGCACACAAGGGGCACTTAGACCATACATGGATAGCAATCAAATTCTGAAAGATCCGATTGGGCAAAATTGTCAAAAATAACACCAAAATTCAATTCTGCGGTCTTTCGATTTTTGAAAGTCTTTCAGATTCTAAAGTCTAGACCGCAGAACTCCACGCCCTAGTCTTGCTAAGATCCTGAGAATTTGGCTGATTCCATATCCTAAGAATTGAATTTTTGGCATATATTTTGCGATTTTGTCTCTTTTACGCCATCCAGACCCCAGAATATGGCTGCTGCCCATGTATGTGAGTAAGTAGATCCGATTCCATCGGTATATCTTTCAAAAAATTTTAGCGCTTTCAGAAAATCTAACGTGCTTAATTAATTGGGTACCACTGATAGAAAAATTAGAAAGTAGAATTAATAACAAAGTTTCAAGGAGCTCGCGAGAAAAACTGTCATTAAACATGAATTTAAAATAAGATAAAGTTTTCTTGACCTTTTGAGCACAATAAAAGATATTAGTTGTTTCGCCAGTTATGATTTTCGCTCGATTACTTAGTTTTTAGCTCAATATTTAGACCTATTGGAATTTTTGCTAATACATATTTGTTTTTACCAATTCATATTTTCCCAGCTTTATTGTCAAATTAGTTTTCGTCTAATTTTCATTTTTCTAATTTAATTCTAATTTTTTCATTTTCATCATTTTAGCCACACTGTGATTTCATACGATTTATCGTCTAATGCTCTCAGCCACGTGGTAATAGTGTATCGAGCCAAAAATAATTCATTTTGGCTAATGAGCGGTAAAAGGGTGAAGGACGACTTTAATTGGTCAAAGCCACATATGCTGGTATTGCCTTGGTCGCCACGGATTGGCCATCGAGTTAGTATCGCTCTGAATGACAATAACGAAGTTTTGATCATTGCTACGTCATCGACTCATTCGAAGTATAAATTATGCGTGAGATTTTCGTGGAAAAACATAATAATCAAAAAAATTCGAAAAATTTAAAAAATTGCAATAAATATAAAACATAAAACATAAAGGAATATTATACATTATATTCAAGCAAATGAAAAATAACGATAATACGAATTTACTGTTGGCATATTGTTTTTGTATTAGTAGAAGCTTTATTATCATGGACACATTTAACACAAGATCTCTAAACTCACACCCAGAAGTTTTCAATAAATGTGTTCACAACTCTACGGCTTATTCAATTTATAATTTTTTTAAGTAATTAATAATTGATTAGTAGTTCATTTGTTTATTTCTTATTGTTATATCTAAAACGTTGGTCTGTGTGGTAGCAACATGTGAATTATTAACGAATGTTCTACATATTATCAGGAGATTGTTCTACTCTTTCTTTACACTAGAGTCAAAACTCGTTTATTATGCGCAATGTTCGAACGGGGTATATTCATTTTTACGGGATAGATTTATTCGAAATTCAGTTAAAATAAAGCATACATTTTCTATGAAGGAAATGTTCTTTGATAAATATGTACCTACCCGTACACATAAACATTGATGTATGTATGATGTTTTCTGCGCATAATCTTAAATATCATCTAGCGAAATTCAGGACTCACATCTATTCCTTATTTTGTTTTTGTGTAACTATATCAATTTTTTATCAAAGAACGTGAAACTTGGCTAGAATAAGGAGAAAACATAAACGTTTTATTCAACATGTTAAATTTCATGGTTGACGAGTTTTGCTCTTGTAGGTAATCAAATCAGTTTCGAAACTTCAAATAACGTCCGCTATATTTGAGCGAAACTTTTCTGCTTGTTTTGAATGTAACTTCATTGAAAACGCGATTAAATAGGTCTTTTAATTATGAATGTTCAAGGGTCGCATTTTGTACACTTTTGACTTAACCACGCCTCCTAACAAAAAAATCGCTCTGCATTAAGCTGGAAGAATAGAGAGGATACGACATGAAAGCGTTTCATGAAGCATGGCTGTCTTAGCCTACTCGTTTTTCCAATTTATCGACCTGCAATTTTTTCTTTCGGGGATTTATTGAAGTCGAAGTGTAAACAAAAAGTTCCTCGGCAATTCGGGGATTGAAGTTTTTAATTATTCACGCTTCCAATGTAGTCTTAGTCAATATAGGCCGAAATAAAGTTCCGCCCGAATATCCCAAATTTTATTTGAAGTTCGTTCCAAGCAGTTATGAGAATTTAAGTAAAAGCAGAAAATATCGGGATTGAATATACAAAATTACACTGAGAAATTTAAGGCCCAAACAAAATCAAAAACTTTTAAGCTCAGTTTCCAAAACAATGATAAGTATAATGAAGCTTCTCTATCATTGGCAATTAATGGAGCACTATGTAAATTTGACGTGCGAATAGAAATAGGAAATATGCTTTAAATCTAAATATGAAATCTAAAACACATGTAGGTATAAAAATAAAAAATAAATGCATACTTGAAATTTAAAAAAACCTACGAATCGCAAGGTTCTAGGTTCGAATCCACGTTGACGCAGTTCTTTTCGGCAGGCCAACCCAGCCTTTCATCCCTCCGGGGTCGATAAATGGGAAGCTGCACTTGTGTGGCGGATGGTAACAGCGTTCTGTGCAGTCACACCGGCCCCGTGACCCAGACTCGGTCTAGTCAGACGCGCTGGCCTAGGGCTGTGTATCGGGAAAATAGGCACCCGCACCTACGGCAGAGGTGAATCAAGTAACTTACTTGCTTACGGGATTTTACCATTTTACCAGATATGCCGTTTGGTTTGGACAATTGATGCAAGGTCCGGCTGAACAGGAATCTTTTCCCCTGGAATTCGTCTGGACCTCCACTCGTATTTTCGAGTACGTGAACAACGGCTCCAATCCGGACTTAGCCATGAATAAGCATGTGGCCGTATTCGTCGACGATTCTAGTTTTTCGACCAGTCTGCTTAAGGATAGGTCAAAATGGATGGCCCCCTATGTGAACCGGACTCTGGGCCAAATAACCGTCGCCGGAAGCCACAATGCAGGGGCGTACAAACTGAATCGATTTCGAGTCAAGGTGTGGTTTGTAAAAATTCGGACTTTGTGTTGAATTTTAGTGGTAGTTTGGGCAATCCTTGGTAGGTATGGATCCCTATTGAGGACGTAGGTGTATTATAATAAACACTGTAGTTCTAAGTTATTATTATAATTATTAATTATTTTCTAAAATACTTTTCGTATTAGGCAATTAGAAAATGTACTATTCATGTACTTCGCAAGAACGTACATTGATTCACAGCACTGCCGGATAAGGGGTCAGCCTACGTAGGGGTCAGCAGGAGCCAAAATGGCCTCAAAAGCTGTAATAAATTCTGAACTAGCATAAAAACTACGTCAATCTGTAGATTCTAGTCAAGTTAAATCACTTTTGCAGCAAATTTTTGATTTCTATTCATTTTTTGTCTTTGATTCGCCTTATTTCTATCCAGAAAATTTCACGTGTTTCTATGTTGGAGGTCGAGTCGAGAGGTCAATCCAAACCCCAACGTGTGCATGTCTGGTCAAGAATAAAAACTTAAGAACACCCACTTTTTTCTGCACTGCTTTAACCATTCTTGAAAAACAAGGCATGGGATATGGTGAATACTATTCTTTTATTTAAAACATTTATTTAATCCTGGTCAAAGTCATAGAATCACTCATAATTTCGTTTTTAAAGATACTTTCTCGTAAACGCTTTCGAAATGCAATAGCGATTATAAGCACACATAAGCGTGGGCGGTTAGACCCCGGGAATCCGGAAAACCTCTCAAAAATCAATAGATCCAGCAGAATTGAATTTTTGGCATGAAATCTGGGGGATTTTGCCGTTATACACCACCCAGACCCCCAGGATTCGGCTGATGCCAATTCTATCTTTTTCCATTTATTCGCATTTCGCAGAATGAATGTAAAAGCATTCCTTCCTTCATACCGAGCGATGTTTCGAAACGCTACGCCCTAACACAGTCAGAAAATATTCTCGAACAGTTGAAGGATGGCTCCCGGTATCTCGATCTAAGACCTTATTATTGGACCAATACAAAGGAATACCACATACAACACGCCCACATTGGCCCAAAAATGTCCGATGTGCTTTATCAGATTAGTTTTACTACATAAGAGCACACATGGGCGTGGGGGGGGGTTTGTCACACAGAAATTGAAACACTCAGATTACTGTCGACCGCCCCTAGAATTCTATTTTTAGTAACATTTTTAGCAATTTCACCCAACCTGACCCCTCAGAATTTTCTTGCTGCCTACGTATGCATAAGAGCATTTAAAATTTAATTTTAGGATTTTCGAAATATCGTAATGCTAAATTTAAGAATTTAAGAAAATATTTTAAAAAACGAAAATTACTGAAAAATGTATAAAGGCGTTTAGAATGGAGAAATGGGCTCGAAAATGTCCGACATGCTTTATCGGCTTAGTTTAGTCTGGAGTCAATAAATGTTAATTTTGAGGTTTTTGAAATATTGTAACGCTAAATTAAGCATATAAGAAAATGTCTAGAAAACTCTCAAAATTACGGAAAAAATATAAAGTCATAAAAACGGACATATTAACCCAAAAATGTTCAACGGGCGTAATAAGGCTAGTTTAATTATGGACATTTAAATCTTAATTTCAAGATTTTCAAAATATCGTTGAGCCAAGTGTAAGAAAGAATATATGAAAATTTGAAAAAAGTTTAAAAATTGCGGAAAAAAGATATAAAGACATAAAAATAGACACATTGGCCCAAATTTTCGAAGTGTTTAAGTAGGTTAGTTTAATTAGGGACAGTTCAATTATAATTGCAGAACTTTTCGAAATATCGTAATGCTGACTTTATGATTATAAGAAAATATTTAAAAAAATTAAAAAAGATAAAAAACAAAAAAGAATGGGCACACTGGCATAAAAATGTCTAGCGTGATTAGTCAGCTTATTTTAATCAAGGGCAATTTAATTACAATTTCAGGATTTCTAAATATTGCTTTGCTAGATTTAAGACTATAAGAAAAAATGGACATTTTCTTGGCCTTAAAGTAATGTCCGAAGTGATTAATCAGATCAATTTAATTTATGATTGTTTGTTTTCACACGATTAGAAATATCATGGCACTAAATTCAAGGATAAACAAAAAAGATTTAGAATGCCTAACAATTACGGGAAAAAACATTTGAAAACGTAATATTTATGAGTGTCCTAAACTTTGATTTCGGTCCAACACGAAATTAGCGACATTTTGAAAATTAAAAACAATGCGATAAAAAAGGTACATAAGGTAAGGAATAATTAAATACTCTATGGAAGTGTGATAGAATAAATCATGCATTTTTTGACTGTTTTGTCAAAAAATATGAAGTATTTATGATTATATGAAGTATTTATGATATGAAGTATTTATGAATATAGGTAGGATTAAAGATAAAATGTATGATTTAATAATATAATACTTTGAAAATAATTTTTCAACTTTATTTTCTGCATAAAAATCAATACGACAAAACATATTCTGTATTTCGTATTTTTGGTTTTATATTATTAATTTTTTATTTAATTTTTTCACATTTTTTAGATTAGGACGTTTATAGTCGATGCCAACTCCGAATTGGTAATTTTACGTTTGAGCCATTTTTGCCCAGCCAGCTTCGTCAACGACAAAATACATATTGGTTTAGTTAACTTGGTCAATTCGATTTTGGGAAAATTTATCTACAAATACGGTCGTTCGAATTCCGTTTGCAGCAACTTTATTGACTGCTCGTTGGAAAAAATTTTGGATGGTAAAGGTGGAAAAATTGTGGTCCTTTATGAGCACGATTTTATACTCAATCATACTAATTATGGATATATGCGTCGATTTCCCGTACACGATAGGTAAGCATGAAAATTGCACAAATTCAGTTGCATGAACGAAATTGCTTAAAATGATACTTGAATGCAACTTTCAATTTTTAGGTTGCATAAGCGTTACACAATTTTTAAATTAAATGGAGCTTACGAGTTGCATGCATCTATTATTTTTTGTTGATCGAAATTCGAAAAAAGATCGCACTGTATCATAATAAATCGAATTTTCTTGATTTTAAAATGTTTGCTTGTTTCTTTCAATTTAAATTTTTTCCAATTTTTTTCAAAACTTATAATCGTTTTCTTTTTAAAATCCCTCCTCGGCTCAATTTTAATCTTTAAAACTGTGCTTTATCAATTATTAGATTTTAAAATGGATGATGTCACGTATCCCCCTCAAAGCGGATGCATGTTTTTATGAAATTTTACAAGCATTTTCAGATACGCAAATACCGACGAGTTGAGCAAAATGCAAACGGACCAGTCCAACAAATTATTAGCCAACTCAGCCGATTCGGGGCGGTTGTTTTTGTTGTCTTACACCCTAACTCCTCAGCTAACTACCTTTTTACGCGGCTTGGATGATTTGTGGACACTGACTCACAATGCTAGTCGAACATTAGCTGGATACGTTTTTGAATTGCGCGACAAAATTCTTTCACAGCGAAAAACGATGATACACGTAATTTATGTCGATTACGTACAAGAAACGAGAGCCACTGACGTATCGATATGCGAAACTAAAAATAATGTCTTTGATTAAGCTAGAGACTAACTAGGTTCGTATTTGTTAAAATATAATTGCACCCTGAAAAATTTTATGCAAAAACTTTAACTTTTTACATAATTGAAGAGATCGATCCTGAGATTTGCTCAAAAAACCTGCCTTGTTGCGAGGGTACACAAATATTTTCGGAAGCTCTCGAAAACCTGATTCTAAAATGCATTCAAGCATGAAGTGTGGGGAGGAAGGAGGATTCCTCCACACACATGGGCGTGGGATGTTTGGGGGGTATGCACCTCCCTAGAAATCCTAATACCCCTGGATTAATAATTTTGAAATTTTTTTTTGCTTTTTTAGCGATTTTTTGATGCCATTGGATAGTGCTCGATGAGAATTGTCGAAAAATGGTGTTTTTTCGCCATACGACCACTTTTAAGACCTTTTTTGACCTTTGAAAATTTTTTTACCCCCACCCCAGAATTTCGGTGCTGCCCACCTATGTTCCTCCACCCAAAGGTGGTCGTCCTCTTATCCCTCAAAGCCTGAAATTTTTTGCCTCCCTCTGATTTTTCGAAAAATTTAAACTTTTTGGCTACTTACAGGCGATTTTTGACCGTTTTTGGCCGAAAATTGAGTTCATTTTAACCCTTCCCCAAACAATGGTCGGACGGAACCCCCACCCAAAATTTTGAGCTGTTACATGTATTATGAGATAACGAACCTGCCTATCATATTGGGCGGCTCAATCGCACTCTTGCTAACCCTTTATGCGCAGATTTTGGTAGTAAAATGAAAATGACGTGACAAAATGCTGATAGGGGCAAACTTCCTGCAGTAAAATCGTCTAAATATGAGTGCCAGGAAGAGGTCTATCTTCGGGTCAATTTATTTGTTAATAACTGTATTCAACCTTTGCGTATCACAAAACCAATCGTACCTATGTGAATGTTTAAGTATGTTCTTTAACATTGTTTTCAGGTTTTGCATCAGCGACAAAAATATGTACGGTTTTTCCTGCAAATAAATAATCGTCTGAAGAAAAACTGACGAATATTATAGCAGGGCATGAAGTAACGGAAGTACAGAAGTGAAACTAAAAATTTTAAGAGGTAAAAAAGCGCCAAAAATTAATAGAAGAGGATTATCTACCCTATTTTTCATAAATCTTTAGTCAATGATAATATGAAAAAAATTGCGAAAAATCGAAAAACGTTCGAAAAAGCAGAAATGGCCGCTGCTCACCTACTAGTACATTGGTATGTCATTTGGAAAGCTTTCTTGAGTCAGGAAGACTTCAAAAGCTATCATAGACATCAAGTTATGTAAAGTCGATTATTCTCACAATTTTTCGTCGATTTCAATCACTTTTGCTATACAGTTTTGTTCACTAATGCCTTTAATTTTGCCTTACTTTTTCAAAAAAATCGTTCTTTTTGCTTTTGCGTTTTTCATTGGCCTCACACGTTGTTATTAACAAAGTTCAGTCACGGAAAAATCCTCTTATATCGAATCAAGGCATGTTCTTGCAATGGATTTGTCAAAGTAGCCATGTACAATCGTTGCTCGAGCCTCTGACCATCATCGAATACTGTTATTTCCCGTCGTAACTAAAAAACAAGAAAAAACTTCATGGAATTTTTTGGTTTGTACTTGATGTGAAAGAGTATGGCTTTTCTCGAAATAGAGATAGAAATTGCGAATAAATACAAAATCTCGAAAATTATGAAAATATTGAAATTATTTTGGATATTATGGAAGAAACAACTGAAAAATTTTGGATAGAGAAACATTCGGAAACGACTGTGTTTTTTTATTCATGACCACACATGGGCGTGGAGGGAAGACTTGGGGAGTTGTATCCTGTAGAGTCCTTCGACCCCCGAAAATTTGTAGACCCCTCAGAATTTAATTGACGACATGTTTCTCGAGATTTCTGCCAATTTTACATCACTTAGACTCCCCCAAAATTCTGTCGCTGCCCAGGTATCTTCACGACGACCATAGATGAACAGCATGGCCGGTCTGAGGCGATCAGCTGGTCTGGGGTTGAAAAAATGAAAAAATAAAATTAAAAAAAACAAAAATTGAAAAAATAAGTAGAATATGAGCAAAAGTGGATGAAAAAAATCGGTTTCTCCGCCAGCTCTCTGTTTCCTAATGGCTCGGAATTTCGGTTGAGGTCTCCAGCCAATTTCAGGGTGGAGGGGTTAATGAACTTCAATTTTTCGTCAGAAACGGTCAAAAAACACTTAAAAACGGCCAAAAAAATTCAATTTTTTCAGTTAAAGAGGCTTTTAATTTTTGAGGCTTTCGGAGGATGGGGACGACTAAATTTGAGTGGAAGGATCCTCAATAATTATGTTACATGTATTAGCATTACGTCTAGCACTGGCTGATCCCGGCCCCAACTAATTCGGCCAATATCTGCTAATTGAAGTAGGATACGGTCGTGCTCGACAACGCCTTCTTCGATTGTAGTAAATCCTGCGCACAAAGATCACAATGCAGTACTGTATTTTTACTAACAAATCAAGATCAAACTGTCGAAAATCTTGCTTTAGGAGGAAAGAGAATAGAAAGATTCAAAACTTTAAAACGAATTTCGAACTTTTGGCTGTAATGAAAATTTTGTCAAATGTATTAAAATTGTTTCACCTCAGCGCATACGTAGTGAAAAGACTCTAAAACGTTTTCATCATGATATGCGATACAGCCATACCTGGGCACAGGAGGTTTGGGGGTTTGAACCCCCTTCCGAGAAACCGAAATACTCCCCCTTAGAAATCAAAATACTCCCCCCCCCCAGAATTCAATTTTTCAAATTTTTTTTGTTTTTTTTCGAAATTTTTTGATGCCAATGGATAGTGCTCGATGAGAAACGTTGAAAAATGGTGTTTTTTAGCCGTGCCATCATTTTAAGGGCCATTTTTTGACCTTTGAAAAAATCTTGCATCCCCCCCAGACTTTGGAGCCACCCACCTATGGATACAGCCGTCAGCAAACACGGTAACCAACCAAATTCTGGGAGGAGGCGTTCAATGGGGAAAAAGTGCTAAAAATCGCATCAAAAATTCGACTCTAGGGGTCTATCGATTTTGGGGAGGTCCGCTGGAATCTAGGGTTCTAGCGAGACCCCCCAGACTCCTACGCCCACGTATGGCCGTGAGGCAGGTCCTTTCAGTACGGCCAGAAATCTCAGTTTTTATTAGTCATTATGTTCTTAAAGAAGATGATCTAAACATGAGAAGCGGTTAAACAATCTTCATAATTTGTTATTAAAAGGCTATTCTGCTACTTTAACAACAAAATTATAATCTTTCCGCTTATCTCGTCTCATTTTTGCACCTCAGTTCTTCTTTTTTTGAAAATTGGTCTTTTTTCCTAATTGACAACATCTGGGCGATTTCAAACAATTTACAAAAAGTTTTGATCATCACTCATATTCAGCATTAATTTTGCCTGATCCCAAAAACTTTCACCTTTTGTCATTCCACAGATCTATTAGATTCATAACCTCGATAAGTCAGCTTCTTATCACCTCATTTTAGGAGAAATGACTAATTTTCTTTATAAAAAAGAATAGATGCGAAAAATAAAGACAGAGAAAAATGAAGATAAACAGGATATGTACTAAGTAAAAGGAGAGGAAAATAATGCGAGAAATAGTAAGAATGTATCTGCTTAGGGACGATTATATTATAGCACTATCTTTTACGCAGAACTTTTACATTCTTGATTGAACGAACCATGACAATTAAACAGTTTGGACAGGTTTGAATTTTATGTTAATTTTTAAATTTTAGGGAAGTTTTAGTTCTTTAATTTAACTAATTTTCATTTTTATTTTTTCCTAATTTTTTATGTGAACTGATATCGAATGATTTAATCTTACCGTTGCTCATTGTGGTCGAAAACGCCACGTGATTTGAATTTTTTTTCACGACTAGAAATCCGCATTCTGCGTGCAACGATTCGCGTCCTCCGATTCCCCATGCAAAAGCACTAAAAAGGATAGATAAATCAAGAGCAAACAGATTTCAATATTTGGTTCTTATCTACTCAACAATACGAGATCTTGGATAGGGCTTTGGGGGAAGTTTTCACGCCCCCCCCCCAGAAATTTTTTTACTCCCTCCACTTCCTAGGAACTTTTCAGCCCTTTCCCCGAAGATCCAAGATTTTCCGAAAATTTCTTGAAAACTCGTAGAAAATTGCTGTTTTTCGCAATATTTTTGCTCAAAAGTGTCAAATTTTAGGCGCTTCGCACATTTTCTCATTTCTTACTATGTTTTTTATTCAATTTTATCAAATATTTCAGATATTTTTTTAGAAATTTTTTTATAGGTTTGCTCTCTAGAAAGTCGCGTATCCATTGTTTTCGAGCTCAATAAAGTAACTTTAAATTCACTCCCCCAGAATTTCTATTCTGTACATGTCTGTACTCAACTATGAAATAAAATATGAAATTAATCAATTAATCAATTAATTAAGCTTTAATAGAAAAAATGCCGTTAATTCCCCGGTTAGAAATAATAGAAAATTTCCTAAACGAATTTCTCGAATTGAATGTCGTTTGGTTAAAAAACTCGATAATCTTGTGCGGAAAAGAAAATTTAATAATTCTTACAATCCTCATCAAATCCAGTAAATAGATAAAAATAAAAAAATCGAAAAAATCAGAATTAAAAATGAGAAGCCTCAAATAGCCACATTACGTAATATTTTATTGCTTGCATTTGATTATACGACTGCAAAAGGATTCAGCGGATTTAGATTCTGAACTATATAGATACAATTTAACAAACATTAGACAATTTGTGATTAAAAATTTCTTTACAAGTCGACTAACATATTGTCTTAAATTTTACAATTTTTTAATAATTCAATGATTTATTAATACAGAACATTTAAGTTTCTTAATTTTTTTAAATCTCTTATAATTCAAACTTGTGCATCCTGAAAAATTGAGTATTGTTGTAGAGCTTCTAATTGAAATATAGGGCGCTTCCATTGTTTTTGCTTTGAAATTTTATAATTTAATGTTATTACAATATTTAAAAAATGAAATTTTCATCAAATTTTAAACTTTATTTCTTTGCCTGTAATTTAGCGAAGGTGGGCCTAAACGCGAAGCTTCGCTAATTGTAATGTCTAATAATTCGCCGTAAGTGAATACGGGAATCGAAGGAAAACGAATTTTGCCATCAAATTCCGATCTCCATTTTCCGACCAAAAAGCCGATTCGTCTGAGATCGTCGTTTAATCTGCCGGCATCATATCCTTCAGATTTGAAAAATTGCTTAATTTTTAAATAGAGATACAAAAAACTTTTAAAATATTCTGTAAATTCAAATCTCCGGTATTTAATAAACTTTTTCGGTTGAGGGATTCTTTGAACTAACGGCAGGCAATGATGGACTAGTTCCAGTGGTCCAACAGAGTTGGTAAGAAAACTAATGGATATTTAGAGATATTTTTAATGACTTTTCGCCATATCACGATTTTTAGCCCGATTTTTCCAACAAGCCTGAATGTTCAAGAATTTTTAGGAGCAAAGCTAAAGAACTTTAGATAGATAAGCAATTTTGCCTATAAAATCGTCGAAAATAATAATAAAATTTCGAAATATTCTATAAATAAAAGTACGATAAGCGACGATAAATCACTACTTGTACGTGGATGTGGGATTTCGGACCAATTTTTGACTGTGTAGGGGAAAATGAAGCTACTGCTCTTAACGAAAATTATGAATATTTGCTATATTAAGCCCTCGTTTTGCCTAATTTTTCTCAGAAAAATTCCATTTTCAGGATAGAAATAAGTTTTTTAGACTCACATAACCTTCTTCGAGCATGTCTGGTGCGGACCATGCAATGGCAGAAAATAAATTGAAATGTCTGGTAGATATGTACGTCACTAATTTGGACTTTTTGACCTGTTAAAAACTTAGGATATTTCCAGATCTAAATGATCTTGGGAGGGAGCAATTTCGGAGGCTTTAATTGCCTCTATAAATGTTTATAACCCCCTTAGAAATCCCCCTTAAAATTTACGATTTTCTAATAAAAATATGTAAGAAAGGTGTTGTATGAGCATTTTAGGTGTCTGCTTCCTCGAAAGTGTCAAAGTTTCGGCGCCTTGGGCCATATAATAATTTTTTTGAATTATATCTTGTTAACTTTGTTAGAATTTTTCCGATATTTTTGAAAGTTTTCATGGTTTTACGTTTAAGGATGGCTGAGCATCGTAGAAACGCCAAAAATTATTCTTTTTAAGGCGTATCCACAGTTTTAATGCCGAAAAAGGCACTTAACGAAAAGTTTTTGGTTTGAGCCCCTAGAATTTTCATGTTGTGCATGTCTGCCCAATCCCCCGAATTTCGGCGCTGTTCGTGCATAGTTCGCGCACGATTTACGCTTGCAGTACTTTTGGGTAAACGGCCCAGGCATTTGCGACAGGAAAAGCGGCAATTTTCGGCCACGTACTCGTTAGCGCCGCATTGGTCTCCGGCAGCCCATTCTGCGCACGCAGCAGCTTTGTCCTCGCAGAAAAATACTAAATTGGTTCCTAGAAATATTCAAACCCGTAAAATAAATATTGGTACCAAAAACATTGAGGAAGATGACAGGAAGTTAACAATATACGATAAGAAGAGAAAATAGAAAAAACAGGGAAGAAAAAATAGGAAACTATTTAGGTACAGGAAATTTGGAAAAAATAAATAATCAATTGATAAACAAATAAACAAAAAGAGAAAAGGAAGGAAAAAAATTGAAATTCGCTAAAATCTAATTATGTGTAGGTGTTTTCAAAAGTAATGTAATACTTATAGGGAATTGATTTTAAAAAAGAAAAATTATCAATCTTTTTACTCCAGCAATTCTGTATTTGTTTTTTAAAGTTTTTTATAACATGTCTGTTATTTTTTTTGTCAGTATATTGTTAAATCGTCTGTTGCACATTTTTTCACGTATCCTTTTTCTAACCATGTGTGCGTTTTTGTCAACTATAAATTTGCTTGTTTTGTTTTTGTTTGATATTTTCGAGTAGGAATATTGATGTCATAATATGCAAGTGTACCTGGTCAGATTTCGATCGCCAAATTTTGGCAAGAGTATAATAAAAAGCAAAATAAAAAGTAAAATGCAAAATCAAAACAAAAATAATTATGACCTAAACAAAATTTTCGAATGAATACACAAAAAATGATTAAATATATACCAACCAGCTGAATTGCTCTTGGCTGGTAATATTTTGCCTTCTCGTTGAATTTCGAATTTATTTTCGTCGCAGGATTTGCACGAAAATCGACAATTCAGCATCATATAATATGATCTCTGACATTGGTCTTCGAGTTTGGCCCAGGCCGGACAATGTACGTGACTGTCGGTACAGTTTAATTGCCCTAAAAATAAATGTCATTCACGTGCCTTAGCAAAAAAATCTTAATTATTACATATTTTGCTAAGTAAACGATCCGAATTCAAATTTTTTGGAAATGTCAAAATTTACGAGGATCAACCCGAATTAGCGAGTAGAACGACCGAAACGCGCTATCAATCGGCTATGCTAAATGTCTCAGGTTTACGAATTTCAATGAGAATTCGTGGAAATTCTTGAAATCACAATATTAGCTTTGATAAAAATGTCATAAAAGATTCAGAAGGATTCCCAAAATCCACCAATTAAGCTTGGTTTAAAATGTTTAAAGTTGCTCCGCCGGAAGCAAAATTTATTAATCGCAAATAATGTAATTCTGTGTACAATGTGTAAAGTATTTTTGGTTTTTATCCAATCATAAGCCTAAAGGACGCGATTTGAACTTCGTCTTGTCCTTCTTCAAGTCACTTGTGAGTTTGATCCTAGTGTAAACGAGAAAAATTGAAACGCTGCGTATATCTAGTGCACATTCATGGACGTTAAGGTCCGGTGGGAGGGGTCTGGCTGGACAGACATGCAAGTGGGGAGGGATAGGACAGAAAGTGGGAAAGTTTGTTGAAAAGAATGGGGCTGAATGAAGGCCGAAGCTGAATGAAAATTTAAATATAATTATTTGTCAAAAGTGCTCGAAATTGATCAGAAACTTCGAAAGCCTATCTTTGCATTTTGGACCAGACATGCGCGTGGGGGTTCGGGCGTCTAGACCGCCACAATGAAAAAATAAGGCAAAATGAAAGCAAAACTGAATGAAATTTTGAAAATTTTCTTCAGATGTGCTCTAGATTGACCAGACACTGTGCAATAACGTAGCTTTAACGCTATTTCAGCGCTTATATTAGTTTTTGAGATCATTTAGGCACAAAAGCTCAATTTTTGACCCCCCCCCCCGCTGACCCTTCTTCCAGACCGGCTGACTTTTCCCGCTAGATTGGTCATGCTGTGCATCCATGGTCTTGACTCCTCCACAGAATACAAAAGCAACCTAAACTCTACAATTGAATATTCAAAAAATTTCTTCGTCTTTTTTCGCGATTTTTAGATCCTGGGAGTGAGATTGATACCATCAATTTTCCGTCATGTTTCGACCGTTGCGAATTTTCGGACGCAATATTTAAGACATTACCATGGATGGGCGGCACCGAAATTCTGGAGGAGGGAAGGTGCAAGATTTTTCAAAGGTCAGAAAATGGCCTAAAAAATGATGGTATGGCGAAAAAACTCCATTTTTCAACGTTTCTCATCGAGCACTATCCATTGGCATCAAAAATTGCGAAAAAGAACAAAAAATTCAAAAATTGAATTCTGGGGGTAATTTTGGTTTCTGGGGGGTGCGTACCCCAGAACTTCCCCCACGCCCAGGTATGGACATTACCCGTGTTCTGGCGCAAACTCGAACAAGTTGAGGGTGAATCGGTCTAAGCCTAAATGCGAACAAAATGAAGGTTTTTCGGATCGAGTCTAAATCTTATCTCACATGTACGCTCGCAGTGGAATAAATTTAAATCCCGGCCTTACGGTGGGGCTAGACCACACATGGGCAGCGGGGTTTTTGGGGTAGGGGGTTTGAAAAATCCAGAGCCCGAAACCCCCTAGATTACTGTAGACCCCCAGAATTCTATTTTTAGTAAATTTTTGGCAATTTTACCCATCCTACCCCCTATCCCCCTCAAATTTTCTTCCTGTCCACGTATGGGCTAGACTGATGTAAACATAGGTGGGCAGGGGCCAAAATTAAATTCTAAAGATGGATCCATCGATTTGGGGTGAGCGCTAGATTTTCTCACCCCACAACCAAGTTCATGTGTACGCAAAACCATAACCAGCACTGTACCCAAATGTAATATGCAAACTAACCACGTAGCTGAGACGCGACACCGTTCAAATAAAAGAGATAAGAAATAGCGAGAGCAAAAACAAAGGAACAAAAATTCGTATAATACTTCATGTATGTGTAATGAATAAATAGAATCAAAAATAGCGCACCCAGTTACGTATTATAAACTTATGCAATGCGTGGATATTCATTGAGTCGGTTTCGAATATCTCGAAATTGAATGTGTCGTTCGTTCGTCGCGAAAGCCGAAATTGTGTTTTTCAATAGTGGCCCAGTAGGAATATAAAACAGTTGCCCTGATTTTTTTAAAGACCCACTGTAAAACGAAATCGTCGAACGCCTCTCTCTCGGAAAACGAATTCGGCGTTCCAAAAACAGTCTAAATGCATTAAAAAAGGATGACGTTGCACGATGATTATGATGGAACCGATTAATGATGAAGAGAAACCACTTTTTTCATAGTGAAAGGTCGATTAATGACTGACGTTCCGTTCTATATACTCGTATAAAAGCTTAATGATCCGAAAAAGCGTTTAACGGCTGCTACCACACATGGGCATAGGGGGTGGGGGGTCTGGAGATCTGGACCCCAAAATCCGGCGGATTCCTAATAATCGATAGATCCCAGAATTGAATCTTTGGCGCTATTTTTTGCAATTAGGCCCCATCGGACCCTCCCAGAATTTGGTTGATGCTCATTTCTGGCCGTAGCTGTACATGATCGGCGATCAAATCCTGGGGTCCGATTGGACAAAATGGCTAAAAGGGCATGTAAAAAATTTAATTCGGAGGTTCTATCGACTTTGAAGGCCTTTCAGATTCTTAGGATACAGACTAGACCCCTATTTTTTACTACAGGCTGTATAAACTTGTCTCGTTGACGAAAATTGATTAAATTCCCAGCTTTTTTCGACTTACTTTGAGGAATAAAGCTTTTGACATCCTCAGCCCGCCCTCGAGTTTTTATTCAAAATACGTTACTAAGCTCGTTCTCCCTAATTTCAGATATTAGGTCCTCCTGTCTTAATAAAGTCTTCGACACACGTGAGCGTGGGGGTAGGGGGTTAGAGGGTAAGTACCCCCCCCCCCGAGAAACCAAAATGCCTCCCTCCATGAACCAAAATACCCCCACCCCCCAGAATTCAATTTTTAAAATTTTTTTGTTTTTTTTTCGCAAGTTTTTGATGCCAATGGATAGTGCTTGATGAGAACCGTTTAAAAATGGTGTTTTTTCGCCATACCACCATTTTTAAGTCCATTTTTTGACCTTTGAAAAATCTTGCACCCCCACCCCACAGAATTTTGGTGCCGTCCGACTATGGTCGTCTCATAATTTTCATACTGTTGTCATTCCGCCCTGTCATTGTCATTCAATTCCTTTGTTACTCAACCATGTGGTCATGTCATTACTGGCGATTAAATCTTCATTAGGGAACCTGACTTAATTTCGCTATCAAATAAGGTCCCAATTTCCATTAAAATCCTCGTAAAAATTGGGATGTTGGTGAAAATGATAATTCCAATGCTCTCGATAATTTTGTCACAAATTGGACCAAGCGAGAAAAACCCCTGTTTCTTTCCTGTTTGATTAGAAAAATCGAATAAAACAAGCTGTTTCACAAAGAAATAATAAACTCAAAAATCAAGTTTTCCTTTCTTTTCTAATTCTCTCCTCGGCAAACCTATCGTTAAAGAGAAACTTAGGAGTCTACATGATAATTTTGTCATTACCGTCGCAGAGGCTAGCAACAACTCAGTCGTCATGTGTAGGCATCATTATTTATCCGTTCTTTGCGAGCAGTCGGGCTATTTTTCGTCTCCACCATTTACCTGTAGTGGTACTTACGTTTTGTCTAACTTACATGGAAGAAACATTATCTTTGACTATTTTCAGTTTCAAAAAAGTGATTTTTTTCAAGTTTTCCGGACCTGAAGAACATCTCAACTAAAAACTACCTTTAACGGTTTGGATTCCAAAACTACATTAAATTCTTAATAAATCCAGGTTTATTACTCCGGCAAGAAATTGTTCTACTACTTTCACATCGTCGTTAGTTACCGTAGACCTCTAGTTAGTCCGTCGTTTTTGGGAGAACTATTGTAAAGCCATTTTAAGAAATTTTCGAATTAACAGATTTTGGTCTATCAATAATTTATTCTCATTTATTAAGAAATTAGAATCAATTAAAAACATAAAATCCATTAATGCATTCAATAATTCGACGCTTTAAACATCTCTCCCTCAAGAAAAACTTATTTCCACTTCTTTTGATCTCCTGATGAAACCCTTCAAAAAGAATAAATTTTTATGTACTAACGGTTTCAAATCATTTTTAGTTCTTCTCCTTCTTATAAAAAGTCTTATTTCACTTCTGACTTTGACACTTTTACAAAAAGTCTACAATTTTTAATTCAAAATTCATTCGGTAATTTTGGAAATAAAATCTGTCATCAAACAATTGGCATCCCTATGGGCTCTAATTATTCTCCACTTTTGGCTGATCTTTTCCTTTTCTACTGCGAATATAAATTCCTATCATCGCCTAAAAACGAAACACCTTGCGTATTGTTTTCATAACGTGACCATAGGTGGGCGACATCAAAATTCTAAGGGGTGCAAGATTTTTCAAAGGTCAAAAAATGGCCTCAAAATGGTGGTATGGCGAAAAAAACACTATTTTTCAACGTTACTCATCGAGCACTATCCATTGGCATCAAAAAAATTGCGAAAAAATTCTTCAAAACTTGAATTCTGGAGGGTATTTTGCTTTCTGGGGGGATGAGAGTGCATACCCCCTCAAGCCCCTCCACGCCCAGGTGTAAACGTGACTCGTTACGTTGATGATATACCTGCTATTAATATTTTAAATTTTCTTGATTACATCAAAGAGATTGACCCAAAATCATAAAACGGCACAAAAACTTTTTCTGCTTCAAAAGTTAGTTATTTAGACGTCGAAGAGTTAACCTTTCTACACCGGTTTTTCACTCGATTTTTGAAAAAAAGAAGAGTTTCAGTTTTTTATTATTAATTTCCCTTTTTCTAACTCTTACTTACCTAAACGTCTTTTGTATGCCTTTTTTATAAGTCAGCTCCATCGGTTTGCGCGTCTTTGCTTTAAAAAAGATGTTTTCAAGGCGCGCGTGAATCATCTGTCATTTATATTGCAAGAACTGGACTATAACGTTAAACTTATGCGCCAAAAATACTTTAAATTTTTCAAAAGCGACCTTTCTTATTTTCCAGCGCATTCTTATATTCAAAATTGTTCAAGGCCGTTTTGACTTCATCATCGCCATTAGGACGCTGCTTCCTTCACCATCATCATAGGTAGCGCGTTAGCGCTTACCTATAATATACTTGGGTACCCCAAACATATGAGCCCTCTACAGCTGTACCGAGACACATCTTGGAGGTGCGGTTTCTTTTTAAAAGATAGATAATAATAAAAAATTATGTGCTTTTTTTGTTTACATTCAATATTGAGTTTATGACGAGCGTGTGAAGTTTCGCCGTAACGTTATAAGTTAGCGATTTTTTCGGGGGTATTTTTGCCAGCGTCTACACAACTCCGTGTGCATGTCTCATACAATTTAATAGTGTAACATTGTAGAGAATAAAATTTGCTAGATATATATTTTTGTCATTCGAATTTTGCATTAGTTCTTCAATGGGAGTGTAAAAAGTGTGAAAATATAAGAGTGAAAAGACACATTTTGGTCGAGTTTTCGACTTGTTTATGTCTGCCAACAACTCCAGTTATGGATCTAAAGAAATTTCTTATGCTAAAAATGTACTACGACTCAAGGACTACTCTCTTTTTACCATCAAATTTTTGTACACTCAATACGTAGTTAAATCTAGAGGTTCAAACTTTACACTCTAATGGATGGTGTTAATCAGGTTTTGTATGAGATTTCTTCGCCAACTTATCCGGTTATGAGTCGGAACAAATTGAATAGACTAAAATTAAAACATTTTACAAGGGCTACACGTCGCAGCCGTTTGGGTTGAAAGATACTCAATATTGAGTTCAGATTTTTAAAGTTTACAATGTGATGGATGGTGGAAGAATACGTTTTTATCCTTTTTTTGTTTGCCAAGTTCTCTATTTGAAAGCCAGGATAAGTCAAATAAAATAAAAATGAAACACTTTTGATGGCGTAAAAGTCACAGCAAATTCAGCTCATTTACATCAATATTGAGCTTTTCGGGAGATGTAAAGTCAAAAATTGGGGAAGCTGAACGTGCTTTCCTCTTTTTCCCTGTCAATTTCTCCATTTATGGGTCTGGACATGATCACAAGTCTAAAAATGTACCAGGGGTCAAAGGTCCTACGTCATTGGGCGTGTTTGTTAACACTCAATAGTGGTGTAAAGTGATTTGCATCCAATATTGATTTGTCCTCAGACCTTTTTGAAGAAATAATTTTCTCATAAATAATGATCGTACAATCAGCTAGATTTAAGATAAGGATATTAACAGATTCCTATTCCGGAAGAATCCAAGCCAAAAACATCATTTTCTTCGTCGAATGGAAATTTTGAATTTAATGTGATGCCATTTGGAATAAAAAAATGCACCATCGGATTTTCAGCCTTTAATATTCCTAGTTCTAACAGGCTTACCATGGAAAACTGTTTTAGTTCATATTGACGATTATAATTATATACACTAGGTCTTTTGAGGAACAATAAAAGTATTCGGAAGACTTATTTTCAGCGCTGAGAAATGCTAATTTAAAGCTGAAATTATCAAAATGCTCATTCGGCAAAGAAAAATGTAAAATTTTTAGGCCATATAATAATTTTGAAAAAAACGGCGCAGAACCGAACCAAGACAAAATAAAGGAATTAAGCATTGTCCCGCACTGAAAAATCCGAAAGAAATTAAAAGATTTATTATATCAGTGCAATGGTTTCGAAGGTTCATACCACATTTAGCTAATATGGCTGTGCCATGCGCTTCTTCGTAAAAATGAAAAACTTCTATAGAATGAAAATCATCAGAAAGCCTTTGAAGCGTTAAAAAGTGCATTTGCTAAACCACGAATCTCACGTTTTCCATCATTCGACCGAATGAGGCGAATTTATGCTGATCACTGATGCAAGTGGTTACGCTTTAGGATCCATTTTAGCACAAAAAATAATAACGAGCAAAGGATTACAGCATATGCTCTAAAACAATTGTTCAAAATGGGACAAAATTATCCAGCAACTGTTAGCTGTGTTTCATGCATTACAATATTTTCGACATTATTTATCAATTCGACGATTTTTCGCGCAATGTGATCAGAAGCCATTATAGTGGCTTGCTATTACGAAAGATACTTGCGGGCGTTCAAAACGATATATCACTAAAACGTTCAGAATTTGACTTTACGATTCAATGCAGTCTTGGAAAAAAGAACGAAGCTGCTAATTTACTAACCTGAAAAGCATTCAGCGAATGCTCATACAAGAGACATCGAAAGTTTAGAATTCGAAAATGAAAAATTCGAATATGCTTAGAACAATGATGCTTATATTAAAGATTTACGCAATAAAATTGAAGACCTGACATCAACGAGAAAATATAGAACGGTTGTCCACTAGAAATCTGCACTGAGTTTGCAATGATCCTGCTAAGTAAGTTTACACCTTTGAGCAAAAAGCTTTACAGCATTTGAAAGCGCCAGTTGAATACGTCTTTTGGCCGGATCAGGCTAGCTCACATTATGCAAAAATAGTTTTGGAACATTTGCTGCAAAAAAACATTGATTTTGTCGAAAAATTTGTAAATACTGGGCCTGGTCCTAAGTCTACTAAATCGACACGAACACAGCCTTGTATTTGCCTTCGGGAATTACTTAGGTACTTACGCTGCTCTTAGCTCTGGCCAGGTTCTGCAAGCACGTAGTTCGGCTCTAAACCCAACAGCCCTCAATGACCTACGGCCTCGACTTCCTCAGTCCTAATATTGCTGACCGCTTTTATTGGAAGTCTCGGCACCTACGCCCTACACCCTAGCTCTGAGTACCTAACCCCGGTATGCTCGCAAGGTCAGTTGACCTATCTCAACCCAAACCCAAATCTCAAGTTGATAAATTAGCTTGTTTTCCAACCACTAAGTAATTTCTAAAATGTTTTGGTTTCTAATATGTGTAGCACTCTAAACCTTGTTTCAAACAACAGCGAGCTCTAAGCTGGACAGTCATCATCAAAAGATTAAATAATATTTTGATTAATTTTGATTTGAGAAATTGATAAGAGATTTTCCAAAAATAAGTTGGACATAAGACATAACATTATTTACCTTTCCAATTTCAGTTGAAATAAAATATAGAATTTATCTTCGTCGCGGCCCAAGCTTACCCTCGATATAACAAATCACTGGGTAGTTATTTTTCCAATTTAATAACCACGTAAAATAACGACGGTACGACAGACTGCAAGTAGGTACAAACAAAAAAACAGAAGGGCGCTCCAACGACGTAACGCGACCCGACTGCCAACCACACCTGGCGGGTTTGGGGGGATAGGCACCCCCAGAAACCATAATGCCCCCCAGAAATCAGAATAACCCCCAGAATTCTATTTTTGAAAATTTTTTCGTTTTTTTCGCAATTTTTTGAGGCCAATGGATAGTGCTTGATGAGAAACGTCGAAAAATGGTGTTTTTATCGCCATACCACCATTTTTAAGGCCATTTTTGACCTTAAAAAAATCTTGCACCCCTCCAGAATTTTCTTGCTGCCCACGTATGCTGCCAACTCGACTGACTCTATCCCTCACATGATTAATTACAGTATATAATGTATAATCATCAATCAAGACAAATTACATACAGACTACAATAACTTTTAGCTAAGTTATAAGATCTACTATTTACAGCGGTAACTCAAATAACTAATTAACTGATCTTAACGCATGCATAACTCTGGTTTACCGGACAAGTACCTAATGGAATTTTGAAATAATAGATAGGATTAAATTGGGAAGTGTAGGCATAACCTCGAGCTAGGGCATCCTTAAGATGGTTGCTCGACTAGTTATGATATTCCATCATAGTGTAAAGTCGTAATCGATTTGCTTTCGCGATGGTAATAATAAACTGTTCGATATATTGTTCGTAAGGTGTAACTATCGCAGTTACACTCTCCCACGTTTACAAAAAAATTCGAAACGGAGTGCCGAATTTTTCAATACTTATGGCGGATGATTGCGTCTCGGCATGAATAAGTGGTTTAGCACAGTACAATTGCATTTTTTCTCCGTTTTCCGCGCCAAATAACGATACAACTTGACCAGCAAACGAATATACAAATCGTTTGATTTTGGAGCGCGGCTCCTGACCTTCCTGTGATATTCACTCCTACAGTCCCAGGAGGGTGTAAAATTTTCAGGTAAAAAGATTCAAGTGGGGTAAATTCCCTTGTCTGTTAAGGAGTCATGATGCGTTAAAAATGGTACCGCTAAAATAATGAGCAAAAATTGGTTTAAAACACGAGATTATAAGGCTTAAAGATAAGATCATTAGGCAAGATAAAATTAAGAGCAAAGACGATAAAGTTTAAGACAATGAGGTAGAATAAAACGAGGACTGTAATTATGTGAGAATATTAAATAATACCTGTCATGATGACTGAATTCGTAATACTGAAGGAAAAAATAGCATCAAAATCAAGAAAAATTACAATGATAATACAATGCGAAAAAATGACTGTCAAGAGAAAAAAGATGCGTTAAAACCAGGAAAAATGGCATCCAGCAACAACAAACTGCTGGCCACTGGGCAACAATCGCAGTTTTTAGGCTTCTCGCTTCTAAGTTTTAAATATCGATCCAACAAACCGGGTTTGCACGAATAAAAACGAGAATGATTAGCTGATTGGTAATGCGATTCATCAGAACGCTCACGATCGGTTTGCGGGACAGGACGTGCTGGCTGAGCGATCTTGGGACGGCGTAAAGATCCTAGGTTGCAGGCAACAATGCAGGTTGCAATGCGGATCTACGGGCGGGGTATCCTCATCCAAATCATTGTAGCGACGCGGTTGTGATGGCGGTGGCGACTCATACTGGTTAGTCAAAAAACCATACAATCGGCGTAGCGGGGATGGCATCGATTGCGTCATAACGTTAGAATGTGTGTGTTCTACGAACGCTTCGCGTGAAGGGCGCATCGTAGTATAAAACTCTCGCGATTGACATTGGTGATTATGAGGAATATGGCTAGATGTTGTCAAAGAATGCAAATGCCTTGATGGATGCGAATCAAGTCACCCTTCATCGAATTGGCGTTCGCTTAGTCAGTGCTCAAGTCGCATAAACGATTTTTGTAAGCGTTTTTGGCGCTCTCGTTCCAGATTTTTAAGTCGGTGGAGGGCAATGCAACGTTTTTGTTTTAAAGAATTTGTTAATTTTTGGAACGTGTTCCTGTGTGGAATCGCAACAAACCGAAGACAAAACGGTCAACAATCCAGGGCAATGTGTAAGGGTCGCGCGAATAGGCAACACTTTAGTGGCTCCACCATGATCTTTCTGCTCGATTATCATTTAGGCTTTCCGCATTTCGATTTGGGCATTGATTTCCAAATTAACAACGCATCGGTCTACTTTTGCTGAAGATCCTCTGGGATCCTGCAATGAGGCGTGACGCTTTTTGAGTCGTAGTACCAGTGTCAGCCTGAATTTGCTGTCAATTTCTGCTAATTCTGGCTAATTCATCCTGCAATTTTGTCTGCAAATAAAACGTAAATGTGTGACGTTGACAATAATGTTTGAATTGTAGGGGCATGACAAAATGCAGATCGACTTCCATACAAATAGCTCTAATATGGCGGTGCAACTCCTGCGGGTTGTCAATATTTTTGGTCAATTCGGGGAATTCCAGAAAGGCTTACACTGGCAATTTGATGTAAGATGGGCCAATAAACGCAACGCGGATCATTTGGCATAGCTGCTTGGTCAAAGACTAAGCGATGGCTGGGTCGTTATACCAATCAGAAAAGGCGTGAAAACGACGATCCAAAAATTCAAGGAGCACTTTTGCGCACATAACGTCCGGCAATAAAAACATTGGCTGGGAAGTCGCATCGTAATTGCGTTGAAATATGCGGAAATTTCCAAAAATGTCAAAGATTTGATGCATCGCAATTAATATTGTCGCCATATGGTCCGGCGCAGGATGTACACAGTGCGGCAAAAGTTTGTTAGGAATATCACGAGCAGGATTAAGCAATATTTCTCACTGCGTTTTGAGTGTCGGATGGTTCACGACAAATTCCAACATAATAAAGAAACAATTTTGGGCTAAATACACATCCGGATAATAAAGACATTGGAATACGCTTGGTTGCGTAATAAATTGCGGCACCACCCATTGCTCAGCCTCAAGCGTCACTGGCGCAACAGCTGATATTGCAAGTGGGCGTTGCGGCGCGGCCGGAATTGGCAAATAACGTAAATGACTGGCATACATATCATTGTAAAATCGCTGAACGTTGTCCAACATTTTGTTGTATAAGGGATTACCACGATTCGAACCGAGCCAAGTGCGAAGATTTTACAGGTTTTTGACAGCATAATACATGGGAACGTTGCAGCTCAATGATTTGACTATTTGGTAGAAATATGTAATGTAACAGACAACATTTTGCTGTTGAGCTGATAGTGGAATCGTTAAATTTTTGACCATGGCGGCAATGGATTGCGGTGTGTTGGACATAGATGGCGTTATATGTGGAATGCGAAATGCATCTAAATTCGCATCAATATTCAGCGTATGCAATGCTTCTGTGGCAATGATGCGGTAGAATTTGTGATGCTGGAGCTCAAAGCAATAGCTGGTGGTGGTAAGTTTGCGGCTGGTGGCGGCGGCGGAATAATCGTAGAAATAACGTCCATCATATGAGCAGGAATCGGAACATCCTCGGACGGAACTATTGGCAACGCTTGTGAAACAACGGCTGTGGCACAAGTGGCGGCGTCAAAGTGACTGCCGGCGGAATAAATTGCATAGGCGCTTTCTGCAGATTGCTAGTCGCGGCCTGAAACTTTGGCAGCATTAGAACAGGGCCTTGCATCACGGACTGAAGCAAGACTGGCGTTGACAAAGAGGCAATGACAGTTGCTGCGGCAACAGCCGTTGTGACAAGGGTGCCTGGCGCCAAAACAGATAAACGTCGGATAATCGTCTCCGATTGAAACATCCTTGCCCTCGGGCAAAATTGGCTCGTAATTGTCACTAATTTGTCCCTTTTTCTTTTTCGGTGGAGGTGGCAGATTAGGCGGCACACGCGATAAGGGATTAAATTCATTCTTCTTTTTTGGCGGCCTTTTGATGGTCAACTCATTGTCCTTAAAAGACGATCCAATTGGCGTTCCAAAAGGCATAATTTTATTCTTATCGGAATGAATTTCCATCAGAATATAGACGTCAAGCGTAATCAACGGATCAAGCGCCAAATAGCGTTCCATTGCTCGGTTGAGCGGCATACTCAAAGCTTGGCCAAAACAATCAGGCGCATTTTTGTCGACGTACATGTGGAAGAAAAATCGGCCAGCTGTTTAAGTCGATGCGATTCAGCCGTAATATTATGCTGTCTTGTAAAAACAACGCTAAGTGCCAATGTATCATAAAATTTCGCACAAAACGGATTTCGAGAATAGGCCTTTTGGCGTAATTTGGCAATGGTAATTTTATGAATCGCATCAAAATTCGGCTCATAAACTTGAAGATAAGCGCGTCGATCATTAGCTGGTTCATGGCAAACTAGCCTTACATCCACTAAGCATGTTGCTAGCAGTTGATGCAATCCAAACGGCGGTTTCGGGAAACACAAAATATCCCTGACGAATATGTGGCCTTGAGGGCTCGTGAGTTGAATATAATGGACAAAAGGTCCATTCGTATCCTTGTGCGTCGGAATAAATTGTTTTAAGCGATCTTCCCAAGAGCAAAACGCCATATAACAACGATCGTTCACAAATTCGGAATCGTAGCCCAAAATCAAACGCTTTCGAATCAAGTTTTTCGGGCGTAATAATACTCGCATTGCATTATATGACGCTTCTTTGCTAGACATAACATTATTTACCTTTCCAATTTAAGTCGAAATAAAATATAAAATTTATCTTCGTCACGGCCCGACATTATCCTCGCTATAACAAATCACTGGGTACTTATTTTTCCAATTTAATAACACGTAAAATAACAATGGCACGACTGCAAGTCGGCACAAACAAAATAAAACAAAAGGGCGCTCCAACAGCGTAACGCGACCCGACTGCCAATTCGACTGACTCCATCCCTCACATGATTAATTACAGTATATACTGTATAATGATCAATCAAAACGAATTACATACAGACTGAAATAACTTTTAGCCAAGTCGAGCTAGCGCATCCTTACGATGGTTACCCGACTAGTTATGGGATTCCATCATAGTGTAAAGTCGTAATCGATTTGCTTCCGCAATGGCAACAATAAACTGTATGTTCGTAAGGTGTGATTATCGCATTTACAAATTTTATAACCCTGCGAATGTTCCTGAAAGCCGTGTTCTTGAAGACTTTTGGGCATATCTTAAATCACTGGTGTATGCACGAGGCTGGCAAGCCAAAAACTTGAATTAATTAATGACACGTATCAAATATTGTTTAAAAAATTTGATAAAAATGTTGTACAGAAGCTATGTGCGACTATTCTTAAACGTATTGATACTGTTCGTAGGTTTGGAGTGATTGAAAGTCGTCCATGATTGTAAATTATTCAATTTTTCGCTCTTTCGACCTATGTATTGGATGTTTAATTTATTCTCTTGAAGTCGTCAATAAAACGACTTTAAAGCCAGTGCAGATTTCTAGTGGACACCCGTTATGTAGATAAATTTGGCGTAATTAAAAATCTTGCGATACAAAAATATCGTCCTAAATTTCCAAAAAAAACGTGTCTACGACGGTTGGGCGCCGCCGTTTTGGGCGCCAGCAATTTATATATTATTTTAATTAAATCAATTTTGAAGCAATTCCAAACTAAATTATATATTCAGAAAGCAGGTTCTACAAGCTACAAAATAGCATATTGTTCTTTTCGATTCGATGAGTATTCATTTGTGTACGACTGAAAAACTGTAGAAACTCCAGTGCATTTTTAGATGCATTTGATTATCTCACTAAATTCAAAGATATTCTGAAAGTATTTCTATACCATCACGTAGAGAATTTATGGGTTTCCAAAATCTGTATTATACTTTATTTATAAATGAAACGTAAATAATCAGTAATATTACAAAGAAAGTGGCGCCAAAACGTCCCATTTCGATTTAGCGTAATTAAAAATCTTGCGATACAAAAATATCTTTCGAATAAAACGTATCCAATATGGTTTGTTCCGTTGCGAACAGCTCATGTTTGCATTACGGCTCATTACT